>CM021109.1:409515570-409850397 GCA_007115665.2 Sequoiadendron giganteum
GGAGGGGGGGATAGATAAAGATGGATAGTTGAGATAGATAGAAGGAGAGAGATATAGGTAGAGAGAGGGCAAAGAGATATAGAAAGAGTGGGAGGGAGAGAGGAGAGATAGAAAGAGGGGTAGGGAGGGAGAGATAGAGAGAGGAGAGAGGGAGGAGAGAGATAGAGAGAGGTGATAGAGAGAGAACTAGAGAGGGAAAGAAGGTGGAGATATTGAGAGAGAGGAGGCAAGGAGGGAGAGAGAAATAGGTATAGAGGGACAACTAGGTAGAGAGAAGTAGATATGAAAGGAGAGATATAGGGAGAGGTAGGGATGGAGAGAGAGGTGAGACAAAAAATAGAGAGAGGTCTAGGTAGATAGAGGGAGGAGGAGATAAAGAGAAAAATAGAGGGAAGGAGAGAGGGAGGAAGAGGTAGGGATGGACAGATAGAGGTGAGAGAGATAAGAGAGAGGAGTGAGATAGAGAGAAAGAGAGTAGAGAGGGAAGGGGAAAGAGAGAAGTGAGATAGGTGATAGAGATGTGTGATGGAGCTTAAAATTAGAGAGATAATCAAGAAGGTGGAGAGATTGAGATGGAAGGAGGGGGGAGAGAGAGAGATGTATAGAGGGATAGGTTAGATAGAGAGAAGTAGAGAGCAAAGGTGGGTGAAAGGAAGAGAGAGGGGGAGAGAGAGGGGGAGAAAGAGAGGTGAGATAAAGAGAAGTAGGAAGGGAAGGAGAGAGAGAGGGAGATAGAGAAAATTAGAGAGGGAGGGAGGGAAGGAGAGAGAAGTTAGATAGAGAGAACTAGAGAGGGAAGGAGAGAGAGAATGATAAGATAGAGAGTAGAGAGGGGAGGAGAGAGCGAGGGAAGCAAAGAGAGAGAGAGAAAAAGAGGAGAGGGAGGGAGGGATAGGTAGGTGTAGAGAGTAGAGAGAGATATATAGAGATCAAAGGAGAGGGATGAGAGATAGAAAAATGTAGAGAGGGAAGGAGGGAGGGAGATAGATATTGGAGAGGGAAGGAGAGAGAGATGGACATGTAGAGACATAGTTCTTGATCTCAAGGAAGATATTGTTAGATAAAGGGACGGAGATAGTGAGAGAGAGAGAGGTATAGAGAATAAGAGATGAAAATGAGTGAGATATATGAAATTTGACCTCCTAAGTACTAAAATTTGACCTCCTGATTACTGAAATTTGACTAACTTTGAAATTTTTAAGATCTTCCAAAAATTAGAATTTGCATTATAACTCTTAGAGATCTGAAACCACTCTCAAACATCCTGGTTATATATACATAAAATATAACTTAAAGTATAAGAAATTAAATGTCCATATGTAAATTTCAACTTATACTTAAATGTTTATTTCATGTATATAATTTCTCTGACAGAGAAAGCAAAAATCTAGTTCTGTGCAAAGCAAGCCATTTGGAGCTCGCCAAATGACTCATCACATTTGGTGCACGCCAAATGACTCATCACATTTGGTGCACGCCAAATGACTCATCACATTTGGCTCACGCCAAATTTGGTTCACGCCAAATGTTATGAGTCATTTGGCACTCGCCAAAAGGACTACTTTAGACGTGTTAATTAACAAGATTTGCTAAATTTTATCATATTTTTTACCGTGCTCCCCATCTCATTTGCACGTCTTTCAATGCAAGTTTATAAAAAAAATTGTGATAGCATTAACCTCTATCTCAGCTATCTAAATATACAATTCTTTTTTCATTTTGATTTAGTTAAGGTTTTGATCCATGGCTTCTATTGTAAATGCCTTCGTTTTTGGTCAAAAACCAACATGTGCTAGGTTTAGGATAGATTTTTACACATTCATCGGAACGTGAAACAAATTACGTTTTTTCAAACTAGACTCCATTCTACACATGATGAAAAAAAAAATCAATTTTCGATTAGTTTGCAAAAAATTTGGGGGGGAGCAAGCTCAAATTTCAGCTTTTCAGGATGTGTCCACTTTGAAAATTCATAAAATATTATATATTGATTAAAAAAATTATCTGAAAGAAAGAGGATAAACTACATGGTGTTAGCTAATTTCTCACTGTTGGGATTTTTGAAATTCTAAAAAAAAGTTAACCAGAAAGGGGGGAGCCCTTAGGCTCTATGCTATTTATTTTGATAAAAACAAAACTTGTTTCCCCCCCTCCCCCCCCTTATTGAGACCCTTAATCTTCATTAATTTCAAAAAATAATAGTAGCTTAGAAACTAGACTTGAAGCACTTCAACTTTTGTTGCTGTCACATCTTGAAATTTTGAGTGTAACTATCTTCATTTTCTCGTGCAAATTAGATTTTCCTGATTTCAGAAGAAAAAAAAAAGTGGCATCTTAAGAGCCAAAATTGTGTCACAGATTGGTGCACTTACCCATGTATATAGATTGTGTTATGTATACAGTTGTCACCTTGGGGCATTTTTTGTCTGGTTACATATTCGACTTTATTCAGGATTATGTTCTTGCTACCAAGAATTTGGTTCCATATTATGCTGCTCATCTGGGATTCGCATGGGTATTTACATTCTTTTATATTGTTGATTTCTAGTAATTATATGTGGATCGATCCCTTTAGAGAGTATGGAGTTTGGCCATGATGCGTTTTGATAGGCATGCTTGTCATCATAGACAGCTCGATTATAGTTTTTCCAGTTGTTTGCATAGCGCCTTACTTAAACCCGTCGTCCCTTATTTCTCGTTCGAAGCTCTATCTTCACTCCCAGCATGGTGTTAATTAAATTAATCCTTGATTTAGCTTTATTTCAGCGTACCCATATTTTCCTCCTCTGGCTGTGAAAGTAGTTCTAGACTTGCCTTGTGGTATGGTGTCAGCCTATGTAGGAGTATTCAATTTTTACTTATTTAAATTCTATAGAGTTTATTGTGTTTGGCATTCACTTTGTACCATTAGATTTATGTAGGCAAAAGGCGTCCTATGCTTTCATGGAGTTTGATCCTTGTAAAGGGAAACAAGTTCGGACTTTATGCATTTTCATTCTATTGCATGCAAATTATGTATGGTGTTGTCGATGCTACTCTTCTTTAGTCAACTTTTGGTTTACCTCGGCCTTGAGTTTTTATCACTTTTCAGAAACTTTTACATGCATGACTGTTGTTTCATTGTGCATGGAGAATGTACTATAGTTGAAGATATTTGTTTGAACTGAATATAGAGAAAAGTGGATGCTGTAAGATTTCATTATTAGGGTATTGCATTAATTTATTTGTTTAAGAGATAAATTGTGCAAATTGATTTTTAACGTAATTGTGGGTATTATATATATTTATATATATGTATATAATAGAAATGTATGGTTCTATATGGTTGGTTTAGCAATTGATACTTAAGATTTTATTTTATTCTTAATGAAGTACAATTATTGTTTTATTTTGTTAAAATAGGAAAGATATAAGACATTTAATTATGTCAATGATTTATCTATTATGACTTTAGTTCATTAAGATTTTATGGAAGTATATGATGGGCAATATTATATTTGTTAATTATTTATGAATGTACTTCTGTGTTTATGAGTTTTCTTTTTAAATCTTTCAGAGGCTAGGAAAGGAAACTTGTTCTATAAATTTTATTGTGTTTGTACATTGTTGTTCAATTGCAATGATTTAAATTGGGATTTAGCCATGCACGGGTTATTTGTTACCTTGGAGGTCTTTGAAAGTTAGACTGTTGTGTCATGATTGAGATGTGTTGATTTATGGTTTTGTTTAATGTGCATGTCGGCTATCCTTTGTAATTATTAATGAGTTATGTAATTAGGAAGAGTGGCTTGCGATAGGGGTTAGAACCCTAAGAGGTAACTAGGGTAACCTATCAGATGTTTATAATTCAATGAAAGCCTTAATAAATGTATTATGGGTTGGGTAGTGTTCATTAATAATTCAGATAATTTGATTTCCTTGCCTAATACCTTAGTGCTTATATAGATTAAGGGTAGGTTGAGATGGCCTGGAATGGCATGATCATCTACTTTGTCTTCTTGAAAGGTAGTTCGATTCCACATGAGCTTTTTTAGAGGTTGGGAATCAGTGGAGATTGTCAAGTGAACTCAGTATGAGGGTCGGTAGTCTAAGAAGATTCACCAGGGTAACCTCAAGTAACTATGTGATGACACTCTTTTCCTAATGCATGTTATGTGGTCTCTTGTGTAGATTTAACTTGTGTTACGTTGATGCCTCTGGAACTTTGCTTGTGATATTATGGTTTAGCTATCATTATGTCATAATGTGTACATCAAGCCAAGTGATGTTATGTTGTCTTCATGTTTGTTTGATATTATCTCCTAGCATGGAGGGTGGACTTACGAGTACCATGTGGTTGGGAGGAATGTGCCATATCCTCCATTGGGTTCCCTTGTAGGTGTTGCAGTGTGTGGATGGTATTGTTCTTATGATAGGATCTTGATTTTACATTGTTTGTGAAGATGGACATTGAACGTTCTCATGAATAAGGTTGAAGGATGTGTTATGATTTTCACCTATATTGTATACATTCTTGATGATTATGTGAGACCTTATTGTAATATTATTATGATGTAAGAAGATTTGTCACAATCTCACTTGATGTACCTAGAATATGTAGCTTGGCTACATTATGATTATGTACTTGGCTCATGTATTACTGATATGATTTATCCTTATGTTTATACCTTTGGTTGTACGATGTGATGTTCTTACTTGTGAATGTTGAAGTAACGTTGTCACAAAAACCTGAGAACATTTGTGTAGATGGTTACTTTGTACGCATGTAATCAAATGTCTTAAAAAAAATAAAAAATTGTTCGGTTATTTTGTTAATTTGTGCGTGTTGTTCTCTGGGTTCCATGGCAAGGCATTACACTAAGTAGATCTTGGACCAAATTTTGATGTTGATTGGATGGATGGAGGATATAAAAACTTGTAAAAGACAAAATTGACTAGATCTTGTTTTGATTGGTATTGAGGATGATCTTTTCATGTCCTAGACTAATGAGTCCAATCAAAGGAAGACAGTAATGGGTTTACAAACTTAGGAGTAGACAATGACTATTAAGCAAGTTTGTTCTCAAGGGTTGATGCTAATTTAAAAATTTATTTGAAAATGATTATTTTCTAAGAAAAAGGATAAACTTGAATATGTGATATGAGATCTAATAAGACTTATGTCTAATGTTGGTTGTTTTTGGATGAGTCGTTTGTTGTTGATGATGAGGTTGTTGTTTAGTACAAAACTAAAGGATGTGTTCCTAGAAGTCCAAAATGAAAGAATGATGTGGGATGAGGATGAAAGATCTTTGTTTGTTATTTTGGATGACTAATTATGACTACAAGTCTATCTGATACAAGTCTTTGGTCATATAATCAATGACTGTTGAAATTTGAAATCTGGAATTTTAGAGATTCTAAGTAATTTTAATTGACAGTCAAAAGAATCAGTTCCAAAATCATCATTTTAAACTATCAAAAGTAGCTAGTTATTGTAGAAGTGTTAAGATTTTTTAGAACTATTATTGTGTTATAGTTTAATGTTTTCTAGACTGGTAGAGGGTGGGTTTTTAATCAAAATCATCGAGTTGCTCATAAGCATCAAGATGAAAATCAAACACATCAATGTGTCTAAATCAAGAGCATCAAGTTGCAATCAAAAGTATGGAAGATTTGTAAAATTTTCACTATGACTAGAAGCGTTATTGTGTCACAAAGGAAGGATTCTACAAGTTAAACCTAAATCTTTCTACGGTTTCTTATACTTATCTGACTTCTTGAGGATTGATTTTGAGTTGTTCTATCTAGAAAGAGATAACACATAATAGAGAATAGTAGGTAGGACTGACTCTAAGGTGTAAAATAGGATAAAGGCACAAGCCTTTTTGAAGACAATCCATTATATGGTGAATAGAGGTTTGAACAATAATTTTTTCCAAAAAGTACAGCCTAATTAGTGGAAAAAAGGTTTATTGACCTAGTAGAGGCCCACCCATCAGAGCATAATAATTTTAAATGAATGAGTAACTAGGGTATGATAATGTCATGTACCACCTTACCACCCCTTTCCTTAAAAGGACTAGGTCCAACAAGGAATTTTGTCACCGCAATAAGAGAAGATTGTGTGGTGAGTAACTCTAGGAATGATATTGTACCCTACACCCTATTTAGGTAATTATCAATGGCCTTAAAGGCTTCTCAAAATAAGGTTCTTAGTATTTCCATGAATAGTGGAACAATCTGAGGATGCTTGAGTCAAGAAGGGTCTCCCCTCTTCTCATCACCTATGCACATATTAGTAGACTGAGGATCATGAAGCTTGGCTTAAAGGATGTTGGTCACACCTTCGGGTACAAATTTTATTCTCCCCCCTTTATATACCCTATAAATAAACATGGTTGATATCATCCTTAAGGTAATGAATTCCCCAAGAAGTCCTCCTACTGAATTAAACAGATATATGATGTTGTTTAAATGATTCCCAAGATCATTCTTAAGAGTCGCGAGAGAAGAGCATATGCAGACAATCAAATCCTCAAGTAAAAAAAAATGAAAATCCTAAGGTATTTCAAATCTCCAAGTTCACACTAGGCACAAGGGGAGAGCATATGTACCTAAGGACTTACCAAAAATGACAAACAATTTATTTATTAAAACCCAAATCAAATGTGTGGTTCATTTTAAAGAAATTGAAAGCATAAAGAAAGAAAGCCTTGCAAGAAGATTCATTAGTAGTTTCAAGATTTTTGTCTTTTCCCAATGTATGCTACAACTGCATAGATATGTTAGTCTAAAAAATACTAAGCACATGTTAGGGTTAGGGTAAAATTTAAAGAACAAACTCAAATGAACTACTATAATAGTCAAAAATATTGCTATAAATGAAATTAGAAGCATCAATGTAACTGATCAAAAGTATCAAGTCATACCGAACACATCAATTCATATTAGATGCGTCACTTTATCTGCCAGAAGCATTGTTGTAACCTAAAATCACAAAAAAAAAAAAAAAGTATTAGGTCATCAAAAATCCTCAAAAAGCGTCACTGTAATTGCCAATAGTGTCGATTTTCATCAAAAGTGCTGATCTAGTTTTAAATCATCTTTGTAACCTATAACTTAACAAAAACTACATATGACATTAAATATAGGATGTGGGTCCCACTGGGCGTGCCAAAATGTCAAACGAGAATAATGTGAAATGATTAGAGATACAATTAAAACAATTAGGGTTAAAAAAACATTAAGAACCCACAAAAGAAAGATCAATTAAACCCATTAACCAATCAAGTTCAATGCAAATGAATCAATGAATAAAACACAAATAAAGAATATAAATCAAACTTAAGATCAAATTATCCAAGGATCATGCAAACCTAGTACTCCATTGCTTAAAATTATGCAAATTTGATACGTGAATTACTCAATTGTGCATAACCCATGTTGCAAAAGCTTGGTTGATGATGATATTGATTCACAAATGTTGCTCAAATGCTCAAAACATGATGAAGAAAGTCTCTCAAAATAATATCAATTTCTTATGAGAATTGTGAATGATTTTTATGAAGAGGATGGCTTGTTTTATAGATTTCTAGGAGATTTGATCAACGATAAGTATCAGAGGATAAAGATCAATGGTTGAGATTGGATCAAGAGATCAGTGAATGAAATTGAATGAGAGCTTCAATTAACTAGAATAACCCTTTTTGAAAATGGAATATGGCATGTGCAAGTTGGAGGAAAATTAGTTAACTAAAAATCTAAGAAATTATTTAATGGTGAGGTAAAAGGAAATTAGGATTTAATTTAATATTCAAGATTATTTTAATTATGTGTGTGAGAGGAAAAAAATTTATTACTTAAATAATTGAAATTATTTAATTAATATGGAAAGATAAAAATTAGAATTTAATTAAATTATTTAATTATTTAATTAATGTGATTTAGAGGAAAATTGATGAATTTTGATTAATTAATCAATTAATATTAATTATTCAATTAATAATGGAAAATAATGAATTTAATAAAATAATTAAAAATTATTTAATTAAAATTCGTGAATTAGGAGATATTGAGGAAAATGATGTAAAATAGTGAATTATGAATGTGATACGTTCAAATAATTTTAGGTGTCTATCTAGAACCTGAACTTGAAAACCCTACCAAGGGAGATAATCTAGAAGAAAACAGAATAAATGTTGTTGCACCTAGAAAGGAAAATCCTATTTTGGAATTGTCTAAGGACTTGAAGAAGATGACCCCTCCAAAATTTGATGGAAGACAATAAGAAGAAGGGGCAAAGACCTGGTTGAATGAAATGGAAAAATATTTTAATTTAAGGGACTACAATGAAAGTACTAAAGCTTTATGGGGTCTTACCAACTCGTTGGTGAAGCAACTTGTTGGTGGACTAATATCAAAGAACAAAATAGGTAAACTAAAGAGAACATAACATGTGAGAAATTTTTTGAAAACTTCCATAAAAGGTGGCTACCATAGTTTTTTGATGAGAAGATGACCAAGTCCCACAACCTCTGACAAGGATCTTTAACAATACAACAATATTTGGATAGGTTTGCCAAGCTACTAAAATATGTGTTTATGTTTTAAAGAAATGAGAAGTGTCAAACTAGGAAATTTACTTTGGGACTAAATGCCAATTAGGGAAAACTTTAAGAAACCCCACCCCCCCCCCCCCTTTCCGCGAAGGTGTAAAATCCTAGCGAATCTTGTATACTTCTCGATAAAAATATTAGTTGTATTGGTGGATTTTTTCGTTTTTCAAGGGGGGAAAAATTACCAAGTGGTGAATCTTTTATAATCGCTAGAAGTATGTGGAAAATCACGGTGAATTACAAAAAAAATTAAATGAATAAAATATTTTTCATTGGCAATTAAAAAAAAATTTCAAACAAATTTTTTTTCATTGGTGAATTAATCCTATTTTCAAAACAGAAAAAAAAAAATTGTTGGCGATTAAAACCTTTCTTCAAAGCAAAAAAATATTTTCATTGGTGAATTAAACATAATCTCAAATTAATAAAAAAATTATGTGGCGATATAAAGGGGGTTCCAATAAAAGTCATAGTGTGGTTGGCGAAATTATCAAATTCCGAGACAAATTTTCCGCACATTCAAATTCCTTCATAAAGAGTCTGGAATGCAAACAAGTGTTAACACATTTATTATTTTTGAATCCAAATGTCAATACAAATAAATCTAATACATGACCATTCAATGAATTTTTGATGGACGGTTGTAGTTGCATTCCAGAAGTAAATCTCTGAAGCACTAGACTTACGAATTGAAACCTTCGGAATAACACTAGATGCAGACACATGGCAAGATCATAGCCCACCGTTCCTTTTCCTTATATCGCTCATCAATCGAAATAGACAATGAAATATGCATGTGCATAAAGTTTGTTTTAAAAAAGGGACCGCCTAGGAAGAACATAGGACCAAGGCTTAAAACCTTAAGGTTTTACACAGAGGATGTAAAGTCCAAACAAGGCCAAATATCAATATCAACCTTTATAAAATAATGTGATTTTTTTATTACGTCACAACTTCCGTAAGTTTTATAACCTAGTCAAAGCCCTGCCAAATTTCCTAACCAAGTCGCCAGGTTTTGAAGTTTCAAAACTGCCTGACCTATCTATGACTTTCAAGTCTTATCCAATGATGTCTTATGTAGTCAGAATATTGGCAATTCTTAAACTTTAGAACTCTCGACAAATGGTTATAGAGTTTTGTTTCTCAGCGACGAGGCGACCTCGGTGAGATGCATAACTTTTCAAGTGTTAGCTTATTTAATGAATTGTACAGTGCCATTAAGGGATGTCTTCTCAAATGCTTTGAAATGCCAACTTGAGGTTTAACGTAATATTTTAAATCCTCTAAAAGGACAGCTCTTAAATAAGGAGGTTGGTGAAACAGATTTAGTAGCAGATTGGCACATTTTTCTTGGTCACTTCCTACTGGCAAAGTTAAGTGAGCCTGCATACGAGGAAAGGTAGCAGCATTTTCAACTCTAGAGTTTCCTCAAAATGGTACTTCCCAGCAATATCAAGGAATGGGAAGATGAACTTGTACCCATCGTGCAACCAAATTTGAATTGGCCTAAAGAAGAGCAACTCGACATCATTTCCCAGTTGCGTTCAGTGGTTTGGAAAGAGAAAACCAGCTATGCTGAGTACAATCGGGTGATTTTTCGTTTTAGAAGAAGAAGAAGAATGCATTGAATTTCACAATTTTGTTATGGAAATGCAGTTAGAACTGTACATATTCTCGATGCCTCCAGTAGTTTAACAGCATGCATGAAGCCTTTTGTGACACGTAATGATAAGGGGGGGGGGGTAGTTTTAGCTTTTGAGCACTTTTTGATTGTGCAAGGTGTGGGGTCTGTAAATCCACATTTTTGGCATTAGAGAGATAAAGGAATATATTTCTAAATTTGTGTGTTTATTAATGCTTCCTTTTAATTATGAATGAATTGTGTTTCTTCATGATTATTCTTCAATGTTTATCTGTTAGGTCAAAATGCATATATTTTCATCTCTGAAACTTTGTGTTCAAATTAATTCATCTCTTAAAAGAGAAACTATTGCTTTTCTTTACTTATTTCTCACATGTGAATGTGAGACAAATGGAATTTGTGTCATTTTTTTTAAATATCTCACATCTACTTTCATGGTTAAAGTGACAAATCTGTACACCAACAATCAAAAAGAGTTTTTACATTCGTTCATTTCCATAAACATTATAGACCCAAAAATTGAATGGACTGGAATGGACACTTATATGGACTACAAACATTTAACAGACCATCACAAACCAAAATGACCTTCCATAGACACCAAATTATGTATTGTTGCAGTCAGCCTCGTTAGTCTTCTTGGCTTTGATTGCATTCAAAATCACCGTACAATCACCACCACAGGCACTATGGGCAAGATGGTTTGCTAATTCCACCCACCTCCTAGTGTCATTCCCTACCCATTCTTCACCAGTTCCCAACTCCCAATCCTCCTTTCTGGTGACCACCTTTCCCCATCGAGAGATTTCACCACCCAAATGCCTTCACCCAACCCTTCGGCTAGTCTTTGAGAATGACAGTTGCACATAGAAGAAAGTCAATACACCTGGAAATCTCCCCCCATCAGTTTTTGAGAGTTACATGGTCCAGCGAGTGCACCAAGGGAAACTTTGGTACCGATCATTCATTCCCATGAGCCTTGTAGTAGTGCAATGGCAAAGGGGTCATGAAATTATCGTCGATGTTGTCCAGTGTCGGGTCGATATTTACCAATAGAGAGTGTTGAAAAATAATTTGGCATAGCTTCTTCCCCCAAGCTTTCAAGACACCCATGTACATGAGAATTTCTAGAAACATGGCAGGTATTTTTGAATTCCCCCTAAGATTGTGCGTAGCCAGTAGAAATTTTGGGCCCAAAACACCCTTCAGCGCCTAGAGCACCAATGGGTGCTTGGACATAATTATCCCTTTCAATCAGTGATTTCACCATGGAAGGTGTTCTGCTACTTTGTGGAATTCAGAAATAGAGGAGTCTGGATTGCCCCTTAGTGTTTCTTGAGAGTAGTAAGACAATTTGAGAAAAATGAGCATAACTATTGGTGGTCGTGGTAGGAGGGTCCTCATAGAGAACTATCTGGACTGTGCAACTAAAGTTACACAACAAAAGCAACACAAAATATGGAGGCAAATGCATATTCAAACATTCTCATTAATAGAAATTTCGATTACAATCAGTCGGTAACATTTGAGCTTATAGATTTGGTTCACAGGCCTAATATAACATGCATGCTCCTTAATGTGAGCAAAAATCTTACAAATCAAACTCTATATTCTTCTTAATATATTTTTTTCTTGAATGATCCTATCCTAATGATCTATTACAAGCTTTATATCATATCCAAAAATCTAGAAACATTTGGTCAGCCAAAGATCATTACAATCTCCGATGAAGGAAACGTAACGTGTGCATGAACAGATTGGCCTCAAATTTGATTTTCTCCATGATAGGTGCATATGATGAAGTGTGGACCTAAAACTAAGGTTGGGGACACTCCATGAAACAATTTGAAACACCTCACAAGGATCCGCAAGCTACGGGAAAGACCCACGATCCATCAAACTAGCCATTAGGTTTGAAATTATTTTGGGGCCAGTTCCAAAAACAATCACTTAATCTGAAAGTGATAACTTGTCGAAAAAAATCCAATCGAGCTGAAATCTTGGAATAAGGAAAATTAACATGTCCTTGATGAAAACATAGATCTGCAAGGTCTGGTGAGCAAACATGATGAAATACCGAATCTACCAACTTGAATTGAACAAGAACAAAACTAAATAAAATATTTTTTGGTTGATGCAAGATTTCCAAGAACCAAGGATGCTCCTGCATCAGATGTCTTAGGTTATATGAAAATTAAGTCCCTGACTTTGCTAGGGCTAAATTAAAACCAATACGGTCTACCTCAGCTTGATAAATCCAAGAAGAATCCTCCACTAGTCTACATTTCCACTTCACAAGATATTCTTTGTAATGTCTTCAATGAGTTTTCCTCCCATCTCTAACATCCAAAATATCTTCTATCTCATCTGTTTATTGTTTAGGAAGTTGTTCTTCCAATTTTTCTTTATCATCTTCACTGAATTTTGCTTCATGGTACTGATGTAGATCTGCAATGTTGAATGTAGGTGATATACCCATGCCATCTGGTAACTCTACTTCATATGCATTTCCTGAATCAAATTTCTTCCTAATCTTACAGGGTCCAAACTTCCTCATCTTGAGCTTACTGTATGTTCCAACTAGAAATATTTCCTTCCTCAAATACACCATCACTTCATCTCCAACTTCGAAATCCTTATGTCTCCTCTTTTCATCTACTTGTTCCTTATACATTCGGTTCATATCTTCCAACTGTTGCTTTACTTGAGTATGCACTTTCTTCATATGTTCTAAAAATTCCTTTGCTTGAGCACTTCTTTTATCCTCCGTATTGATGTCTCGTAATTCTTATATACCTCTAGGATGAACTCTAGTAAAAATCTCAAAAGGTGTTTTTCCAGTACTCATGTTCACTGAATTATTGTAGGAAAAATCTACTTGAGCAAGGACTAAATCCCAACTTCTCTCTTCTCTCCAACCAAACATCTTAGCAAATTTCCCAAACTCCTGTTTACTACCTTTGTTTGTCCATTAGTCTATGGGTGAAAAGTAGAACTGAACTTCAAATCTATCTTCAACTTCTTCCAAAGTATCCTCCAAAAGTAACCAACAAAATTTGTATCTCTGTTTGAAACAATACTCCTAGGTAATCCATGCAATCTTGCCACTTCCTTGAAAAATAATTCTGCCACATGTACTGCATCTTTTGTCTTCTTACAAGGTATGAAATGTGCCATTTTAGAAAATAATTCCACCACCACAAATACAAAATCATTACCTCTTTGTGTCTTTGGAAAACCAAGTATGAAATCCATGTTGATATCCTCCCAAAGTCTTTTTGAAACGGTCAAAGGTTTATACAATCCATCATTCTGACTACTCCCTTTTGCAACTTGAAAAACTATGCAACTTTGCACAAATCTCCTAACATCCTTATGAATCTGAGGCCAAAAGTAATTCTCACTTACCAATGTTACTATCTTATCAACTCCAAAGTGTCCTGCCAATCCTCCACTATGTTTCTCTTTCACCAAGTTATCCCTCATTGAACTTCGGGGTATACACAACTGATTTCCTCTGAACAACATATCCTCCTTAATGAAATAATCCAACCACTAACTCCTATCTTCCAAGATTGGTTCTCTAAAATCTCTCCAAGGTTCTACAAAATCCGGGTCTTCCTCATACAAGTTCTTCAATTCATCAAATCCTAATACCTCCACTCTCATCCTTGCCAGTAAATTTCTTCTCCTACTTAAAGCATCAACAACTCTATTTGACTTTCCACTCCTATGTTTCAAAAAAAAAGTATAACTCTGCAATAATTCCACCCATCTCATGTGTTTCTAGTTCAACTTACCTTGACTATTCAAATATTGCAATTCTTGATGATCTATATACAACACAAACTCCTTACGGAACAAGTAATTTCTCCACTTTTTCAAGGCTTGAACTATGGCATAGAACTCCTGATCATACACTAAATATTGTATCCTTGCATCATTCAACTTCTCACTGAAATAAGCCACTGGTCTTCCTTCTTTACTTAATACTACTCCAATTGCATTTCCACTTGCATCAAAATCTACCTGAGATACCTTATTAAAGTCTATTAAATCCAACACAAGTTGCTTAGTCACCCTCTATTTCAACAACTCAAATCTTCGGTTTTCTCCAGATGTCCATCTGAAATATTTCTTATCCCCTCTCATTGTTTTTGTCATAGGGCTACAAATATAATTGAAATTCCTAATGAACTTTCGGTAGAAACTAGCCAATCCATGAAATTATCTTACCTCTCCAATGCTTTCTGGTGTAGGTCATTCAAAAATTTATCTTACCTTCTCAGGATCCATCTTCAATGCATCCACTGCTATCACAAATCCTAGATATACCAAATCTTCCTTCATGAAACTACACTTCTTAATGTTTATCAACAACTGCTCTTTTCTCAACCTTTGCAAAACTTGTCTTATATGCAACAAATTTTCTTTTGTAGTCTTACTAAAAATCAAGATGTCATCCAAATAGACAATCACAAACTTACCCAAGAATTTCTTCAACACCTCATTCATCAGCGTCATGAAAGTACTCGATGCATTTTTTAGTCCAAAAGGCATCACCAACCACTCATACAATCCTTCATTTGTCTTGAATGTTGTCTTCCATTCATGCCTTTCTCTGATTCTGATATGATGATATCCACTCTTCAAATCTATCTTTGTAAAGTATTTACCTCCACTCAAACAATCCATAATGTCATCCATCCAAAGAAAAAGAAATTTATACTTCAATGTGATCCTGTTTATGGCTCTAGAGTTTGTACACATCCTCCATTCTCCATCCTTCTTAGGTGCTAGCACTGCAGGTATTGCACAAGGACTTAAGCTTTCTCTAATCAAACCTTTTCTCAACAACTCTTGCACTTGTTTGTTCAATTCTTCATTTTATCTTGGTGTCATCTGAGGTGTTGCTTTATTAGGAAAAATAGCTCCAAGAATCATATCCATGCAATGACTAATACTCCTCACAAGTGGCAATCCATCAAGTACATTATCTGAAATGATAGCTTCATATTCTACCATCAATTCCTTTATCTCTTCTTGTTGTTCTTCTACATGCTTCAAGTCTTCAACCTTCTTAGGAACCAAGGCATAGCACATGTTCTCATGTCTCAGTCCATCCATAAATCTCCTTCCATCAACCAAACAAATTCTAGCATTCGTACAAACCTCAACTTTAGGAACATCCTCCAATGGTAACAAAGTCTGCTTCATCCCAATTTCCACAATGGTATATATGTTCTTATTTCCATCATGAATAGCATGTCTATCATACTTCCAAGGCCTTCCCAACAAAACATGGCATACATCCATAGGTATGATATCACACAAAACTTCATCATGATAGTTTCATATCTTCAATTTCACTAAACATTGTTCACTTACCAGTATCTTATGTTCATCTTGAATCCATGCTATCGAATAGGCCTTCGGGTGTTTCAACCTTTCCAACTTTAATTTGGTCACCATTTCTTCATAAACTAGGTTCTCTGAGCTTCCACTATCAATTATGATCACTTTGCAACATTTATCAGCTACCTTGTATCTGGTTAAGAACAAATTCTTCCTCTGTAATGGTTCCTACTCCATCTCACTTTGACACAATACTCTTTTGTTCACCAACACTTCTCCCTCTTCTGGTTTATTAGATGAACCTGCATGATCCTCCTCAACAAAGGTTGCTCTTCTACTGTTCTTTTTCCTTTGCTTGCTTCTCTTTGATTACATTCAAATGCTCTATGTCCTTCTCCACCACACTTATAGCAAGTTTCTCTGAATATTCTTTTCTCCTGTCCTCTATCACCTTTTCTATAACCCTCATTCTGGTAACCACCATATCCTCCTCTTTGGTAAGATTTTCCATCATTTCTATGGTGCAAATTATCATTCTTACTGACTTCCTTATCTTTCTTCTGATCTACAAAATATCCTCTTCCTCCTCCAATAAAAATTCTTCCTCTCTGAAATCTTCCACCTCTTCCTCTTTGTCTCTTCTCATGTCTTTTATTCAACTTCTCTTTTGCTTTTAGGGCACATTGATATGCCTCCTCCACACTCAGTAACTTAATCAAACTGATCTCATCTTGTATAGACGACCTCAAACCATTCACATATTAGGCTACTTGCTCGATCTCATCTTCTGAATGTCCAGATCTGATATTCAACTTGTAGAAATCCTTAGTATACTTTGTCAAACTTGACTCCTTTTGCTTCAAATTCTACAACTTTCGAAACAAACTGGTTTGATAGTCTGCAGGCATAAATTTTGTATTTAACTTATTCACCTTCTGATCCAATGATTTTATCTTCTCCTTTCCTCTTCTCTGCCTATCTATCTACAAATGTTCCCACCAAAGGGATGCATGTCCTTTCAACTTTGTACAAGAAAATTTCACCTTCTTGTCTTTTGTGGTTCCTTCAAAATCAAATTACTTCTCCATCTTTGTTATCCAATCAAGCAATTCATCCAAATCCAACTTACCTCTGTAATCCGGTGGATTGAAATGTGGTTTAGTATTCACTTTGGTTAGGGCTCTTAATAACCTCTCTTCTCCCTGATCAAGGTTAGTTTCTTCATGTTCTTCTACCTCTTCATCACTCACATCATCAACTGGTTGACTTCTCCTCTAGGCTGTTTCGATTGCATCCAATCTAGCAGTCATTCCTCTCAACATCTCCATTATAGCTGGGTCTAAATTTCCATGCACTCCATTTCTTCTACCATTTCTTCTTCCCTCCATCTTTACACCTCTGTAGCTGCAGGTCAGATCCTCAATCTGCCACCCCACAAAAAATCTTCAATAGAACTTTGCAAACTCTGACGATATTCCACGGAAGGAATCTTGCTCTGATACCAATTTGGTGCAATCACGGTAAGAGGGTCCTCAAAGAGAACTATCTAGACCATGCAGCTAGAGTTACACAACAAAAGCAACACAAAATATGGAGGCAAATGCAGATTCAAACATTCTCATTAACAAAAATTTTGATTACAATCGGTCGGTAACATCTAGGCTTATAGATTCATCTCACAGGCCTAATATAACATACATGATCCTTAATGTGAGCAAAAATCTTACAAATCGAACTCTATATTATTCTTAATCTATTTTTTTCTTGAGTGTTCCTATCCTAATGATCTATTACAAGCTTTATATCATATACATAGATCTAGAAACATCTGTGTTGGCCAAAGATCATTACAATCTCTGGTGAAGGAAACGTAACATGTGCATGAACAGGTCAGCCTCAAATTTGAATTTCTCCACAATAGGTGCATATGATGAAGTGTGGACCTAAAATTAAGGTTGGGGACACTCCATAGAACAATTCAAAACACCTCACAAGGATCTGCAAGCTATGGGAAAGATCCACGATCGATCAAACTAGCCATTAGGTTTAAAATTATTCTGGGGCCAATTCCAAAAACAGACACAATCTGAAAGCGATAACTTGCCGAAAAAAAATCCATCAAGCTGAAATCTTGGAATAAGGAAAATGAGCATGTCCTCGATGAAAACATAGATCTGCAGGGTCTGGTGAGAAAACATGATGAAATACTGAATCTGCCAACTTGAACTGAATAAGAACAAAACTGAATAAAAATATTTTTGGTTGATGCAAGATTGCCAAGAACCAAGGATGCTCCTACATCAACCACCCCTATTTGTAGCAAAATTTCCCCTAGCCTTATGCAAACTGTACCAAGATTCAAGTGGTGAATTAAATGTTTGTTTTAAAAGAGGGACCACCTAGGAATAATGTAGAACCAACACTTAAAAACTTAAGAATGTTTTACACAAAGGATGTAAAGGCCAAACAAGGCTGAATTATGAACCTTATAAAATAATCTATGAAGGATATTCCATATGTGTAGCCAGATTTCAGCGCAAATCAATCTAACCACAATCGTTCGATGAATTTTTGATGGATGGTTGTAGTTGTATTTTGGAAGTAAATCTCTGAAGCACTAGACTTACGAATTGAAACCTCCAGAATAACACTAGAACCATTAGATGCAGACATGTGGAAAGATGAAGGCTCATTCTATCTTTTCAATTCCTCGACGTTGTACATTTCATCTAATTGAAACTATCAATCTTTTTTAATAAAGTGTGGTAGTCATACTACAGGCGGCAATTAAGCCATATGAACATCCGAAGCAATTTGTTTGACAGCTCATAGGCTCATAGCTTTAATGACACAATATTTCGAATGATTTCATATTGTTTGAGTGGCCCTGGTGATTGACAACTTGTCAGCTTGAGGTAGAGTTGGCATGTAGCCAAACGTCAATCAAATTAAACAATTTAATTGTGCATGTAAGTACTAAGGCTTAAGTTACATGAATCAATTAAGTTACTTTTTTGGTTTGCATGAATCGTGATTATCATTATACCCAACCTCACATTTCACATGCACGGCACCGCGAGTCACAAGTAAACAGGGATCAAGTTGGTAGTGGCACTAGTGGCCCATAAATAGGGATAGTGATATTGGATACTGGATAGTGTCATAAGGGTTTTCATTTTCTAGGGTTAATAAGGATTCATGAAGAAGATGATGTGGTATTATTGGGGATACTGTAAATTCTCTTGCCTCCAATTATGCAGTTACAAAGTAAAAGACCAATTTCCTTCAAGTTCAAAATGGGTAGAATTGGAAAGAAGTTGATTTGGTTAACCTAACTTCTTAGACAAGTTTTGAACCAAGATGAGGAGTTCTGATGGAGATAAGTGTTGTCTCAGTGCGTTGAGGCTACAAGTAAAAGATGGGAGTAATTTTATAACCCCTCAAATTTTGCATGACTCTGGTTTTCAAAGGGGATAAGTAAATTTTGTATCTTCATAGCTCCCTTTTCCTTGGCATGATTGGAGCCACCTTTTCCCTAGCATGGTTGGCATTTGGAAAATCCCTTGCATTTATTTTTAGAGCCACATTTGTATTACATTGTCACCAATAGAAGCTTGGAATCATGCATTTATTTTTAGAGTTACATTTGTATTAAGTTGTCACTAGTAGAAGCTTGGAAATTGGAATCAATTTGTAATCCATTGTCATGAGCAACAGCTTGGAATAAATTGTCTATGTAAAGTGACATGTTATTTATACAAAATAGGAGCTTGCATGCTCTACAGCTACTCATCTTTAAAAAAAATTGTAATATGTGACATTGTAATTCAATTTTAATAAAACAAATGGTTGTGTTGTGTTATTCTTCATTATTCATTTACACTTACAATAAAGAGTTATTATTTGAGTTCAAAACTTCAATGTCTATGAATTTATTCAAATCACTTTTTTTCCTTTAAGAAATTAAGTATTATCTATTTATGAAAGAATTGCTTGCAGATTTAAAAGTAAAACATAAAGAAATACAAATGAAAAAAGAAATTTTTCATAAAATTGACAAAAACATTATAAGCACTAAAATTTGTCACTCTTGTTAAGGTTTACCGAAATTTTATTGATTTCTAATTTGTCGTTGACCTGCTCCCCCGGTTCCTAGTATTGTTATTCATTTTTTCAAGTCCTTTGCAACATTAAGTTACCGAGCCCTTGGCCTTGATGTCAATCCTAGGCTCCTAGCACACTAAGGTTTAAAACAACTTTAAAACACATGTTTATTGTTCTAAGTTCATATCATAAATTATTCAAGTTTCAACCATTCGATGAAGATTTGATGTATCGTTGTAGTTGCATTCCAGAATGAAATGCATAGAGTGATAGGCTTGTGAACTTAAACCACCAAAATCACCCTATAACCATTAGATTTAGAAAGATCAACGGTTTAGGATTTACAACATGTAGACCTAAGACGTTTCATTCACTTTAATGTTCCAATTTTGACAAAAAAAATCACTTTGTACTACTAAGTGTCAAGTGATTTTTTTTTAAGTCTTAAGAATCTTAGATTGCTCATTGTAGTGCACCACCCTGTTTTGGGTTCCATAGTTCCACTTCCAACAAACTACAAAGCCATTCCAGTTTCCGAAACTGTCAGCATTAATCTTTTCAAGAGTCAAAATCTAGGTAAGTGAAAGAATTCTTACAGCTACGTTTCATCGTTTGAAGTTTCTTAAAATCTTGTTTTGTCAAACTTTGAAGTTTGGGTTTAGGGTTTACAAACTTAAGAATTAAGAAAATTAAAGAGAACTAATAGGTATTAGGGAATTCACAATTTCACATTATATAAGCATCTCTACCACCAGTACCACTAGAGCAATGTCCGATAAAAAATTACATTATGCAAAATTGCTTAAAACCCCAGGTTTCACTAATGGGTACTGTAGGATGGTGAAATCTTACACATAGATTGTATAAGTTCATCCTTTCCTCATAGAATGATATAAAACATTATCTCCAAACCATGATAATAAAAACTAAGACAAGCATGCATTAGAGAAAATGAATACAACCTATTCTATGTTGGATTGGTGCCCTCCATGAAAATGTGAGAGAGCGCTTTCCCAATCCCTTTCCAAGCCAATAGACAATGAGTTGCTATGAGCTCAAGTTGCCTATAGTGTAGATGCATTTAGAATGTGTTGTAGAAATGAGAGAAGATGGCTTGCATTTATAGGAAAAGTTGATAGAAGAGAGGCCAAAATTAGGCAATGTGGGACTAAATCCCATCCAATAGGATAGAGACATTTGTCATAATGGGATTGGTCAAAGCTTGTGCAAGTTTTGGCCAATGTGCCCATTCAAATTTGAAAAATGTCAATAAATGCATGTTGTTGAGGGTTTTGGGGGGAATAATCTTTGTTCAAAAAAGTCAAAGATGAGAGTTATTGAGGGAAAATAACTCTTTTTAATAAATCAATAAATTGATTTATTGATGCAAGTGGGTGGGTTAGTTAGGAGTTTAGATTTGACTCTAGTTGAGTCAAAAGCTAGAGAATGCTAATCATGATTAGAAGTTAATTAATTTAGATTAATTAACTTAGGGGATTTTAGGGATTTGATATTTGATTTTAAATCAGTTTGATTTATTAAATCAAATAAGAAGAACCTTAGGAACTTAATTAAATAATTTGATTTATTTAATTAAGCTTGATGAACCTTAGGATTAAATCAATAAATTGCTTTAATTGATTAGTAGAAGAAACGAATGCATGATGTTAGTTACAGTGGAATGCATAATGTTATTTTTGGATGTCTACATTTTGCCCCTCTTTGAAGCAATGTACTCGTTGCATTGGTTCAAAGAATGATGTTGTCGGCATCGAAATTAAAAAATTCTTTGGTTTTTTCGGATGCCCCAGTGGAAAATAAGTACGTTAGTACATTGCCCCCTCGAGAGATCAAGCGAAAAGATTCAATTTGAGGTGGATCTCACGACAAAGAGGTTCAAAATGGATGTATGGATGATGAGACTATATGATAATGATGATGTAAATGATATGTTTGGAAGATGCTTAGAATAACAAATTTATATTATTGTAAACAACTTTAAATGATTATGCAATGCATGTGAGATGGATGAGATGGATGATGTTGTCCTGATATGATGGTTTGACATGATTATGCGAAATGAGAATACGGATGCAAGATGGATGCATTGTTAGCGTGAAGAAGATAGAAGAACGAGAGGGATAAACCCTTAAATCTAAGAAGAATGTAGAAGTCCAATAAGTCTCCTAGTCATCAAGACTTTATTGGATATGACGATGAATGATGATGATGTGTTGCTTATCTAGGGATGGGAAAAGAGCATACCTTTCTTTATGTTTGATAACACACGTAGGTGCGATGCATCAAGGTATTAAGAACCAGGATGGTGTTGCGCCTAGTGTGATGGAATTTGACTCGACAATCAGATAGGAGTACTCTTGTTCACACTTGACAAACATAACCTTATTCCGAATGCAGTTCAGAAATTCCGAACATCTCGGGCCAAAACATAAGAAGGCAAGCCTTCTTATGTGGTCAACAAGATACCTAAAACATCCTTCCTACAAACAAAACAAAGTATGCATGACGAAGTTATTTTACAAGAATATCCAACAAGCACAGCAGATAAAAAAATAATGATCGTTGCCCCATTCCTTTCTCTCTAAACCTGTTTTATTTAGGCATCATCGAGAGGTCCTTGGAATGAGCGCAAAATAAGATAAGTCTAAAAGACTAAAATAAAGTAAACAAACAAGCTAATGTTCTTCGTATCGTTAGCCAAGGCTAAACTACTGTGGGGTACTTGATGCTTATGTCCATCGCCGGAAAGCTTCATCCTAGGACATGTAGTGATCAGGGTTTTGGTGAGACTGATTTGGGTGATAAGCTATTGATACTCCGAGTTGACCAACTTGCTGACTTACTGACTTAGACCTTTGAGACTTTGACGATTAGGCGTTCACTTTAGAACCTGCTAAACTTGCTTCTGACTAACTCACCAAAGGGTGAAAATGACGATGATTTATTATGAGTGATGACAATCACGGGTGAAAGCGAGATGAAATGGATGCACCATTTTGGTTTTTTCAAATGTTTTGAGGCTGTTTTTGGTATTTTTGGAATGTTTTACAAATGTTTTTGGTATTTTCAAGATTTTCCAATGTTTTTGGTATTTTCAAGATTTTACAACGAACAGACTAACTTAAAGACCTATCCTAGGGGTCTCGGGAGCTGATCCATAGATTAGCCTTGCCTACGTTATATACGCAGAGACCACATAGTTCGACTGGTGTTGGACTGACTTGATGATAATATGGACAAACAGATTGCCATTTTATTGCCTAAAGGACTAACTTAAGATGTAGACTAGATGGGCAAACGGATTGCCAATGCGACGGACGCCTACAGGACTGACCCAACCGTCTCGGGGGATGATCAAAGATCAGCCTTGCCTATGTTCAAGCTCAGAGACGACGTAGTTCGACAAGGTAGAAAAAACTGACAAGACTTAATGATGAAATTTTTGAATATTTTCTGATATTTTGACATGTTTTTGGATTTTTGATGATTTTTCTGAATGTTTTTGGTTTTTTGAATGAGTTTTTTGAATGTTTTTGGAATTTTTTGATGAATTTTGAAAAAGATCATGAGAATATACACGAATCCAATCCGATGCTGCGAGAACGTGCCCCCAGTGTGGTGTGATAGACTACTTAGATAAAGGCGGGACAGACTAACCTTTGAAATGCCAAGTAGTTCCAATGGTGGAATATAGTACAGATACCAACGCAGGCTATGGTATGGATGCGAGCGGATAAGTGGAATGTGATGGAGTGGATGAGTTGTGTAGATCCTGATAGATGGGGAAGGTACTTTATTTACACTTGATGCCTGTTTGCCAGGTTTTCACCAAGGTACTTGCCCAAAGCGCCACCGAAGTGGTTTTCACTAGAGGACGATTTTTTCTCTTTACTATTTTTCAATCCTTTTCTGATTTTTTTTTTGGATTTTTTGATCTTTTGATTTTTTTTGTTGTCACCAAGATGCCTGTTTGCCAGGTTTTCATCGAGGTAACCATTTTTTCAGGACTTTTTCTGATTGTTTTTGTAATTTTCTGGTTCTATACCTTGCAATGTTTAGGCATAAAACTTTTTGAGATGAGAGCTATTCAGAGGCTCCTGCAGAGGCTCGCCTTCTGGTGTTGCTAGTTGATATGCCCCTGATGTGTAACTTGCAGTGATGACGAAAGGTCCCAGCCAGTTGGGCTCAAATTTTCCCTTTGTATCTGGATTTGGCACGTTCTTTTGGTTTTCTTTCAGCACGAGGTCACCAACTTGGAAAGTGCGTTGTCTGATGTTCTTGTTGTAGCTCCTTTTTAGGCGATTCTGGTACACTTGTAGATGATTAAGGGCATCCATGCGCCTTTCATCTAGTAATTCTAGCTCATTGAGTCTTGTGACCCTGTATTCCTCATCTGTGATAAGGTTTTGCAGTGATATCCTTAGTGATGGGAGCTCGATCTCAATGGGGAGTATGGCCTCTGATCCGTAGACCAGAGAGAATGGGGTGGCCCCTATTGGCGTGCGGATGCTGGTGCGGTAGGCCCATAAGGTAGGATTTAACTGCAGATGCCAGTCACGACCAGAGTCATTGACTTTTTTCTTGAGGATTTTCAAAATGGTTTTATTTGTAGCTTCTGCTTGGCCATTGCCTTGTGGATAATATGGAGTGGAAAAGCGATGCTTGATTTTGAATTTTTCACACAAGTCACGGACATCCTGATTCTTGAAGGGTGTCCCATTATCAGAGATAATGGATTGGGGGACACCATACCGACAAATGAGGTAATTCAGGATAAACTTGGATATCTGCTTTCCGGTGATGTAGGTCATGGGAATTGCTTCGACCCACTTAGTGAAGTATTCGGTGGCGGTGATAATGAATTTATGGCCATTGGATGAGGTGGGTGATATTTTACCAATGAGATCAAGCCCCCATTGTGAAAAGGGCCAAGGTGTAACAATAGGATGCAGTTCTTGAGCTGGTGCATGAATAAGATCTCCATGCTGTTGGCATTGCAAGCATTTTCTGACAAAATTGTGTGCCTCTTTTTCCATCGTCGGCCAGTAGTACCCTATTCTTAGCAACTTTTTAGCCAAGGTCATACCACTTGAGTGTGACCCACACGTGCCATTGTGTACCTTAGTTAGAGCAGTCAGGGCTTCCTCGGGTTTTAAACAACGTAACAGGGTTCCATCGGTACTCCTACGGAAGAGGGTCTCTCCTAGGATGACGAATCGTGAAGTTCTTTTGATGAAAGTGCGTTTTAGGTTCGGGGTGATGTCAGTGGGGAGGATTCCTAACTTTAGGTAGGTGTATATATCATGATACCAAAGATCACCAGGACCAATGAGTTCACATGCGTATTCTGACTCTGGTATCTTGAATGTGGGTACGAGAAGCTGCTCTACGAGGAATTCATGTTTCGAGACGTTACGAGGGATGTCGAGTAAGGATCCAATTGTCGCCATTGCATCAGCCACTCTGTTGTTTGTCTTTGGTATCTGCTCAAAGGTAATATCGATGAAAGATTCCTTGAGGATTTCTACCACCTTCTTGTATGGTGTGAGCTTATCATCCTTGGTTTGGTATTCGCCGTTGACTTGGTTGATGATAAGTTGCGAGTCGCCATAGACTTTTAGTGCCATGATTCGCCATTGTGCTGCAATCTTGAGTCCTATGGTCAAAGCCTCATATTCTGATATATTGTTCGTACAAGGGAATGCCAACTTGTATGATCTAGGTATGTAGTCTCCTTGCGGCGTGATGAAAAACACACCAGCTCCTGACCCATGTTGTGTGTGAGAGCCATCAAAGTATAGCTTCCAGTGGTCTGTTGCATCAAGGTTAAAAAGGGACTCATCTGGGAATTCTGATATGAGTGGATTATCTGTGTAGAGGGGAGCTTCTGCCAGCTGATCCGCAATGACTTGTCCTTTTATGGATTTTTGTTCTACATACTCGATATCATGTTCAGATAATATCATTACCCACTTAGCCATTCTACTTGTAAGCGCTGCTTTTGACAATAGGTACTTTAGAGGGTCTATTTTGGCAATCAACTTGATTTGGTGCGCTAGCATGTAGTGTCTGAATTTCTGAGCCGCAAATACCAATGCTAGGCAAGCTTTCTCTATTGACATCTAATTGAGCTCATGTCCCACCATTGTTCTGCTGATGTAGTAGATAGCCCGCTCGGTTCCCTTTTCATCATGTTGGGCTAAAAGGGCCCCCAGGGCGGCTGTTGTTTCAGAGATATATAGGATTAGTGATTTCCCCACAATTGGTGGCATCAATACAAGTGGTGTAAGTAGATATTCTTTTATTTTGTTGAATGCTTGCTCGCATTTGTCATCCCATCTGAAAGCTACTCCCTTGTGAAGTAGGTGTGAATATGGAATCTGTTTATCTGCCAATTGTGCTATGAATCTTCGGATGGACTGGAGTCTTCCTTGCAATCCTCTTAGTTGTTTCAACGTTCTTGGTGGTTTCATTTCGAGGATTGCTTTTACCTTTGCAGGGTCTACCTCTATCCCTCTCATTGAAACTATGTATCCTAGCAGCTTCCCTGATTGTACCCCAAAGACACACTTCTTCGGGTTGAGTCTAACCTTATATTGTTCGAGCCTGTCAAAGATAGCACTTAGAGTTGCTATATAGTCTTGTCTCTTCTTTGATTTAGCAAGTATGTCATCTACATAATCTTCGACTGTTTTGTGGATCATGTCGTGGAAGATTAATGTCATGGCTCTTTGGTAGGTAGCTCCTGCATTCTTCAACCCAAATGGCATTACATTCCAGCAGTAGGTGCCCCACGGACATGTGAATGCTGTCTTGTGTTGGTCTTCTTTTGCAATCAATATCTGATTGTACCCCGAGAAACCATCCATTAGGGAAAGCATCTCATGTCCGGCCGTCATATCCACTATCATGTCAATTTTGGGTAGTGGAAAGTCATCCTTGGGACATGCTTTGTTTAGGTCTCTGAAATCAGTGCAGATGCGGATGCCCCCTTTCGGTTTTGAGACTGGTACGAGGTTAGATACCCATTCTGGATAGTCAATCGGGCGTATGAAGCCAACATCCAGAAGTTTCTGTAGCTTAATCTTTACAATCAAGGCTATTTGTGGGTGCATCTTCCTTAGCTTCTGTCTGACTGGTTTTGCTCCGGGGTGAACGGCCAAATGATGCACTACTACTTCAGGATCCAGGCCTGGCATGTCTGCATAGGTCCACGCAAAATTTACCTTTCTCCTTTAGGAAAGCTGCCAGTAGTTTTTGTTCTTCTTCTAGGAGGGATTCTGCATAGAAGGTAATTTGTGGTTCTGATTCTGTTCCTAAGTTGACCGGGTTGCACTGTTCTGCCAATACTGTTGACTTCTCCTGGTGTAGAGCAGTAGGGGGGAGATTGAATCCTTCATCCTCTGGCGCCTCAGAGAGGTTTTTGCCATTGGATGCATCCTTTATTTTTACTATTTTATGGTTAGAGAGTGCCACAGTGTGGTTTTCACTCAATAACTCTGAGCTTATTCTTTTTCTTTTGCGACTGAAAGACTCAATCGTCTCCCCATAGTATGCTTGTGTGTCTAGAGTGATATCAAATCCTACCTTGTGATCTCCACATGGAACAGTGTCCCTTAGTCCCATGAATTCAGAGAAAGCCTCATCGTTTTCGAATGAGTCTAGAATCGGCGGTCCTCGTTGGTCGTGATCGATGAGTTGGGGGTACACCAAGTGGATTTGGTGGGTTTGTTGGATTGGCTCAGCGGGTGATACACTAATCATCAATAAGGTGGAATCTTCAAAGAGCCTAGGTAAGCCACCTATGGTGTCATCGTCATCACTGCTACTACAAACGTCAGTTATGTCAAATGTGAAGTTATCGAGAGGTAGGCCTGTGAACACGGGTAATCTAAGGTTAGTTGCCGAGACCTAAGGAGAGGACCTGACTGCCCTATTAGGAACACTTCTGCCACACACAGTTATACTCGGAGGGGTACAACCGAGGCCAAGGTTCTGCGTTCTTCTTTCTACAATGATGGGCTCCAACCGTCCATCACTATTTCTTCCTAGGCTTTCATTCCTGTTATAGCCCATGCCGAACATCATTTGTAACCCTCTGTTTGTTTCCTCCATGGGTAGGGTGGGAGTGGGTCTTTCATCTTGGTACAGAGTGTTTGTGATGTCCTCCTCATCCACATTTTCCTGACTGAGATCCCCCCAACTGTGGAATCCAGAGGGTTCTGTTCTAGTGCGGACAGGTGTTTGAGTCAATTGTGGTTGCCCATGTGATCTAGGAGATTGTGGTAACTCTCCTACAACAAAAGCATTTCTCTTCATTCTATAATCACCGCATCCATTGTCCTGTATCATGTTCTTGATCTCGGATATGTCGGGGATGGCGGGTGTCTCTGTCGCAGAAGTGGAGGCGAGATTAGATGGGTCTATATATGAAGTGGATGGGCCTTCATCGTTTTTAGGTACTTGAGGGATTTTGTAAAACTTGGATTCCAAGTTTTTGCAATAGGCGAAAGGTTCGGGATCCCCATATATGGTAACCTCCTCGTTTTGATATGAGAACTTAATGCACTGATGATAGGTTGAGGCCACTGCCTTCATTCCGTGTATCCATGGGCGTCCCAGGAGAATGTTTTATGGCAAATCAAGGTCAAGAACTTGACAAGTTGTTTCCATGGTTGCTGGCCCCACTTGGATGGGGATCTTGATAGTGCCCTGAGACACTCTTTCCTGGTCATCATATGCTCTTATGGTGATACTTTTGTTCTTATTGATGGAATCCTCGGTGAATCCCAATTTCTTTATAAGTTTTAGAGAACAAATATTAAGACCTGCACCACCATCTACTAGGACTCGCTTGACTTTCTTTTTATGAACTAGGATTTGGAGGTGAAGTGCCTGGTTATGAGATGGCTGCGGGGGGAAATCTTGGTCCGAAAATGTGATGAGATTCGGGGTAACGATGTTACCTACCATAGCCTGAAATTGCTCTATGTCAAGAGTAGAAGCGATGGTAGAGGCAGCTAGTGCTTCATCCAGGATCTGTCGATGAGCGGCGGAGATTTTTAGTAATTCCATGATGGATATTTGTGTGGGTGTTCTCTTCAGTTGGTCAATTACATTGTAATCATAGGGGACGGCCTTTGTGTTGGTAATGGGGGTCTTAGCAGGTGCCCCGGCAATGGCAACTTTTTCGCCTCGTGTGGTGACTCCACATTCATTGTTGGTTCCCTTGATATTTATGACAGTGACCAACTCGTCGACACATCCGACTATCTCCTCGTATACTAGATTGGCACTAGCATACTTTTGTTTACCCTTATTATTCCCTTGGTTATTTCCCTAATTATGATTCGGCATCGGATTCGTGTAGATTTTTAGGTCTTGGTTTTCGGCCGGCTGCTCGATGTTGATGACCTTATCCTCGATGAGGTCTTGGATGATATTCTTGAGTCTCATGCAGTTGGCGGTGGTGTGTCCTTTAACTTTGTGGAAGTCACACAGGAGATTCTCGTTGTACCACGGCGGTTTGGTCATGGGCTCTGTGTATTGTTCGGAGTTAGAAATTTTGATTAGGTTTTCTTTGACCAATTTCTTCATGACAGACTCAATCGATTCGCCAAGGGCTGTGAACTTCCTCTTGGGGGGAAACTTGTTGCGGGGAGGTGGTCCTCCTTGATTACCCACATTGTTGACTTGGCTAGTGGAAGGTGGTTGTGACTGTGCTACTACCGCATTAGCCTGCATATTGTTGTGGTTATGAGTTTGCGGATGATGATGATTTTGGGTATTTTGCTTAGGAGCACTGATGACTACCTTAGCATCAACCACGTCGTCGTTCGTGATATTTTTGTTCCTCGACCATGTTCGAGGTTTATCATTGTATTTTTTGGACGAGCGGTTATCCTACAGTGGAGTGAATGTAGGTGCGCCTCCTCGCGCAGTAAGGGCTCTTTCGATGTTAAGCACCTTTGGAATTAGTTGATCATAAGATGTGATGCACTGCATTTTTAGGTAGAACGCCAGGTTTTCATCTAAGTTGGCTATGATGGTGCAAACTTGTTGTTCCTCTGGCATGGCCCACTTGCTCTAATTGGCCTTGGATCGCCATCTTTGCAAGAAGGATGCAAATAACTCTCCTCTTCTTTGTTTGAGTGCAGATAGTTCTTCTAAACTGACATCCGCACCCATATTAAAAGCGTAATTTTTAAGGAAAGCCTCCACAATTTCCTTGAATGTTTTAATGCTTGTGGGTAGGTGAGAAAACCATTCCATAGCTGGACCAGTCAAGCTTCGGGGGAAGAGCCGCATTAGATACGTGTCATCATATGTGACTTCCATGCGGTGCACCTGAAATTCCCTGACGTGGTTTTCAGGGTTGCCTGTTCCGTTGTACTTATCAAATTTGGGGATCTCGAATCCCTTTGGAAACGGTATCATGGTGAGACTTCTATCGAACGGATAAGGGCACAAGTTGCCTGGTGCCCTTGTGGTTTTTCCTGCTTGCAAGTCCAACACCTACTGCGAAAGCAATTTGATCTGTGTTGTGACATCCTTGCTTGGGTCGGGGGGTGGGATGAATGAGTGGTGAGGTGTTGGAGGTGTTTGATGGGTGGGGAGCGTACTGGTCGGCGTTTGCTGCGAGCTTGGTTGTGCGTTTAGGGCTTGTTGGTAAGCTTGCATTTGTGCCAACAACGCTTGTTGTTGATCTTGTTGTTGTTGTTCCAATAGTGCTTGTTGTTGGTCCATCTGCTATTGTTCCCATGAGGCCTGCTGTTGGTCAAGTTGTTGCTGAGCTAGTAACGCTTGTTGTTGGTCTAGCTGCTGTTTTGCCAACAATGCTTGTTGTTGGTCGAGCTGCTGTTGTGCCAATAAAGCTTGTTTTTTAGCTTGGTGTTGTGCCTGAAAGTCTTGCAGGGCTTGGTGGTAGGCTTGCAGGTGGATTGCTTGCAATTGCGCTTGGTATTGAGCTTGTGTCTTTTGTTGGGCTTGAGCTTGAGCTTGGGCTTGAGCTTGCGCTTGCGCTTGTGCTTGCACTTGTGCTTGTGCTTGTGCGGCTTGTGCTTGAGCTTGAGCTTGTGCTTGTGCTCGCACTTGTGTGGCTTGTGCTTGAGCTTGTGCTTGTGCTCCCGCTTGTGTGGCTTGTGCTTGAGCTTGAGCTTGTGCTTGCGCTTGTGCGGCTTGTGCTTGAGCTTGAGCTTGTGCTTGTGCTTGTGCGGCTTGTGCTTGAGCTTGAGCTTGCACTTGCGCTTGTGCGGCTTGTTGTTTTTGGAGTGCCTTTTGGTGGGCAGCTTGTTGTGCGTTTTGCAACATGATGGAGAATGAATTGGTCGTGTTGTGTTTTGGCGGTGGGATTGGTGGTGGAGCAGGAATCATGCCAACTGTCGTGGCGGGTGGAGGGATTGTGGTTGTGACTGTGATTTGGGTTGTGGGCGGGGTGGTTGAGACAATTGGTCCTTGATGAGGCATGCTTTGGGAGACTTGAGGACCAATAGATGCATTAACCGTGGTGACAGGAATGGTTGCGATTTGTTGTGAGGATATGGGCAAAAGAAGCGGGTTCAAAGTGGTGGTCAGATTGCTTGGATTAGCAAAATTTTCGATGGTTAAAGGTGGAAGACCTATTCCAGGAGGCGATGCAGATGTGAAAGGAAGCGGGGGAAGGGATGACGCACCACTTTGGAAAGAGAAAGGGATTGATAGCTTCTGTCGTTCCAAGCAAACCAACTTCCTCATGCGGTGGGGGAGTTGGTATGTTCAATTGATAAGCTGGTGTGGCGTGAAATGAGGATGAACCAGCGGGATTATGAAATGTGAGTGGGATGTAAGGGTGAAATGAGTTTTCCGGAATAAATGTAGGGGTGATGATTGCTTCTTCATTAGCCACAAGGCGGTGTTCTTGCAATTCTTGGAACATGGCACTCCCCTTGTTCACAATCGGGGAGGTTGGTGTGATGATTGAGGTGATGCAAGGTACTTCTTGATTGATGTTTGACAACGGGGATGCAACTGCACTAGTGCTTGTGTTAAGGTTGGGAGGGGGCATGTCCCCTCCTCTTTCTATTGAATTTATGCATTTGAACATAGCACTAACAATTTTATGGTTCTTAGGATTTTGAATCATTTCCATGATTTCCTTTGGTGTCATCCCTATGTCTTCATTTATGTCGTCCTCTTGATGACTCTCCTCTTGAAGATTTTGTGATGATAAGGGAGAGTTGCTTGGGGGATTGCTTGATCCTGCTAGGTTCACTTCGATATTTAGATGACTCATGTCCATAGAAGTTGATATGTCTCTAATATTCTCCATGTCCTTCTTGTGTTGAGATCTTGTTTGGACCATAAAAATAGGGATTTGTTCGATCCTAATCCTTTAAGTCCAAAAAGAGAAGAACTAGGGTAGCTAAAAGATCAAAGATGGTGATGATGGTGATGGGTTAAAACGGATGGGATGAGTGAATGAAACCTTTGGAAAACTTTTTGAATGTATGTGCTAAACTTTGAAAGGGCTTTTGATTTGATTTGAATGTGATAATTTGACTAGATGCGTTAAGTCAAACAAGATTGGTTGTGAAGTTGTTTTCCCTAGGAAGTTGTGTTATCCTAAGGGAACTTGCACAAAAATGGATGAATTGACAAAGTGTGTTATGCCAATGTTTTGGAGAACTAATAGACTTTAAGAAGTTGTGTTATCTCAAAGAAAATTTGTTCAATGATTTGAGACTATGTTGGCTAAGTGTGTTAAGCCAAGATATGATGATGTTGATTTAGCCCTCTAAGTTTAGTGTGATGTTTGATTCTAGAGTTCCCAAAAGGTTTGATGATGAAATGAGACTTTGATTTGATGGATGAATGAATGGGAATGACAACTTTGATCTTGAACCTTAACCTAGATGTGACTCTCTTTCTACAAAACCTCGGTGTTGAAGAACACGCTTGACTTCCTATGGGAGAAATGCAAATCTTTGAAACAATTCGGGATTTTGTTGACAATAAAATGCATATAATGTTGGATTGTTCCTTGAGGCTTTTCTGTAAAAGTTATAAACCAATCTTTCCCTGAATTCGAAAAGTCTCTCAAGATGCTCCTCACGAGCTTTTAGACTAAGCTTCTTGAACTTTGGCTTTGGGATTTTGATCTTGCGGGAAATCATGTTAGAAAACACATGTGTAATCCAATTTGTCTCTTTATCTTGGTTAAATGAGGTTCTTTTTATCCAAGACACTTGCTTTCTTAGGTTTTCAAACTATATGTCTAGTATCCCATTCTCTTTCTCATCCCACAATGTCCTTTGTGTGGAAATCGAGGAAAATAGGGCAAAAGTTCCTTATGTTTATCCTTATTGGAAACAAATGATGATAGAATTTGCACACTTAGAAACCTCTAGGAATGTGATTCCTAGGGAAAGCAAGAGTGGGCAAGTTCGTCAATAGGTATTTGTTCCCCACAAGGTGTTTGAAATTTCAAGGTTTTTGTGTATGTTTGTTTTCCAAATGTTTTCAAGATCAAGCAATGTGTTTTTTCCAAGCACTTTCACACTCCTAGGTTGATGAGACAATACCTTGTTGGGTTCCCACTTGGATAAATCCAGCTGCGCATATCTTGTGCGAATGGCTAAATGCTTGACCACACTGGCTCCCCTCCACGGCACTCACTTATTCGGGTCAGCCAAGCATTAGTACCCATGAATCTCCCATGGCATACTTTCCATTTCCACAACAAGACCGCATGTTATGTGGGGCGGCTTCAGAGGACATGACCTCTTGCACCAACAAGATAGATAAGGTTTTGGCCAATTTCTAAACAAGGGTTCTAATTCGGGCATTCCGTTCGTGGGGGATTATCCAACGTCGGCGAGAGTCCATTGCTGTCCATCTCGTCGGAATAATCCTCGTGATATTGGCCTTTGTTCCAATATCCACACTTATATCCCGGGTGGAAGTCGCTTGGCCTTAGCGTGTTCCCGGTTGGGTCATTCCCTTGGTTGATTACTTTTTCCCACAAGGCAGGCCCTCTAAGTTAAACAAAAGCAAGCTAAGATATTCCGTCATTCACACAACCCTTGTTGAAAAACAAAGGGGAGAACCTCCGCAATATATCGTGCTCACACTCGCATGTTTTGTTCAATTTTAAATCCCAAATCGAAGTGTGGAGGCAATCTTTTATGCAACTTAGGGTCATCAAAAAGACTTTTGATTCTCAAGATCGCCGTGAAGCGCGAGAGAAGTGCATACGCCCTTTTAAATGACACTACTTTGCAAAAAAGTTTACAAAACACAAAGTACACATGTTCAATTTTAAATTCCTCAAAGCAATGATGAGTTCGTTTTAAATGCACCAATTGAAATGTGAAGTTGCCTTGTTCAATTTTAATCCCAAATTGAAATCTAGTAAGTATCTAAGATTCAATTTTAACCAACTTTGAAAAGATCAAGTCATTGATTGATTTTAAGCCCAAATTGAAAGGTGAGTTAGCTAAAAACAGAAAAAAAGGGTAGTAAGTGGAAGCTCCAAGATTGTTAAAACAAGCATTAAAAAATGCTTTTTCAAGTTTTGATTTCAAAAAAAAATCTCTAACTCCACTTCGCCTTTGTTTTCGTTTGATGTCAACCTATAAAATATTGCAAATGGAAAATCTTAGAAATGGGATTTACTTCAAATAATTAATAAAGTAAAAAAAAAACATCATTCTTGTCATGCAAAGATGAAATGTTACTAGTCTTTTTAGAAAAAAATAGACAATGGTTAAGCATATTCGATGAGCCCCCCACAAGGTTTAAAATTTTGGAGTGAACATTTCAAAAGTAAAAAGGAACACTCCATAATTTGTCCTTTCTAAAACCTTCAAACAACCATGCAATTCTAAAATAGTAGCATTTAGAAAGAGGATTAATGAGAATCCTAGCTACAAGGCATAATCCCATAAAACATCTTTATGAAAATACTAAGAAGAACAGTGACATTTAGATTGATGATTGTTTAAAATAAAGACTTATTTAAGAGGCTCGCTCTTCAAATACGCACAATTACTACCCAGCAACTCCAAATGTATAGACTAGGGCATGGGTTAGTTCATAATCACACGCCTTAAAATAGATGCTAAATCTCCACTACAACATTCCTACGTTGTACCTAGAAAAGTAGAGTAACACAACCTTCAAGATCATTAAGAGGCATTTAGAAATTTTCAAGCAATGGAAACAGTAGACGTAGAATGTGATAATGAGTGATATCGGCTAGCCTCCCATGGGCTAAATCACCACTCTTCCAAGGCTGATTTCAGAACAGTATCTGTTGAGGAGAATACATTAAATTCATGAAAAGAGTAATACATATCACACATTCAAACATTTGGATTTGCTGCTCAAAGTATCTACCCAACCGATATCATCGTAGTCTCTTGTATTTAATTTATAGCAACAGTACCCCATGTGTTCTATGAAAAGAAATATGCAGAGAACTCATCTTAGCATAGACATTGTGTGGAATAGTTGATGGGATATTCATATCTTGACTTGACTGCAAACTTATTTCACCCATTTGCAATTGATTGCAAAGCCATTTTTCATGCAATCAAAATTAATTAGTCACTAGATTCCAGCTTTACATTCAACAGCATTCCTACGGACTTATGGGACATCACCCTTCTGTATTTTCCCATAGTTGTACCGCATGCTAGTTGTCCCCCTATGCTCCTAGGTGCTAAGGATGGTAATAGACAGTAATAATAAAAAGGTTCTTGATGAAATTGATGATGAATCACATCCTGATCTCATCTTACCTACACTTTTTTCCTCGCTTGAATAAAATAAAAGAAAACTAGATATCACTGTCAGTTTGTTTTCTCGAAATGCAGCAAAACTTAAAACTTAAATTATTGATCTTGGTGCATTATTGAATTCCAAATCAACTTAAGAAACCATTGTCATGGCCGATTTAGGTGAGAATTAAAGGTGACCCAACAGTTACGTGAAAAACATAATAAACCGATCACATTTATAGACTTATTCAGAGTAAAATGTGCTAATATAGATGCGCACGTTAGTTGATTACCTGTTACCACAATAACTCCAATGACAATCTCAGAAGATTTCATCTCTTTAATAGAGTACCAACTTGTCTTTAATAAACAAAACAGCGCATTCCTTCAATGACTCCTGTCATTTAATGATGCTGGACAATTTTTGGAACTGGTTGGAAAATCAAAAAGGAAAACGATAACTCTAGTGTTCTAAAATATATATGAAGTATAGACAAGCTATAGACCGTTGATAGTACGCCCTCTGAAATTATGACAACATACTGGTAGAAGATTAAAGGTGACCAGTCCATAAACAACGCATTTCTTCAATGAATCATTTTTTTTTTAGATCAAACCTTACACTTGCTTAAACCTATGCAACAGACCAAATCAGCATTAAATTTTCATGTTAGAATGATTGTAACATTACTGACCTACTTGTAGCTGAAACAACATGCTAAAATGTCGAACTTGAGGATACTCATGTCGCTATCTGGCAGGAGGCTTCCTACACATGTGAACACACTAGTCTATAATGATGACTATGCACATCTGCAGAAAGGGAAGGATCTAAATCCTATTTCATGCTGAGATGGAAATGATGCTGCGATGTCCAAAGTTTAGACTCCTGTTAAGGTGAAATGACAGTATGAAAGCCATAATGAGAATAGATTTCACACTCTTTGACCAATATCCTCCCAGCTAGCACAGCGGAAATGAGAGTTTTGAAGCAGCGCATAGATGACAGCAATCATTTTGACTCCAGTCTGCAGACATTAAGCAGCTATTATGGAGGCTAAGATGAGTATTAATGGACCCAACTCCTCAGTAGTGAATGTGGAAAGCAACTATTATGACAGCGACTAAGAGAAAGATATTGGAATTTACTGTCAAGCTTTTGGGATAACTTTAAAGTTGTCTACCTGCAAAAGCAAGCCTGCTGTAATTGTAACTATTTGTGTAAAAAAAACATGAACTATACGTTTTTTCTTTAAAGAGATAAAAAAAGCATGCTGCATCATGATTTAACTCAGGCCTAGGAAATAATGCCGACTTCACACTGCAAACCTTACACCAAATCTGTGAACATAGATTTTACACGCCACGAGCCCCAGAAATAATAACTTTGCAATAGCATTCGGTAAGCCTATTCTGTTTATGGCAAACACCTAAATTTATCCTGTTCCAATATAACTTATACAGAGGCATGGTGCATATAACAAAGTAGAAATTCAACATTGAGATGTCATAATAGACAGAGCCATGCGTGGGAAGCAGGAGATAAGGACGACTAATGCTTATATTAAGAAGTAAATCTTCTTTAGGATTCCAAACCTGACTGAAAACTATGATTAAAAGAAGAAACCCAGACAACAGATTTTGAAAGACATATTTCACTGCTACTTTGATTTGTGCTAATGCAAAAGCCAATGGAAAGATGATTCTAGAATAATACTTCTCACAGCAATACATAAGGAGTTTAGAATAGTATTGTCTTTTCCAAATGATAGCCAAATGTCCAGCCTGGGCTTAAAAAGTATGCATAGCACAAATTATAAATGATAAATGTTAATTTCAACAGAAGTTCAGCACAAGCAAGTATGGATTGAATAGAGGAACAAAATAAAGCAAATGAGATAAGACATGAAAGCCTTTGGGTAAAATTTTCCAATCAAACAAGAAAACTATGTCTTGAAACTTGGTTTTGCCCTCCTTCTAGCGCCATTTGTAGGATGGTGAAATCTTACACATAGATTTTATAAGTTCATCCTTTCCTCATAGAATGATATAAAACATTATCTCCAAACCATGATAATAAAAACTAAGACAAGCATGCATTAGAGAAAATGAATACAACCTATTCTATGTTGGATTGGTGCCCTCCATGAAAATGTGAGAGAGCCCTTTCCCAATCCCTTTCCAAGCCAATAGACAATGAGTTGCTATGAGCTCAAGTTGCCTATAGTGTAGATGCATTTAGAATGTGTTGTAGAAATGAGATAAGATGGCTTGCATTTATAGGAAAAGTTGATAGAAGAGAGGCCAAAATTAGGCAATGTGGGACTAAATCCCATCCAATAGGATAGAGACATTTGGCATGATGGGATTGGCCAAAGCTTGTGCAAGTTTTGGCCAATGTGCCCATTCAAATTTGAAAAATGTCAATAAATGCATGTTGTTAAGGGTTTTTGGGGGGAATAATCTTTGTTCAAAAAAGTCAAAGATGAGAGTTATTGAGGGAAAATAACTCTTTTTAATAAATCAAGCAAGTGGGTGGGTTAGTTAGGAGTTTAGATTTGACTCTAGTTGAGTCAAAAGCTAGAGAATGCTAATCATGATTAGAAGTTAATTAATTTAGATTAATTAACTTAGGGGATTTTAGGGATTTGATATTTGATTTTAAATCAGTTTGATTTATTAAATCAAATAAGAAGAACCTTAGGAACTTAATTTAAATAATTTGATTTATTTAATTAAGCTTGATGAACCTTAGGATTAAATCAATAAATTGCTTTAATTGATTAGTAGATGAAACGAATGCATGATGTTAGTTACAGTGGAATGCATAATGTTATTTTTGGATGTCTACAGGTACCATGATATTTATGATCCTGAAGTCTATGGTAGGCGTACCTTAGAACTTAGATTTTCATCTCAGAATAAGGCTTCAAAGAAAATGCAAGTTAATAGTATCAGTGCACTGTGGGTAACTAGATTAGGGCACATGATGTTACATGAGGTTTTCCCTTGCCCAAAATTTATCATGGTCTATGCCCAAAATTATGATGATAACAAAAGAGAAATTGTTAATAAAGATAGCAAAGCAGAATTGTTATCCATTAATGTAGAAGAACTTGGAAAAGTGTTGGGGTTTACAATCGAAGAATTTGGAAATTTCCACATTCACCTAGAAAAGCTTGCTAGTGATTATGAAGCAATGGAAGAAAGGGAGAAAATTGATTTCTTAAATAAAATAGTTCAGGATAGAAACAAATTGAAAGGTTATCATAAGCCTCCTTATGATTTGGATATCTTTAAACCATGGGTTCAGGATACTATTTTCCTACTAGCATTTTGCCTCGGACTGGATAGCAATTTGGAAGTGGGTGCAAGCCTCCTTGAAATGGTATATAATATCCATTATGTTGTTCAACATGTCAAATATAATTTTATTCAGCACATTGTAGAATCCATGCATAAACATTTTTTAATGATTAAAGCAAGTTCCACCAAGACATTTAGGTTCACAACCTAATTGTGCTATCTTTTTCTATTCAAATTTAGAGGAATGTTTCAAACCAACAAGCTTCAGATTCAGCCCTATAGTAATGCTGAGGAAAACAAAATGGCTCCAGAATATGAATGGACCACTGAGATAAGGATGCATGATTCTCAAAGGAACTACAATCATTTTGTAGACTAATTTTTGGCTCCATTGCATCAAGCAATTACAAATACTCCAATGCCTATATTGCCTATGTCATGTAGAAACTGCATTCAACTAGGAAAAGAAATACAATTGGTTGATTGGTACTTAATGGAAGAATATACTATGCTAAGATTTTATGGATCGGGAGTACAACCATACAAAATTCCAATACATGTGACAGAAAGGGTTTTTGCATTGGAATATGTAAGGCAGATGCAAAGTGTTGATGAACTACACTTTCTCAGTCAGCAAAAGAAGACCTTATTTCCTTCTCTACCTTTTTCAAGTGGAGGGTTTACATTTGAGAGAAAAGCATTTAGTGTGGCACATAATATTTTGAATTTTTTTTATTTTGATGATATCTGTCATTGGCAGTATGATCCATGTGACATCATTAAATCAATGATTGTGCCCAATAATAATGATGCAAGTAGAATTCAACATCAAAGTAAACCCTTGCTTGAAAACTTGAGAAACAAGGATTTTTGGGATGAGGTAAAAATAGCAATGGAGAAAAGTGTTGTTGAGAATGGTATTTCTTTTGAACAATTGTCAACAGAAATTATGGCATTTCACTAAAAGACAATCAAGACATACAATATTTTTTATGAAAAAAGTAATAAACCATCTAGTAGAGTAAAAATTCCAGGTTCTCTAGAGAAGGAAGTTACGGATAAAAATTGATCATGGTCAAAAAATACTGCCTTTTGGTCTATGAGGAAGGAGCTAGGTGATCCAAGAGCTCTTGCAGAGTATGGAGATAACAAAGAAGATCTTGAATTTAGCAAATTGTGGAATATAGAGCATCCTAATGAACATGGAAACAAATAATTTGATGATGAATCTAATGATGATAGGGAAGAAGTAGAACAAAGCCATATTAAAGCCAGTTTAAGTGAGACCACAAAAGAAGCATATACTTCAGGAGAAACCATAGCTGAAAAAATGGGTTATGAAGCTGGTGGTTTTGGGTCCCAAGGACAAGAAATTCCTACTGTAATAGATGTACAACATAGAAAACCAATTGATAGATCTGGCCTTGGAGCTAATACAACAGACCAAGGGCATACAAGTAGACCTGAAACAATTCAATTTGCTAGAGCTTCTAATCCTCATCCTCATGGTCATATACAATCACAACTAGGACATGCCCATGGTGGAGAGCTTAGTGCAACTAGAACTGCCTCTGGTGGTGATGGTATGGGTAGTAGTACTAGTAGTGGTAAACATGTGATACAACAACAAATTACACACAAGAGGAAAAAAATACAAGATACCATAGAAACACCAAGTGATCAAGGCATACAGAAGAGGCAAAGGATTTTGACAGGTCCAAGTCACACTATCAGTGCATCCACCACAAAGGAGTTATTTTTAGGCACTCCCCCACTGGCATTTAGTGTGGCTGCAACATCATTAGAAACTACAAGTACTCCTATTCCTTTGCAATTCAAGAATTCCATTGTTCCTACGACCCTAGGTTCTGATTTCATTGAAGAGTTTAAAAACAAATCAAACTTGTATAAAAAAGAAAAGAAGCAATTGATGGAGAGTGTGTTTGTTGTAACGTCAGAGCCTGCAACAACCATGGTATTACCCACATTTGACACAAATAACGAAATCATTGAGTACACAATTTTTGTTCCCACAGTTCAAAACAAGCCAACAAATCAGATGGATCGATCTGAATACCAGGTGAACAATTTTCAATTGAATTTTTTTGGACTCAAAAATACTGACAAAATTAATGTATCAAAAAATAACAATAAATTGGTGTACACATCATTACTAAAGAAAGATAGAGAGAAGAAAAGGTTGTAGACCCAAATAGAAAATTTATAGGTAGACCTAGCAAATGAGAAAGCAAAGAGGAAAGTAGAAGATAACAAGAGCAATGAATTAGAAAAAAGAATAAAAAAATTTGTCTCTACATCAACAAGCAAAGAGGATAAACAAAATGAGAGAGAAGTGAATGATTTAAAGCAAAGGCTAGATGAGAGCAACAAGAAATATGATGAGGAAAAATTGACTTCAAAAAAAATAAGACTAAGCATTGTGAATGGAAATGCACAGTGGGAATAAAAGTTGGAGAAAGAGAGAAAAAGAAATGAAAGATTGGACGCAGAGCTGATGGAAGCAAAAAATGAAATTAAGTCTTTCCAAAATAATTTATCTGCATTTTGTAGAGAAACAATGAGGCATATGAAACGAAAGATCTAGGATAGAATAATGTAGAGGTTTGATCATGTGTGTGACATGTTTCAATTGATTGATGCTATCAAACAACATTATAAGAAGCTTGGAAAATATTTAGTGTACAAAAAAAATGTGTTGGCATTAGAGAAATCTGCAAATCAAGTTCTACAAATAGTCTACAAAGCTAGTGACAATGATTTTAAATCAAAAGGGATTACTAATCGGATTGCTACCTCAATGAAGTTGTCATTTATCATTGAAAAGTGTTCAAGAATGCGTGAAACAAAGGAATATTTTCATTTGGTTGTAGACACGATGAAGAAGGTGGATGAAAAGGTAAGGAACTTCATAGAACTTGGTTTGCCAGAGGATTTTGACACAAATGAGCAATTCATTAGAAAGGTTAATTTCATAAAGAAGATGGAGAGTACAAGGAAGATTGATTTGGACCAGTTTCCTCAGAACCCAGATGTGGTGAACTATTTGGATTCCATCAGAACATTGGTAACCTTGAATGCAAAATTCACTGAAGAATTCAAGACAGGTTCCAATTACAATCATGAAATGTTAAAAAAACTTCAAGTGAAACAACATCAGTTAGAACAAATGGAAATTCCACCACCTGAAGAGTGGAAGTTGATAGAAAAGATGATACAGTGATTTGATTTTTGACTCTTTGATAATATGAGTTTTCAAGTTCCAACTCACTACTCATCTCTATATAGAGTTGTCTTTGGGAAATATTTTTCATTTCCAATGCCTCTATGTACTCCTTCATGTGAAAATCAATAAAAAAAATCAAATTCGGATTCACTAATGTGTTGATGTTCAATTATCTGTATTATTTATTTTATCATCTGAAGAAAAAGTATGTGGTTTCAAATACTAGATACACATTAAATTATTGTTGATGTTCATTGTTATATATGCTACTAATACTATTGTTAATATGTTATTAAGCATTGAGTTGAGTGATGAATCACTAAGTACATGTTCAAGTTTTACTTTTAACACAATTAAAATATGAACTATAAGGTGATTTTAATTCCAGGCATCCATAATCTTAGTGAAATTGCATTACAATTCACACATCATTCATCAATGCTCAAACTCCATGACTACTTAATAATTTATTAGATCCATTGAAAATTTATATGAATTCATGCTTTAATCAAGGTACTTTAACTGGTTCCTTAAACCAGAGACAGAATTAAACCAGAGCCAAAATTCAAGTTTAGCAACTTTTCACTGACTCTTATTATATTCATCAATAAGCTCATTATATTTACTTCTTGTTATTCGTAACTTTTAATCTTAGTCGCTAGTCCTCGGAGTTTTATAACCTTGTCATAGAGTTCTAAATTCTCAAAACATGCAGATTCCCTAACCTAGTTCACTTTGTTGAACAAGTCACTTATTTTTTGGTTTTCCTAACCTTTATCGCTAGTCCTCAGAGTTTTATAACCTTGTCACAGAGTTCTAAATTTTCATAACTTCCAGATTCCTTGACTTGGTTCACTTTGTCGAGTTACAAGTCTTTGTTGGTCAAAGACATCTTGACTTTGTAGTCGGTGAGTCGGAGGTTTCCAAAACTTTGAAAATTCTGAGTTTGGTTATAAGGTTCCAAATTTCCGCGACCACATGACATTATGGACTTATCTTGGCTTTGAAAGGAACTGTCATCTCACTGAATGCTATGTACAGACTAACCTTGAGTTGTCTTTTCAGGAATTTCAAAAAGCTTTCAGGTTTATAGGCTATCTTTTCGAGGAATGAAATTGAATGCCGCATTTAATGTACATCCTATCAAAATTAATAGCATAAGTGATAGTGGGTGGAAAATTTTTACTGTGACATATGTCCTTAGCCTGCATTCTCATTATTTTCCAAATGCCAATGGCAGTACTTCTCAATTGAAAACATTCTAACTCTGTGAATTTGCACTCATGCCAAGTGGAATTCAAAATCACCGGTCTGGTGTGAGGGACACTGAAATTGGCCACCTCAATTTGGAGGAGTTCTTGGTGCGCCTGGAGAAAAGGAAGAGAACAGCAGTGGAAGATAAAGTTCTATAGAGCAGTTTGGTGCACGCAAGATGTTTTCCTGAGGTTGTACAAAGCATCAACTTGGTGATTGTGTGCACAAGGGGTTACAATCCAGAGACTCAAGAAATTAGAGCCATGGATAGGTCAATCATTGCAAGAATTAATCCTAAAGTCATTTCATGCGCATTATGCATTCCAGAGAGGGAAACTATAGAGGAAATGTTTGTAGTTGTTGGTGACGAGTTTGTCAAAACGAATGAGGAATGGTGCAAAACTTCCATTGCAAAGAATTGTTTGAAATCCAAGAAAAAGGGTAAGTCTCAGTTGCCCTCAAAGCTTAGAAGGGTTCATTTTAAGGATGAAATTTCATATGCTATCATGTTGCTACATCGTATGGTTGGTAATGCATGTTCAGACTCGATTTTGAATTTTGGATGTGTCGTTTTATTTTGGTGATTTGTAGTGAAAATAACTTCATTGATTGGGTTGAGATTATTAGTTATCATTTAAATGAGCAATTGATAAATTTCCAACAAACTATTGCCTTCCACATGTGCTCATACTTGTTTTATATTCTAGCTAGTCAAGAGGTTGTCTAGGCAGGGTTGGAACCACAAAGGTCTCTGACATCGAATACGCTTGTGTATAGAAAGTTTCCATAGCTCATTAAGGAGGTTGGAATGAGGAATTTCTACCACGTCAATGACACATTTTTCATGGAAATTGTGAGAAGAGTTGATGAAAAACCTAAGCTTAGGGTTTCACCTGAAGTGGTTGCTCTGGTAATGAGGTTTGGAAGTTTCTACATTTAGTTCAACAAATTCACTTATCTTAGAATTGGAGGTTTTGATAAGGCTCCAATGAAATTGCCCCATTACCCAAGTGAATTCCTAGTTTTTCTTGAAGTTTTTCGACATATGGTCGTTGCAAATGTTAAATATGTAAACATGGGAAAGAAGGGGTATGATTTTCCATTGTCCATGCCTTCATTTTCTTGCAAAAGTAATAATATTGGTAGGGGTGTGCAGAAAGCCCTGAATGATTTCAATTTTTAGTGTTTGCCCATGAGAACTAATTTTGATAGCAAGGGTTATGTTAAGAAAAATTTGTATGGAGCTAGCAACTATGAACATCACCCTCATATTGAATATTTTTGGGAAGACTATACAGATGAAGGTAAGGTGCATAAAATAAATTTCATGAGATTGACCCTAAGGAAGATATAAGCTTTTGGTATTTCTTTCAATATTCCAGAAGATGCACAAGAAGACTCAGTGATCTTTGATCCCGAATATCGGGCCCCTGTTGCTAAGCCCTTGTATAGAATTAACTGGTCAGAAAATGAAGTTTCAGACATAATGGTCCTTTCTACCCCTGTTTTGAGAGGAAATTCAGACTAGTTGAATGGAAAATAGCACCAAAGTGCGGGTTATCCCCATGAGCAAAGAGTTTCGCAGAGAAAATAGCAAGGGATTGTACATGCCTTTGGCATAAATATATCAGTTGAAAAGAAGTCAATTAGGCCATCTGACACTAGCTCATAGTCAAGAGGAGATGGCAAGAGGCCAAAAGACACTGGAGCCAAGCTAAAATCAATTTGTGAACAGAATAGTGTACCCTCGGTACCTAGGAAAAAGGCTAGTCAAGAAAAGACAGTGCCTACAAACTTTGAGCCAACAAATAATTGATGATAATTATTTTCCCACATTCTTTGAAGATCACCCTTCTCCAGTACGAGATACTTTTGTTATAATTTTTGTTAGTGTTCAATCAACTGAAAAGAAAGAAAATGTAAGTGTTGAAAGTAGAGACACTGGATTAGTGGCATCTTCCCCAGTATGGTTAAAGAAAGCAGTCGAGAAGAAAAGAAATAATATTCCCACAATGACAAATGAAGTAGATACAGTTTCCATGTTGTTGCAAGGTCAACTGAAGCCCAAAAAGGCTAAGAGGATGTCACCTATTCTACTTTTGGGCATCAACTGTTGGAGATTGTTGATCTAGAAAAGGACCTAAATGACAATGAGATAACGGAAGCTGACTACAAGGTTACTCATGTTGATATGGGGCCATCTACTTTAGAAGGTGATGTATATCATGTTGATTACTTTGTTAATGCATTCATCAAAAGAGAAAAAGAATAGAAAAAGGAGAACCTTCAGTTGCAATCTAATATTCTTTCTTTAAGAAATTTTATTTTATCATTTGTGACTCCGGCCACTATGGAAGCCTCAAGCTCAAATGTTCAAGTTATTGATTCTGACACTGTGCAACAGGTCAGGAAAAGTTTAGGTTATGCTAAAGCTGCCAGGGAATGGATAGAAGGCCTTTATCAGGATGGCCTTTTCAACATTCATAAATTTATGCAATTCTATGTTAATGTGTCTAATAAAAGAAAGGAACTGGTAGGTGAGCTCCAGGAGATCAGGAGACAACAAGGTAGCACATTTTTTCTTTCAAGGGAAATTCAAGAACTACTCTCCATGGAGCACACTTTGTTAATAAAAGAAAAATTGGTGGATGACCCTAGAGAAATTTATCCTAGTTGGTTTGATTCCTTGGAATGGAAATTGTCAATATATGAAGAATTTATCAAGGAAATCAATAAAGTGTTAGAAAAATACTTTGACATATTGGTGAAGATCAAGGATAACTTAAATTCTCTTGAAGTGGAGTTCACGAATGACTTCGATGAAAAGGTATTGGATGTTGCAGACGTAAAGAGGGAATTTAAAGAGGTGTATCATAAAGAACTAGGTGATCCTGAGATAGCCACTAGAGACTCGTTCAGAAAATTGAGTAACTTGTAGACCTATATGACTTTATTTAAGGCAGAAATTGACATCTATGAATCGCTAGCCGATTTGGACCGTGCACTTTCAAGATGGACGACAAGGTTGCAGATCACCACAACTCTAGGAAGCAAAAACATCACCGCAATTTTCACCAAGTACTGGGAATACAGGCAAAGAATAAAGGCACAGGAGGTGTTATTGGGGGAGCAAGGGGTGGAAATAATTGGAAGCAAAGTAGTCGATGTTGGGACCTAATTAGTTTTTTTCTTTAATTTGGCTCTCTTGATACTTCAAAGACTTTTTATTTTAATTTCCAAAACGGTTTTCTTAAATCGTTATCAAGACTCTGCTATTTTGATTGCTTTTTTGTTATTTCATTATAGAAAGACAATGGTGAAGTTCATGCATGCATAATCTTTGAGTTATGGTGTGTGTATTTATTCTGCTTTTGTTGAGTAGTTTGCCAGTGGATTATCTATTATTGGAATGATAGATGTTTGGTTAGTTTCATTGTTGTGGAATGTTTATCAGTTTGGTAGAGCTTCTAACTTCTAAGTTATGGATGTTGGACTGTTAGCTTTTGTTCAAGGAATGGATTAATATTCCTTTCAGTTATTTATCAAAGATTGTGTGAATGGCAATGCAATAGGAGTTTATAAGTAGTGTGATAAGTTTTATTTTTAAAAAATAATGCAAAATCACATATCAAATTCAATACCATGGAATATAATATAAAATATAAAACATCACAATTTCATGGAATACAATATTAAATATCATAAACTACAATATAAAATATTGTCAAGTACAGTTTGGACTATGATTCATGAAGTGCAATGATTCACAATCTCATTGAATACAATATAAAATATTATCAACTACAGTTTGAACTTTGGAATAATGGAAATTGATTCATGAAGTGTAGTATAAATACTTAAAAGCTACTAATTCTCTTACATTTCCCAAATGGAGTCAGGGTCCTCAAATTGATGCTCATCTTGAGATAAAGTAAAAGAGTCATCTTGATTCTAAGTCTGCTCTTCATTTTCTTCGGCCTGTGTCTCAAATTCAACATTCATTGTGTGATTTGTGTCAATGTCATTTGTCCCAGTCCCCCTGCCACTTCCAGTGCCATTAGTACCATCATTTGGAATTGGAGTGTCTAGGTTGCACAACCTTGTCCCTCTTCTTTCACATGTGGACCTCCAAATTGCGAGTGCCCTTTGAAAAGGAAATTTTTTGACATTATACATAGTTCCTTTCATCCTCAACCAATTTTCCAAATTCTTGTCCATTTTGTTTCTTAGCTTTGATTTCAAAAACCCCAATGTATTGAAAACTCTCTCATCCTCCACCAACCCCAATATCATTGTTTGACATAAATCAACAAGTTTGAAATATTTCAGATATCGAATCATGCAATATTTCACTCTGACCTAAGCTTGTCCAAACCTTTTTTATTGATCCTGGTTCAAAGGTCTTCTCCTTGCCCATGGATTTATACTGGTCCTTCATTGTTGTTGCACAACTCCTACATTGTTTTATAAGCTTATTTTCATTTAAAATTTCATCTATTGTCTGCTCATTGTATGTTACCTTTTTCGAAAATTGTTCGATCAAGATTTTTACTTGATCATGAAAATATTTTGGGTTATCTCGGTTTACCCAAAATTGAGGATATACAATACCCATGGCTTCAAGTATTTCATGTCGAGGGAATCTTTCATGAATCTCTAAGGAAAGAGATTTTGCAATTTCCTTCAAATTATCACTAACAGATTTAACAATGTCGTTAAAATCTTCCTCGTTAAGAGCTACTTCTCTACTAGAGCACCTAGTTGTCTTACAATGGTACATTGGTATCTCATATCCATGTACACAAATACATAAGTTCCCGCTTGCATTAAACTATAAATAATTATCAAGATTATTCAAATCAATACTTTTCCACCACATGAAATAATTTGCACCTTCTTGTGTTAGATCTAGATATAGATGATTGAGGGCCAAGCATGTAAGTTTATGTAGATTGGCATATTCATTAATATACATAGTTTTATCTTGGGCTTTCTTCACAAGATTCTTCATCACATCCAGCATGGGGAGAAGACTAGCTAAATTCAATATTGTCTTTATATTGCTTAACCTATGTAAGAGGTTAGGAGCTTTGTCTACTGTGTTGTGATGCTCGTACATCACTCCAATCAAGGATTGATATTCTGAAACAACTCGTTGTGTTGGTCCATGCAGGGAGATCCATCTGGTATCGACATACTTGAGAAGCTTGTTTTCTGGTGTTATTCCCTTAGCAAAATGTTGAAATTCTTGGAAATATTTGGGACTTTGACAGAAGTATGCATGGATCTCGCGAACTAAATTTTCAACTTTTGATACAGTAGGAAACTTGCTTACAATTTTGAATACTAAATTCATTTTGTGGGCCATGCAGTGAATTCCAAGCATGTATGGTGCACAAGTAGTTTGTAACTTTGTGCAAACACCACTCCTTTAACCTTGCATCGCTGTAGCTCCATCAGCTCCTACACACACCAACTTTTTGGCAATTGTCAACTCATCCATACCTACAATTTCATTCAAAGATTTCTTGATTAGTTCAAATAGATTTTGTGATGTTAAATTATCCTTCATTTTATGAACACAAAGAAGATGAGTTTGGCGAACATGTTGTTCTACAGTATACAAATGCATACAGACCCAAGAAGTATTGTCTACCACAGTAACTTCATCTAAAGATAATGCAATGAAATTTGACTCTTTTACTTTCTCCTTTAAATCTTCAATTTCCACTACATCAAAATAGTTTGTCCATTCTCATCCAGCGTTTACTGACCAATGTAAAAAGGGAAAGCGAGGAGCACTCAAATAAGATAATAAACTAGAATATTTTGGGTAGTCTATCATAGGACGCCCTTTGGACAAAATATGAAAAACAACACTCATCTGAATAGTTTTTGATAGATTTGTTGCTTCCATTGGTTTTCCAAAATGAGCCTCAAGTGTACCTTGGCATTCTTCAAGCTTCAAAATTTGATGGTTATGCACTTCATATTCTGCGGCATACTTAATATGAAGACATTATTCCTTTGATTTCCATCGTACGACTGATTGTTCCTTCCCACCTATGATTTATTTTTCGTAAACTTTACCGATATGTTTTTCTATAGTGTCAAGCTTTAGTTGCAATGCCTTGTCTCTTCCACATTTCCAACTACAAATTGTACACTTGCATAGTGTTTCTTTTTCAATATCATTTTCATTTGTTACCCCCACTGGTACAATGAATGGGTACTTTGACAACCAACCAAGTTGAAAATTCCTTGTCATTTCCCACTCGTGCCCTAATTTTGATTTGCCTTTTCTTTTCTTGCTACCAACATCATCCTCATCTAAGTCAACTATCTCATTCTAGCTAACCAGGGTATCCCTTGGAACATCTTTTACGGTATTGTCATCCTCATTTGATACATTTTGATTTAACTCAATGAAAATCTCACCTTGACCTTCCTGTGGTGGTGAGGTATTGTGAATGCCTTCTTCATTAATATTTGGTGGAAGAGTTGATGATGCAGCTCCATCTTGATCTGATGGATCAGAAGCTTTGCCAATTCCAAAGTAAGACTATATGGTAGCTTTACGTTTTGGGCATTTTGATGGCCTCCCAGTCTCTTCATTACCCTCGGAGTCTTAGCCTTGTTGCTCAACATATATATCTCACTTCAAATAAAAGCTGGAAAAAAAATGTCTTCTTGTTTAAGAAGGACAGAGAATATAGATCCCATTCCCTACTCAAAATCATCTTTAAGATTGAACCAAGAATGGAAAAGAGATAAAGAAACATTATTATTATAACTAATAACATTATGAAGAAATGATCACTCACCTTTAATTCTACGTTTTAACCTTTTCGTTGAATTCTGAATCGAGAAGTAGAACCTCAGAACTAAACAAAATGTGTAAGAATAAATGATAGTTTTGATTGTAGTTATATCAATCCATATTTGGTGAATTTTGCGAGATTTTTAAATGGTATATTAAGAACTTGGTGAATGCCACATGCTTATACAATGATACGTTGTAATTTTCAAGGCGAAGTGTGTCCTCAAATGTAATTATTTTTAAATGTTATTGGCGAAATAGGTCCTCATAAGCAACTATTTATAAATTTCAATTGGTGAAATGGGTCTTCACAAGCAACTATTTGTAAATTTTAGTTGGTGAAATGGGTCCTCATATAATGTTTTTTTAATAGTATTGGCGAAGTCGTAGGTGTTTTCATACATGATCCTGAGATTCCAGGCGAAAATATTAATCAATCCATTTGAAATGCGTAGTCTGTTATGGTGAATTTATTGCTTAAATATGCCTCATAAAAAAAAATCGTTGGTGAATGGACATGCATTTGACCGATATTTCATAAAATCTAGGCGATTTGGACACCCTATTGGGTATGATTAATTTGCCAATTTTGATTTGCCTGATTCCTAGAATTCGCCAATTGGCGAAGATTTGCCACTAAATTTTTTGTTGATGCCAATATAGGGGTAGATGTTGACATGCATGGACCAGAAAATATGAATGAGGTACTAGAGAAATCTTTGAAGTAGGAAATAAAGTTGTAGGCCTTAACATCAACAAGGGCCAGTCTTTCAAGAGATAGAATTTTAAAAGGAAACATAAATTTATAAGGAACCCAAGCTTCAACAAGAATCTAATAAATAATTCATTAGAAAGGAAACCACCTCCAAGTTAGCACCAAAGGTACAATGGAAATAATTCTAACATAAGAAACTTCAATAGGAATGATCAAAGAAACTACAACATGCCAACAAATCGGCCAAGGTTCAACAAAGTAAGAATAATCATCCTAGGAATCTAGTGCAATGAGGACTACTAGGTGGATGTTTCATGTGTGGAGGAAATAATTTTTTTAGAGAATTTCCAAGGAATTAAAGATATCAAGTTTCCACAATCCATAATCATGAATCAATTTTTGTTTCTGGCTTTGATTGTGTTTATGTTTTTGTCATCCAGAAACAAAAATTGATTAATGTCCAAGGATGCAATGATAAGTTAGAGAAAACCAATCCCAATGAGTGTCTCCATGAAGGATTCATGCAGCAATGGGAAATCAGAGAACCCGATTCTAGAATGTACCTATAGAGACTATAGGTACACTTTTTGAGCAACTAGTCTCAATTCTAATAGATACTAGATCATTTGAATGTTTTATCTCTCCAAAATTAGTAAGGAAAAATTCAATAAAATTTAATCATATGGAATCATCATGGTTAGTTTGGTATGGGGATAAGGCAATTAAAGAGGTGACCAAGTGGCTATCTAATGTAAAAATACACTTTCCAGATTTCAATACAAGGGTAGATCTTTATGCGGCACCCCTAGGGTCATATGATGTGATTATTGGAATGATGTGGTTAACAAATAGTCAAGCTAATGTAGATTTTTACAAGTGGATTGAATTTTTAGATCATGAAGGAAGAATGGTTAAAATTCAAGGAAAATATAAACCCATAAGTATGGAAATTATATCAGCTATGCAATTGAAAAAGGAAAGGAGAAAGGGAATCCTAATATACATGGTTACCATGGATGAAAAAGAAGAAAGAAATATTCCAACCTTCCAAAATTCCCCATATCTTCAAGACTACAATTATGTGTTTCTTGATGAACTACTAGGGCTACCACAAAAATATTTGACTTCTCCATTGATATAGTTCTAGTAGTTGAACCTATGTCGAAGGAACCCTATCGAATTAACATAGAAAAATTAGTAGAACTCAATATGCAAATAGAGGAACTACTTGGTAAAGGTCTCATAAGACCAAGTGTATCTCCTTGGGGAGCACCATTTTTGTTTGTCAAAAAGAAAGAGGAAACCCTAAGGCTATGTATTGATTATAGAATGTTGAACAAAGTCACAATAAAGAATAGGTACCCTTTGCCACACATTGAGGATCTCTTGGAATAAATGAAAGGAGCAACTATTTTTCCTAAAATAGATCTTCGACCGGGGTATCACCAAATCAAGATAAAAGAAGAAGATATTCCAAAAATAACATTTAAAACAAGGTACAATAATTATGATTTTACAATTGTACATTTTGGTGTGACTAATGCTCCAGTTGCCTTAATGAACTTAATGAATAGTGTGTTCCATGACTACTTGGATAAATTTGCCTTGGTTTTTCTAGATGATATCTTAATTTATTCCAAAAATGAGGAGGAACACCTAGCACATCTTCAGTTAGTTTGGAAAAGGTTGAGAGAGCATAAGATATATGGTAAATTATCAAAATATGTATTCTTTGAGAATAAAATCCATTACTTAGGTCACATCATTTCAAAATATGGAATAGCAGTGGATCCATATATGATAAAATCAATATAAGAATGGCCAACTCCCAAAAATATATTAGAGGCAAGAATTTTTATGGGGCTTGTAGGATATTATAGGAGATTTGTAGAAGGGTTTTCAAAAATTGCAAATTTCATCACCTCATTACAAAGAAAGGGTAAGAAATTTGTGTGGACTGAACAATGTGATAAGACATTTCAAATTTTGAAGAAAAAATTAACCATAACACCTATCCTAAAGGTTCCAGACCCAAACATACATTTCTTAGTTGTGATAGATGCTTCCATTGAAGGTCTAGGAGGAGTACTTATTCAAAATAAAGGTGTGATAGATTATAAATCAAATAAATTGAAAACTCATGAAGTAAACTATACACATCATGATTTGGAACTAACAACCATTGTTCATGCTCTTTAGAAATGAAGACATTTCCTCTTAGGAAATCCCTTTGAGTTAAAAATTTACCATCAAGGACTCAATATATTTTCACCTCACTTAAATGCTAGACAAAGAAGATGGTTAGAATTCCTATGAATTTAATTATAAGATAGAATATATCAAAGGCAAGGAAAATAGGGTTGTAGATGCACTAAGAAGAAGAAGGCACTTGATGAATATTGCAATATTCAAAACCACTTTCAAAGAACAATTGTTAAATGAGAAAAAACAAGATTCTTGGTATGACCAAGTTAGGTCAACCTTGGAAAGTGACCCAACTAATCCTAGAATGAAGGGGTACACTCTAAATGGTGATAAGTTGCTTTTATACAATAACAGGATATATGTTCCAAACTCTAAGGAATTGAGAGAGTTGGTTTTAAGTGAAGCCCACAAACTATATTCAGATCTTAAGAAGCTATATTTTTGGCAAGGAATGAAGAATTACATAGTACTTTATGTAGCTAAATTCCTTGAATGTCAGAGGGTGAAGGGAAAACATAGCCACCCAGTAGGACTATTATACCCGCATGATATACCACATTACAAATGGTAAGTCATTAGTATGGATTTTGTACAAGGATTAGCTACAACACCTTATAGGCACAACACATTAATGGTGGTAATCAAAAAAATTACCAAGGTTGCTCACTTCATATCAGGGAATTTAATAGATGATGCTCCAACTTTGGCTAAACATTTTATGAAGGATATATTTAGATTGCATGGAGTTCTAGAGAAGATCATATTAGATACGTATGTCAGGTTCACTTCAAGATTTTGGATAGCTCTTCAAATGGCCTTGGGAACATGGTTGAATTTTAGTACAACTTACCATCTTGAAATAGATGGGAAAACAGAAAGAACACATATGCACCAACAATCTAAGTGGGGAGAATATATTCCACTAGTGTAATTTGCTTATATTAATTCCTTTCAAAATTGATTAGGGATGGCTCCATTTTAAGCACTTTATGGAAGAAATTGTTGAACACCTTTGAGTTGGGACAATCTTGAGTATAAAGTGATAATTAGCCTTGATATGTTAAAGGAAATGAAGAATTAGACTAATTTAATTAGATAAAGGTTAAAGGAAGCAACATATTTAAAAGAGTTATGTAGATAAGAACAAGACACCAAGGGAATTTACAGCAGGTGAAAGAGTTTTCTTATTGGTCAATTCATACAAGAGTTCCATAAAATTTGGAAAGAAGGCAACGTTAGCACCTCATTATGCAAGACCCTTTGAAATTCTATAAAAGATAAATTTGATTGCCTATCAATTGGACCTACCTCTCCAATTAAGTCATATCCATGATTTTTTCCATGTATGTCTTCTTAAGAAATATGTACCTAATGAGAAACATGTTTGGAATTGGAAAGCATTACAAGTCCAAGAGCTCAATAAAATAACAATAAAGCCATAAAAAAAATTTGAGAGGCACAGTACCAATTGCGCAATAGGGTGGTTGAAGACAATTCCATGCCACCCCACATGCACTCCATGACTCTTAATTCAAGTGACCTACACAACCATTCAGGCATAAATGTTGGAAAGAGAACAGGTTAATTAAAAACCTCCATGCTGTGATAGTGGGACAGGCATTTATTTGATAAAAGCTTCTTATTTTATCAAGTGAAAGTAGTCGGGAGGTTGCAGAGAGTGTCCAGAAAGAGTTAAAATGTAGATCCTTATTGAGGTTTCAGATAGTGAACCAAGAAGCATTAAGGACTATTGCAGTTTGAGAAGGATATCGACTATAGGAGCTCAATGTGCATATCCAAACGACTCTTCTCTTTCTGTCTCTCCACCTTCCGTGATCAACCAGGAGGCATTTTAAAGTAAGTAGTCTGAAATCTTATGGGAATTTGAATGGAAGTATAAGTAATATATTATCTTATTATCTACAGCCTTTGAAATTTAAATTTAAATCATATGTGTATGCTCAGATTTCAAATTTAAAATCTGTTTTTTGATTCTTAATATTATATACAGAGCCATCTAAATATAGGCGAGCAAATCCATTATAGTTATCCATAGCATCGATTCTATAGACTGTGTGTTGTTACTGCGATAAAAGAAGGATCCTTCTCGAAATGAATAGTATAAAAAGGGATAGTTATAGTGTGAGTAAGATTGTTGATAAATAGAAGTTATTTTTTACAGCATGTTAAATTTTGATATTGTTATCAGGATTAAATCGTGTAATTTTACAAGTCAAATTCATTGAATTTATCATGTAAAACTACACTGTTGAATCCTAATAGCAATATCAAAAGTAAGATTGTTTCTAAACAAACTACAATTAAAAAAACAATATGAAATGATAAGAGAGTATCATAGTTTTAGAAATGCCCATCTATGGTCTTCAATAGCATGTTCTGCATGAAGAGCATCTTTACAAGTTGAAGCCTTGATACAATGAAAACATGAGATTAGCTATTTGTAAGCACAAGGAGAGTCGAAAATAAGTAGACTGCTCTAATTTAGGGTAGAAGCATTCCTTACCTCACACCTAAAAACAAAATTTAACCTGCAACTAAAATTTTCATTCAAAAGATTGCAAAAATCTTGTCTCGAGTTCATGCATCTAGTAGCTCAAAACCTTGATATTTCATGTTCTGTTGATTTTTTGGTGATTAGATTGAAATAACAGTTGTAGGTCATTCCATTTTATTTTTCAATTTTTATTTCATTTCTTTCTATTCACAATAAAATAAGTTCAAAATTTTATGTTAAATAAGTTCAAAATTTTATGTTAGGTTCATGATATTTTTTTTGCATATTTTGTTTCTATATAGAAAACTTTAAACTTAGTTTCATCACCATAGTTAAGCATTAGGTTAATCTATGTAAAAATGATATAGGGGATATATTTTCTCTAATGCTCCAAGGTAAACCTTGCCATTTTCAACCTGTTCATTTATGAATGCTTAGTTAATTTAGTTTTTAGGTATGTACCTTTTTTTTGAACATTTAGATAAACTCCTTTTGATCCAAGAAAATTAGGTTTTAAGTTAAAATATTCAACAATTTAAAACTAGAATGTCAGATAATAGTGATCATAATAATTATCATAGATACTATATTTTTAGCTTTGAAGATTGGGGAAAGACAAATAGATATCCAAGAATCTGTAAATATATCACCACATTTTGATTTAAAAACTATATGTTCAGATTAAATACTAATAATTCATGTCTTAAAGTCTTCATTTTTAAATACTTTTTTAATAAGATTAAAGGTCTATTTTTTTTTCTTCAAACCCAATTAAATATAGAGAACCAAACATAAAAATACAAAAAAATAGGTGATTATTTATGTCCCTCTTCATAGTTATTGAATGCACTATTTTTAAACCGTTTGTCTTCATTATTTTGACTGTACTCAAATTAGAAATTAATAATAGGTATAATGATATAGTCTTCATAAACACACATCTTCGTTCACAAACACCCGGTAGTGCATATTAAAGCTAATGGTTGCATTGTGAATCCTTTTTACCTTGATTGTGGAAACACCTAAAAACCTAGATATAGAGACTTTGCAAGTACAGGAAACCATATTTAGAGAGAGCTATATATGTGAAGCATTGAGATTCAATGTTCTTGGATAATGTTAAGGGTAATGTTTTAATCTCTTAAAATAAAAGATAAATTTACCTTGATTGTGGAAACACCTAAAAACCTAGATATAGAGACTTTGCAAGTACATGAAACCATATTTAGAGAGAGCTATATATGTGAAGCATTGAGATTCAATATTCTTGGAGAATGTGATACAGGAGCATCCCTGGTTCTCGGCAATCTTGCATCAAACAAAAATATTTTCATTCATTTCTTTTTGCTTTGTTCTTGTTCTTGTTCAAGTTGGGAGATCCGGTATTTCTTCATATTTGCTCACCAAATCTCGTGTACCTATGGTTTCATCATAGAAATGCTCAATTACCTTATTCCAAGTTTTCAGCTCGATTGGATCTTTTTCCGGCAAGTTATCGCTTTCGGATTGAATGACAATTTTTGGAACTAGCCCCGGAATAATTTCAAAACCTAACGGCTAGTTGGATCGATCACGGATATTTCTCATGACTTGTGGATCCTCACGGTGTGTTTAGGTTCGTTCTATGGAGTGTTCCCGACCTTACACTAAGGTCCACACTTCAACATGCACATCTACCGTGGAAGAATTTCAGATCTGAGGCCGACCTATTCTTGCACACGCTACATTTTCTTCATCGAAGATTGTAATGATCTTTGGTCGACGCGGATGTTTCTAGACTCACAGATATGATATAAAGCTTGCAATGAATCATTAGATTGGCAATGAACAACAAAGAAGTAGAATAAAATATATATAGAGTTCGATCTATAGGTTTTTCGCTCGCATGTATGAGCATTGTATTTTGAGCATATTGTAATCAGGCCTATGAGCCGAATTTGTACACCCAGATGTGGCTGACTATATGTAATTGAATTTCATGATAATAAGAATGTTCTAAAATGCATTTGCCTCCAGATTTTGTGTTGCTTCTGTTGTGTTACTCTACCTGCACGGCCCAAATTTTTCTCTTTGAGGACCCTCCTACTGTGTCTGCCATCAGATGGTATTAGAGCGAGATTCATTCCTTGTGAGATCATTAGCGCTTGCATAGTCTTGTTGAAGATTTGTTGTGGGGTGGCGGACTGAGGATCCGACCTACGGCTGCAGAAGACTTGTGTAAGGATGACGGGAAGAAGGAATGGTAGAGGAAATGGAGCGCATGGAAATGCAGACCCTATTGTAATGGCAATGTTGAGAGGAATTGTTGCTAGATTGGAAGTAGTTGAAACGGCTCAGAGGAGAGGTCGACCAGTTGAGGATATAAGTGATGAAGAAGTAGAATAACAAGAACAAGTTGCAAGAGAAGAGCAACCTAGCCTTGATCAGGGAGAAGAGAGGATCATAAGAGCCCTAACCAGAGTAAACACTAAGCCATATTTTAATCCATCGAATTATAATGGTAAGTTGGATTCAGATGAATTGCTAGATTGGATAACAAAAATGGAAAAGTACTTTGATTTTGAAGGTACCCTAGAAGATAAGAAGGTGAAATTCGCTTGTACAAAGTTGAGAAGACATGCATCCCTTTGGTGGGAAAATTTGCAAATAGATAGACAAAGAAAAGGAAAGGATAAGATAAGATCATGGGATCGGATGGTGAATAAGCTAAAGACAAAGTTCATGCCTGCTGACTATGAGATCAGTTTGTTCAAAAAGTTGAAAAATATGAAACAAAAAGAATCAAATGTGATAGAGTATACTGAGGAGTTCTATAAGTTGAACATTAGATCTGGAAATTCAGAGGATGATATTGAACAATTAGCCAGATATGTAAATGGTTTGAGTTCATCTATACAAGATGAGATCGGTTTAATTAAGCTATTGAGTGTGGAAGAAGCATATCAGTGTGCCCTAAAAGCAGAAGAGAAGTTAAACAAAAAACAGGAGAAGAGACAGAGAGGAAGAATTTTTACTAGAGGAGGAAGAGGATATTTTCTAGATCATAACAAAGATAAGGAGGTCAGTAAGAATGAGAATTCATACTGAAGAGATAATGGAAACTCTTACAGAAGAGGAGGATATGGTAGTTACAGCAATGAGGGATATAGAAAAGATGACAGAGGACAAGAGAAAAGAGTATTCAGGGGAACTTGTTTCAAATGTGGTGGAGAAGGATAGAGAGCCTTTGAATGTAAATAGGGAGAGACAAGCAAAAAGACCTAGAACAATAGAAGGATAGCCTTTATTGAGGAGAATCATGTTGGATCACCTAATCACCTGGAAGAAGGAGAAGTATTGGTAAATAAGAGAGTATTGTGTCGAAGTGAATTAGAAAAAGAACCATTGCAGAGAAAGAATTTATTTCGAACCAAATGCAAGGTAGCTAATAAATGTTACAAAGTGATCATTGACAGTGTCTTAAAAAATTTCAGATAACCTAGTTTATGAAGAAATGGTGACCAAGTTGAAGTTGGAAAGATTGAAACACCTGAAGCCCTATCAGATAGCTTGGATTCAAGATGAGCATAAGATACTGGTAAGTGAACAATGCTTGGTGAAATTGAAGATAGGAAATTTCCATGATGAATTTTTGTGTGATATTATGCCTATGGATGTATGCCATATTTTGTTGGTAAGACCTTGGCAGCAACAGGTTATTCATGATGGAAAGAAGAATATATATACTATTGTTACTAATGGGATGAAATGTATTTTGTTACCCTTGGAGGATGTTTCTAAAGTTGGAGTTTGCACAAATGCTAGAATTTTTTTGGTTGATGGAAGGAGATTCTTGGATGGACTGAGACATGAGAACATGTGCTATGCCTTGGTGTCTAAGAAGGTTGACAACCTAAAGTATGAAGAAGGACAAGGAGATAAAGGAATTGTTGGCAGAATATGAAGCTATCATTTCAAATAATGTACCTGATGGATTGCCACCTATAAGGAGTATCAGTCATTGCATGGATCTGATTCTTGGAGTTAGTTTTCCTAACAAATCAGCACACCGGATGACACCGACACAGAATGAAGAATTGAACAGACAAGTACAAGAATTGTTGAGGAAAGGATTGATCAGAGAAAGTCTAAGTCCTTGTGCAGTACCCGTTGTGCTTGTACCTAAGAAGGATGGAGAATGGAGGATGTGTACAAACTCTAGAGCCATAAACAAGATCACAGTGGAGTATAGATTTCTTTTTGTAGCACCCCTCCATTTTTCTTTTTTGATCGAACAGTATTCTTCTTCGTTATGTTTTATTTTCTGTTAGTACTTTGACTATGGTACTCGGTTACTATTTGATCGCTAACTATAAAGCAATGTGATGTTATATTTTGATGTGATGGTATTTTATTCTGATGTTATCATTATGGCATGCTTTAGATTAGCATAGAGAATATTTAGATTAATGTTGTTTTATGCTTTTGATTAGATTATTGATGTCAGATTCGTCAGTTTTGTAACACTGTATTGGTGAAGGCGACGGAATTGCACCACTCACTTGCGAGCCCCATGTGATTATGTGATTTCCTCTTCACGGTGTGTTTTATTATAATATATATGCATGTTCGATATAAGCATTGTTTGCAGGTTTACAAGTACAGGACATCGACTCCACATAGTTTCACAGGTTTGAGCGTGTTCATTGCCCAACGGTATTTGATTGAGAGATAGTAGCTAGGTTTTCCGTTTCAATTCATCACCCTGGTCATAGTGTGTTGTTGGTTTTAAGTCTGGTTCTGGTGTTTTAATGTTATTCAATTTCACCTTGATATTATTTAATTGCAAGTTGAAAAAGGTAAATAAATGGCAGTAAGTATTTAAGTTGATTACAAAATTAATCTGGTTTATTATGTAAGAATATATTATTTAATTTAATTAGTAGAATAATTTAATTTAATTAGTAAATAATTTAATCTTTGGATTATATTTATTTTATTGAATTAAGTTATTTTAGAATTGATAGATATTTTAATTGAAAATTGAAAAATGTTTTATTTTGCATTTTTTTGGAGAATTTGAATGCAAAAAGAAATTGGGAGATATTTTCTGGTTTTGTTTTTCAAAATTTATGTTAGTGGTTGAAAGAGATATTTTATTTTTTTCATGGAGTTTTTGGCTATAACCATGAAAATTGAAAGAAAAGAAGAAAAAAAAAAAGAGAAAGAAAGGAAGGAAGAAGCAATTATGTTTTTTTTAATTTATTTTTATTTGGATTTTGGAGAAGCTTGGTTGGATTGTTGGGAAGGAGCTTGAATATGTGGAGGAGGCTTTGCACCATTTTGCATCTTCTCAAGCTTTTGGAGACTAGGTTCATGTTGTTTAAATTAATTTTATTTTTGGAAAGAATCATAGTTTTGATATGTTGTTTGCAAAATGAGTTTTGATTTAAATTGAAAAGAAGAAAAGATTCATTGTTCTTTCTCTTTTAGATTAATTATTGGGAAAAGAAATTGAAAAAAAAAACCTCTATATTCAAACTGTTTTTCTCAAAAATTGGGTTTTTGCTATAAGTGATCATTCTGGAAATTATTTGCTCAACTGGATTTATAATTTAGATAAATCTGTATATATATACATACATACATACATACATACATACATACATACATACATACATACATACATACATACATACATACATACATACATACATACATACATATATATATATATATATATATTTGTATATTTTTTATCATTGTTAAAATGACTATAATAGGGAAATAAAACCCTGTCAAAAATTTATGGGTGGATTTAAAATCTGGAAGGTTTCGAAGAAATCTTTTTAGAAATAAAAAATTTTAAAAATGCGAATTTGGGGGGGTCGTTGGGGGTTCACCCCACAGCCGCCCCCATGGGAGGCATTGTGGGGGAGTCGCATCTAGCGCGCCCCACACACATGGTTGCGCCCATGTATGAGGGTTTGGTTGTGTTTAAACATAGTCGTGCCCATTAATATGAGGTGCGACTGTGTTTAAACATAGTAGCCCCATATGGGGTTCGGCTGTATGAAAAAACAGTCGACCCCAAATGGTTGGCGCAACCCCTGAGACACTGCGTGCCTTTGACCTTTCCTCTATTTCATTTTTTATTTTATTTTTAAATAATATAATATTTTAATATTATATTTTATGTTATATTAAAATATTTAATATATATATATATATTATATATATTATATATATATTTATATATATATATGTGTGTGTATATATGTTTTTATATTATTATATATTATTTATTTTGGAAATATTTATAATAATGTTTAAAATATATATTTAAATATATATATATTTAATTGGTGATTTAAATAATGGCATGTATTAAATGTAATTGGAGGATTTTAAAATAATATGTTAATAGATAAATTATTGGATTTTAAAATAATATGTTTTAATAAATGAATGTATTTGATTTTAAAATGATTTATTTTGAAAAGAAGAAATGGTTATTTTTAAAATGATATGTTTTGAATTTGAGGAAATTAAATGTTTTATTTTATTATTATTTAAAAGCAATTAAGGAATTGAATATATAGTTTAAATTCCCTCCTTTGTCTCAAAAAGACATTAGTAAATTAGTTTGATTGAGGCAATAAACTACTGAATTTTATTAAGGGAAATGGATTTAGGAAATCCATAAGTAGATTTAATTCTTGTTTAAATTGCTCTTTTAAATATAAATTTCTTCTATTTTCGTTTTGGGGGAAATTGTTTAGTAAGGGTTAATAAGTCTTCTCGATGGGATTTTTAATTATTTGGGGTTGTCGTATTATGAAAGTTAACCTTTGAATTGCCTTGGGTAGTGCATACAGTTGTATCCAGTTAATTACCCAGTTATCACGAACGAGGATGTATTGCTTTTATGTTTTGGATAGGGATTTAATATCCTTAAGTTGAACTAGTTTACCTTTGGGTTGTGGAGTTGTTCCACGTGTTGTCTTAGAGGAGTGGCTTGCAATGAGGGCCGGAACACAAAGTGGTGTCGGGGTAACTCATTGTGAGTTAGTTAATCCAGTGATAATATAAATAAATTTATTAGAAGAGTAGGTAGTATCAAACACTTAATAAGAATAATTGTGCCTCGCTAATGGACGCAAGGGTTTGTATAGACTTGGGATGGGATGAGAATTCCTTGAATGGCAAGATCATTATCTTGTCTCTATGAGAGATAATTGATTCCACATTGGTTTGCATGAGAGGTCGGGAGTCGTTAGAGGTTTCCAGGAGATCTCGAGAGGGGGGTCAGGGCCTAAGAAGACTTACCAGGATATCCCATGTAGCATTGTGATGACACTTCTCCTAAGTCAGCAGTATGTTTGTATCAGTGATGCAATTGATTTGTTAACTCTAAAAGAATTGTAACCATTGTCTTAGTGTTGTATTTGTATTTGATTTAGTTCAGTTATGTTTTAGCCTATGTCTAGAGGTGGATGGTCTTGTCTAGGAATCCTTGTTACTATCTCCTAGCACGGAAGGTGGGCCTTCGGGTACCACTTGGTTGGGTGGAACGTGCACCTTACTCTGTTGGGTTTTCTTCTTGTTCGTGTTGATGAGATTTCTAGTTGGAGAGCTCGTGGGATCCAGTTACTTTACATCCTTATTCATTTCAGTTGATTATTGTAATTTATTACCCCTCATTTGTAATCGAGGTGGAAGATTGTAATTTGTAATCACGCTTATTGGTTCTACCTCATTCGGGGAATGAGAGATGTAATCTTCTTGTCAAATTATTGTTATATGAAATCTTATTGTATCTCTTATTGTGATGATGTAACTTATCATGTATGGAATGTATGTGTTATTAATTTCTTAAGTAGATAAATGTTTGGATTCAATTATGTTGTATGTATGGGTTTTAAATTAATCGCAGTCTTGTAACCTTAGAGGTTGTTGGCAATGGATAGTGAACTTGCATGTTAATTGTTCTTTAAACAAAAAAAATTGTGCGCTTGAGTAGTTAATTGCAACTTCTTCTAGGGTTACATGGCGGGGCGTCACAACTTTGCCCCGGACGAATGACATTATGGATTGTTTGAGTGGAGCTAAATACTTTACAAAGATAGATTTTAAGAGTGGATATCATCATATCAAAATCAAAGAAGGAGATGAGTGGAAAATAGCATTCAAAACAAATGAAGGATTGTATGAGTGGTTGGTGATGCCTTTTGGATTGACAAATGCACCAAGTACTTTCATGAGGTTGATGAATGAGGTATTGAAGAAATTATTGGGTAAGTTTGTGATTGTTTATTTGGATGGCATCTTGATTTTCAATAAGACTAGAGAAGAACATTTGTTGCACATAAGACAAGTTTTGCAAAGGTTGAGAGAAGAACAGTTGCTAATAAACATCAAGAAGTGTAGTTTTGTGAAGGAAAAATTGGTATATCTTGGGTTTGTGATATCAGTGGATGGATTGAAGATGGATCCTGAGAAGGTAAGAGTTATTGTTGAATGGCCTACACCGAAAAGCATTGGAGAGGTAAGATCATTTCATGGATTGGCTAGTTTTTACCAAAATTTCATTAGGAATTTCAATTCTATTTGCAGCCCTATGACAGAGACAATGAGAGGAGATAAGAAGGATTTTAGATGGACATCTGGAGCAGACATAAGTTTTGAGTTGTTAAAATAGAAAGTGACTAACCAACTTGTGTTGGCTTTACCAGACTTTGATAAGGTATTTCAAGTAGACTGTGATGCAAGTGGGAATGCAATTGGAGCAATGATAAGTCAAAAAAGGAAGACCAGTAGCTTATTTCAGTGAGAAGTTGAATAATGCAAGAAAAATATATTCAGTGTATGATCAAGAGTTCTATGCCATAGTTCAAGCTTTGAATAAGTGGAAACGTTACTTGTTATCTAAGGATTTTCTGTTGTATACGGATCATTAGGCTTTGCAGTATTTGAACAGTCAAGTTAAGTTAAATCAGAAACACATGAGATGGGCGGAGTTCTTGCAGAGTTATACTTTTGTTTTGAAACACAGGAGTGGAAATTCAAATAGATTTGTTGATGCCTTGAGTAGGAGAAGGAACTTATTGACACAAATGAAAGTGGAGGTATTAGGCTTTGATGAATTGAAGAACTTGTATGAAGAAAACCTGGATTTTGCAAAACCTTCGAGAGCATGTAAAGAACTAGTTTTGGAGGATAGAAGTCAATGGTTAGATTATTTCATTCAGGAGGATATGTTGTTCAGAGGAAATAAGTTGTGTATACCCCGGATTTCAATGAGGGATAACTTCATGAAAGAAAACCATAATGGAGGATTGGCAGGACATTTTGGAATTGATAAAATAGTAGCATTGGTAAGTGAATTACTTTTGGCCACATATTCATAAGGATGTTAGAAAATTTGTGCAGAGTTGTAGAGTTTGTCAAGTTGCAAAAGGGAGTATTCAGAATATTGGATTGTATAAACCTTTCACAGTTCCAAAAAGACCTTGGGAAGATATTAGCATGGATTTCATAATTGTTTTGTCAAAGACACGGAGAGGTAATGATTATGTATTTGTGGTAGTGGACAGATTTTCTAAAATGGCACATTTCATACCTTGTAAGAAGACAACAGACACAATACATGTAGCAGACTTGTTTTTTAGAGAATTAGTTAGATTGCATGGGTTACCTAGGAGTATTGTTTTAGACAGAGATACAAAATTTGTTGGTTACTTCTGGAGGACACTTTGGAAGAAGTTGAAGATAGATTTGAAGTTCAATTCTACTTTTCACCCACAGACTGATGGATAGAAAGAGGTAGTGAATAGGAGTTTGGTAAATTTGTTGAGATGTTTGGTTGGAGAGAAGACCGAAAGTTGGGATTTAGCCCTTGCACAAGCAGAGTTTGCCTACAATAATTCAGTGAACAGAAGTACAAGAAAGACACCTTTTGAGATTGTTACTAGATTTCATGCTAGAGGTATATCAGAATTGAGAGACATCAATAAGGAAGATAAAAGGAGTGTAGAAGTAGAAGAATTTGCAGAACATATGAATACAGTGCATACTCAAGTGAAGCAACATTTAGAAAACATGAACCAGAAGTACAAGGAGAAAGCAGATGAAAAGAGGAGACATGAGGAGTTTGAAGTTGGAGATGAAGTAATGGTATATTTGAGGAAGGAAATATTCCCAGTTGCCACATACAGTAAACTAAAGATGAGGAAGTTTGTACCCTATAGGATTTTGAAGAAGTTTGACTCAGGAAACGCATATGAAGTGGAATTACCAGATGACATGGGTATATCACCTATATTCAACATCGCAGATCTATATCAGTACCATGAAGCAGAATTCAGTGAAGATGGTAAAGCAAAAGTGGAAGAACGGCCTCCTAAACAGAAATTAGATGAGATAGGAGAGGTTTTGCATACCTGAGATGGAAGGAAAACTCGTTGAAGATAGTACAAAGAATATATTGTGAAGTGGAAAGGTAGACCAATGGAGGATTCCTCTTGGATTTCTTAGGCTAAGGTAGACTGTATTGGTTTTCCTTTGGCCCTAGCAAAGTGAGGGACTCACTTTTCATTAACCCCGGATGTCTGATGCAGTAGCATCCCTGGTCCTTGGCAATCTTGCATCAACCAAAAAATATTTTCATTCAGTTTTTCTTGCTCTGTTCTTGTTCTTGTTCAAGTTGGGAGATCTGGTATTTCTTCATATTTTCTCACCAGATCTCGCATACCTATGGTTCCATCATGGAAATTCTCAATTACCTTATTCCAAGTTTTCAGCTTGATTGGATCCTTTTCCGGCAAGTTATCGCTTCCGGATTGAATGACAGTTTTTGGAACTAGCCCCAGAATAATTTCAAAACCTAACGGCTAGTTGGATCGATCACGGATCTTTCTCGTGACTTGCAGATCTTCACGGTGTGTTTAGGTTTGTTCTATGGAGTGTTCCTGACCTTACACTTAGGTCCACACTTCATCATGTGCATCTACCATGGAAGAATTTCATATCTGAGGCTGATCTATTCTTGCACACGTTACATTTTTCTTCATTGAAGATTGTAATGATCTTTGGCCGACGCGAATGTTTCTAGATTCGCGGATATGATATAAAGCTTGTAATGAATCATTAGATTGACAATGAACAACAAGGAATTAGAATAGAATATATATAAAGTTTGATTTGTAGGTTTTTCGCTCACATGTATGAGCACTATATTTTGAGCATATTGTAATCAAGCCTATGAGCCGAATTTGTACGCCCGAATGTGGCCAACTATATGTAATTGAATTTCATGATAATAAGAATATTCAAATCTGCATTTGCCTCCAGATTTTGTGTTGCTTTTGTTGTGTTACTCTAGCTACATGGCTCGGATTGTTCTCTTTGAGGACCCTCCTACCGTGTCTGTCATCAGAATGTTAAGGGTAATATTTTAGTCTCTTAAAATAAAAGATAAATTTGGGATAGGATTAATCATTTTATTATGTGATTCTTGAAATAAATAATATTTAATTATGGTTGTAGTTGGTTGTCTATTTTTGAAAATGAACCAATGAGTTGGAAAGTGTATAATAAAAATAATCTAAAAAGAATTAGATTTTGAAATGGTCAAATAAAGGTATGAAATTGATAGATTAAATTAGACATGTAATTAACTTCTTCTAGTAGTTGTGTATGTGTAAGAAAATATTTTGGGTTTAGTTTATTGTATAAAGATTAAATAATTATTTCTAGTTTTGTTAAACCTAGAATTGTAGTAATTATTTTATGAAATGAGAACTTTTATGTATTGTAATTTAGAATTTGACTCAATGTGAAGTTATTTTTCAAAGATGTAATTATATTCAAAATATGAACTAGGAATTCTTAAGTAAAGACATAGTAAACTTAAAAGGAGGGTAATATAATCATTGTTACTTTGTTCAAGTATTCAAAACAATAAGAAAACCTCACAGGGTCTACTTATCAAAATAAAGTATTAATTTAGATTATGACTTGAAGAATAATTCTATACCTCTAGTTTTTAAGTACCCACTTTTGATTGTTTTGATAGTTAAATATGTTGAAGATTTGCTACATTGTTGGAGATTGCTAGTGTTGTATTTAGTATTGTCATTGATGTCAACCCCAAGTATGTGGAGATTGTTGGATTTGTTGAAGGGTGTTGCATGAGAAAGAGTTATCCAGTTCAACCCCTAGTGTAGTTGTGTTATTGTTTGATATCACATTGATTTCAACCTTCTGTATGGATAGTGAGTCCTTTGGGTAGTGAGCCCTTGATAGTGAGTCTTACTTATTTTCTAGGCAATGAGCCTATTTTATTCGGTCTTGCTATTCATATATATGTGAGCTAATTCTCATTGTGTTTTTTTCCTGCTTAGGTTTTTCCATGTAAATCTAGTGTTCTCTTGTGTATGGTTGTGTTTACATTATTGTTTCATATGTTTACATTCCGCTAATGCATAATGAGGGTTTAAATGTTGATAAGAGTTTGAAAGCTAATGAGGGATTGAATGTTTTAATGTGCAACTAATTCACCCTCCCTCTTATTTGTCATGTGCATCTAACAATTGGTATAAGAGTTGTGGTTCCTTGAAAGAATCTTAACTGCTTGAGGTAGATCTGAATGGCGCACAGGAAGGGTGTCAAATCTCCTATATTCGATGGAATGAATTATGCTTATTGGAAAGCTAAGATGGAATCCTTTCTAGTCTCTCTTGGATTTGGAGTCTAGCGATGAGTTGAAAAAGGATATATTGTGCCTACTAATGGTCTAGCAAGTGATGATGAGATCAAGGGTAATGAGAAAAATGGAAAAGCAAGGAATTCTATTATGAGTGGTCTCTCTGATTCTTAACTTGGAAAGGAAAAAAGTTTGAAATCTATAAAGATGTATGGACAAATTTTTAGAGCACTTATGAAGGAGATGATAACGTTGGGCAAGAAAATATGCAAAACTAAAAATCCAAATTTGAAACCCTGAGGATGTCTAAAGATGAATACATAACAACCTACATGCTCATAGTGGATGAAGTTGTTAATGTCATCAATGGTCTTTGTGGTAAGCTGGAAGAAAGTGAAGTTGTGAAAAAGGTATTGAGAACTCTTCCTAGATCCTATAGTTCTAAATTTTCTGCTATTGAGGAAGCTCAAATTTTAGATCAATATTCTAGAGATCAGATTTTTGGTGCTTCAATTTATTATGAATTGAGAGAGTTTGGTCAAGATGCTACAAAGAAAGAAACTGATTTTAAAGTCAGCAAGGTAGAGAAGGGCGATGAATCATCTCTTGATGAGATGGAAGAAAATTTTGTAAGGAGATTGAAAAAGGGCACAAGAAAATACAGAGGTAAGCTACCCTTTAGGTACATTTCAATTATGGAAATATGGGTCATTATGCTTCTAAATGTCGAATCAAAGTTGCAAATGACAAACATAAGGATCATAAAGGTAAATATGTCAAGAAGAGTTATTATGTTGAAAAAGACAATTCTGATGAAAGTGATGAAAGTTTGTTCATGGCTCTAAATGTTGGAACTAATTCTACTAATCCTGAAAGATGTATGAAGGAAAGTGCTCCGAAAATAGGTCACAATATTGAAGGAATATTCCTTGGATACTCTACAAAGAGAAAGGCATGTAGATGTTATAATAAAAGGTTGAAGAATATTGTTAAAAGTGCAAGTGTCAAAGTGGATGAAGAATCACATCAAAGTTCTATGTTGACAAAAGGATATGAATCTGATGAATCCCCTTGTAGTGAAGAATAAAAAGAAGAAGATAAATAAAATAAAATGATAGTTGAAGAGTAAGAAGCTCCAAAAAAATCCCAAAGACTCCTAAGTATGTGTAGAAGAATCATTTTGAAGATCAAATCATTGGAGATAAGAGAAAAGGTGTGTTGACAAGGAGAAAAGTTGCTATGACAAAGGAATAGGTAAAATTTTACTTACTTTCAGAAGTTGAACCTAAGACAGTAATTGAAGCATGCAAGGATGAGAACTGGATCTAAGCTATGGAAGAAGAGTTGAGACAAACTGAGAAGAATTGGACTTGGGAATTGGTCCCAAGACCAACAAACAGAATGTGATAGGAACTAAATGGGTTTTCAGGAACAAAATGAATGAGAATGGAAAGGTTGTTAGAAATAAGGCTATAATTTTGTGTGTAAGGGCTACTCACACATGGAGGGAATAGATTTTAAAGAGACTTTTTCTTCGGTGGAAAGAATGGAAGCCATTAGAATGTTTTTGGATTTTTCAGCACATAAAGACTTTAAGGTGTATCAGATGGATGTCAAGCCTGTATTTTTAAATGATGAGTTGGAAGAAGAGCTTTACATTGAACAACCAAAAAAAAAAATCATTATCAGAAGATGATGATATGGTCTGTAGATTGAAGAAAGCATTATATGGACTCAAACAAGCTCCTAGAGCTTGGTATACAAGATTGGATAAGTACTTATTGCAACAAGGATTCAAAAAGGGTACCATAGATAGCAACCTTTACTTCAAGGTTGAGGGAGATCAGATCCTGATTGTGGTTGTATATGTTGATGACATAATATTTGGAGGAAATGAAGGTGTTTAAGATATTTGTAGAGAAGATGCAAAAAGAGTTTGAGATGTCAATGTTTGGGGATATGAATTTCTTCCTTGGATTATAAATCTATCAATTAAAAAAAAAATCATTTTCATTTTATAGTCAAAGTATGTTACAAAAATGTTGAAGAAGTTTGGAATGGAGGATTATGAACCAATATGTACTCCCATGGTTACTGGTTACAAGTTGAGTAAAAATGATGAATCTCCTAAGAGAGATCAAAGAAAGTATAGATCAATGATTGGTGAATTGCTATATCTTACTATTACCAAACTGGATATCATGCATGTAGTTTGTCTTATGGCAATATTTCAAGAAGATCCCAGAGAATCACATGTTGCAACAATTAAAAGGATATTTATATACTTGAAGGGCACTCTAGATTTTGGTCTATGGTATCCCAAGGGTAGTGATTTCTCTTTGAGTGCATATATAGATGCAGATTGGGCAAGTTGTGAAAATGATAGAAGTTATTTTTTGGAAGTAGATTGGTGTATTGGTTGAGTAAAAAGTAGGGTTCAGTGTCATTATCTACTACAGAGGTAGAAAATATTGTAGAAAAATTGTTGTACTTAGGTGTTATGGATGAAGAAAACATTGAAGGATATCATGGTGTCATATGATGGACCTATTTCTATCTTGCGTGATAATACAAGTGCTATCAATATTTTAATAAACCTAATAATGCATTCAAGGACAAAGCATATCTCTATCCAGTATCACTTTCTAAGAGAGAAAATTGCAGAGAATAAGGTGAAGCTGGAGTATGTGCCTTTAAAGGATCAAGTTGTAGATATTTTTACAAAGGCTCTTCCAAAAGATACACTTGAGTATCTCCAGCAAAAGTTAGCGGTTATTTCCCCTCCTTTCAACTAGATGCATAAGGTGTGCATCTATCCAAGAGAACATTTTAAGATATATTCTTGGTCCTGGATTGATGAAGGCTACCTCTCAAGGGGAGCAAGCAGTGGTGTGTTCTATTTGGTGTAGTCAAGGGAGCATATTGTGTGCCCCTAAGGGAGAGAGTAGTAGAGAGAAAGCTATGGAAGAGAGTGCAAAAGTAAATGTGTGAGAAATTAGTGTGTTAGTATTGCCTAAAGTGAAGCTTTCAGGTGATGACAAAGGGAGATATTTTCGCCCTTTGTCATTGATGTCAAAGGGGGAGAGATAAAGTATAAAAAACATGGATAGAGTGAAGTCTGAGATAGTGGTAGAAGTGTAAGGAATGTCCCAGTTAGGGGGAGAGATTGAAGTAAGGGGAGAGTTGTCTGTGAATTGATGGTTTTTCAATGTCACTATTGTCATCAATGACAAAGGGGGAGATTGTTAGAGATTTTCTATATTGTTGAAGATTGTTGGTGTTGTTATTAGTGTTGTCATTGATGTCAACCCCTAGTATGTGGAGATTGTTGGAGTTTTTGAAGGGTGTTGCATGAGAAAGAGCTATAGTTCAAACCCTAGTGTGGATGTGTTAAGATTTGATGTCACATTGATGTCAACCTTCGATATGGTCAAGGAGACTATTGAAGATTGTTGCAATATTGTTAGTTGCACTATGTTGCCTTTAGTGTTGTCACTAATGTCAACCTCTAGTGTGGTCTTGAGAAGATATTGTAGATGGGGAAATTTTTGGTGTTGCAAATGTTGTAGATATGTTGATCAAGTGCGTGTGGTGTTGTTGATGCAGCTGGTTCACTTGGTTTCCAAGTGATTTTGAGAAAATTTGAATAAGAGAGTGTGTAGTGTGACAAAGATGTATTATGTGTTATGCTTTATATTTATTCATGGTTGAAGATATGTATGTGCAGTTTGGATATGATGATTAGAGGCGTTCAGAGGTGTTATATCTATAGTTTCAGGTGCTCAATCATTCTATAGTGGAATATGTATTTGACAATGTTTTTGTCTATGAAGAAGGTTGTCTAGGAGAAATGAGATTGCTCCACATTTATCCATCTTGAGATTTATTGTCTTATGTATTTGGGAATGTGTTAATATTGTATGTATCTATCTTTGGTTGGATTTTTTTGTGTTCAAGTGTTTCACAAGATTGGTTAGTATGTTATATGCTTGTGGAAATGTTGTTGGTTGCACAAGATGATGGTACATTCTCAGTTTTGGGTGGTTTTGGTAGTGTTGCAGAATATTCTTATGATGTTGGAATATTTTTGTGTGGTCTACATTCACTTCTTTCCACCATGGAAGTGTTTACTACTGGCCTATTTAGTGGTTGCACGTTTGACGTAGATACCTTTCATAATGGTCGACATGGAGAAAGTTCTTGAGGTTGTGGAGGATATAAGCAAGGTTAATTGTTGAAGATGTGTGTGGATCTATGTGGTGTGTGTGAGATACAAATGTGATCAAGTGTGGTGATCTCAGTGTGAGCTAAAATTCCTATGACTTTGGATGTAGTGAGCAGAAGGTGTCTACATTTTCAAGGTGCTTGAAGTTGTTGGAGGCAATCAGTCGAAGGTTGCAGATGGTGCAAAGTTGTAGTGGTGTATTTTTCATGTTGCTCTGAGATGGTGAATCTCTTTATTTCATTATTCTTCTTTCTTCTTTCTTCTATACAATGAGTCATTTGGGTAGTGAGCCTTTCTTCTTTTTTGGGCAGTGAGCCCTCTGACAGTGAGCCTATTGTATTCAGTGTTTCTATTCATATATATGTGAGCTAATCCTCATCCTTTTTTTTCCCTGCTTATGGTTTTCCACATAAATCTGGTGTTCTCTTGTGTATGGTTATGTTTGCATTGTTATTTCATATGTTTACACTCTTCTAATGCATAATGAGGGTTTAAATATTGATAAGGGTTTGAAAGCTAATGAGGGATTGAGTGTTTTAATGTACAATTGATTCACTCCCCCCTCTCAGTTGTCTTGTGAATCTAACAAAATAATAATTATTTTTATGAGTTGAATCAATTTTTGGATAGTTATTTGTTTAAGAAATAAATGGTTAATATAGGTCATTCTTTTACTGTTAAAGAAACTTGTATTTTTTAGATGAATATTACTTATAAAAATGGATCTATATGATTGAGTGTTAGTAAACGATGAGAATTTTATTACAATTCGTTTATAATAATGTTTTGTTACAAATTTTGATTTTATCTTGAGTACTATTCTTTTCATGAATGATGTTAATTTTGTTATGCAATATGATTTCTAAAATTTTCTTAGGAAATATTTCTCTTTGGAAAAGATTTAATTTATGATAGAAATAGGTTAGAAAACCTAATCAAAAATGGAAAAAAAATCTAGCAGCATTTAATATTAACGATGGATCTAGCTCACGTTTATAGGTAATTTCAGCACGCTTGAGCTACTACATCTATAGCCCAACACAACTACAATAGCGTCTATGGAATCATCCCTATAAACCATCTAGGAGAAATAAGGGACAAATTTTTTGATTAAATCCAAAGGATGGTAAATCCACTTTGGATTGATAAATTAAAAAGATAAAAGTAAAATCAAAGTCATTAGTATCAACATAGAAAAATCCAAGTAGGATTTCTATGATGCAAATGTAAACTCAAATTGAAGTTATATTTATTTTGATGTATGAATAATTTAAATTATTATAAAGTTCTTTAAATAGGTCAAGGGTGACGCTTATTATTAGGAAATAGGTTCAAATGAATGTTGTTAGGAAAAACATATAATGGTCAAGTCAACCATTTGTTATTCATGCTTCCCTTCATGGATATCAGCGACAAAAGAACTATTTGGGGAATAAGAACCCTAGAAATGATTGTGTACCCACTTAAATAGTTCACATAAACATAAAATAGAAAATAGAACTACAAATTTTATACCTTGATCTCATTTAGAAGTAGGGTATGTAGGTAGTATAGGAAATGAAGGATGCTCCCAGTACTCAGGCATTTGGGAATAGGGATTAGAGGAAGACTGGCCATCTAAACATTTCTAAAAGAAAAGAAAAATAAAATATATTCAACTATACTCAAAAGAATCTTATATAGATTGTTTGACCCCAAGGCCTTAGACCAAATTATGAGGCAGGTTTCAAGCCTATGATTTTTAATTATATACCTCTGAATGATGCAACCTCGATGCACTTTTAGTAGGAAGTGTGGTTGTTAGGGAAGCGACTCAGGAGCAATTAGTCTTGATGAGTCTAAGACTATCTAGAGCACATACCTATCATGATATAGATGCCTACCTCATTTTAGGTGGATGACTATTCCAGATATATGGATATAATATTTCTTGTTCCATATGAATAGATGATTGGTTGTTATTCCAAGTTGACATATACCTATCTCATATGGATATAAGTTCCCAAGTATACTTATGAATGAATATTCAAATAATTCAAAAAAAATAGTGATGTTTTTGGGTTCAATTATATTAGATCTTTACAATTCTATGTATTTGATATGATCTTTATAGAACCACCCTCCGTAGCTAAATAGATCTCAAAGTGTGGGAAATAAGATCCATCTCATCATTTATAGTGTTCAATCAACCTTCCCAAACATATAAATTCAATTTGTTAGAATCTTGACAATAAACCCTAGAAGCTTTAGGAAAAATCCTTTTGTGAAATTATAAGGAAACGTTGGTCACTAATCAAAAGAGACAATATGGTATATTATTGGAAACTTAGGATTTAATGGCAATCCATGATAGTGCTTGAGAAGTTTGGAATTAAAAACATTTATGGATGCCCAATATTTATATCTAAGATCAAATCACAAAGAATTATTTGACTCATGTTTGAGAATAGTAAGGTCCATAATGATAAGGTTTAACCTTACCATGTGCTTTTTTTTAAAAGTATATATTTTTTCAAATACAACCATACTTTTCCCCCAATTTAAAAATGATTAGGTTCATAATAATGATGCATGAGATAGTTATAATTCTTTTATGTATTTTGAAAATTTTAACCATTTTAGATGAAAGGGAGTACAAATTCTAGATTAAGAAATGGATATTATATTACACTTTATGAATGTGTTTGTCTATCAAAGAGGGTGGAAATAAGATAAATTTGTAGGGATGTAAAGAATGAAAACTATGGTGAACCTTTAAAAGTGAATGGCTCATAGAAGAATATATTTCTCAATTGTAGGAATGATTAATGTGGGTTAAGCTCATATACCATTTGGTAGGAGTCTTATAAGTGTATATCCTTAGAAAAAATGAAAGTAATTCATAACTTTATTTTAACTACCTAACTATGGATGAAGGGTTATGAAAAAGTTAAATAGAAAAAAAACAAAAAATATAAAAGGAATTCCTAAAATGACCCATAAAACATGAGTGTTGGTAGAATAGTAATTTTTTTAGGTAAACCAAAAATTTAACTAGTCTTGTGAAAATGAATGGTATTAACTATTTTTATAAAATGACCGAAAACCACTAAAAATGTCATAGCGGGGAATATTCATCAAAAATAAACTAATAAAGTTCATGAGAATGAGTTTCCAAGGATGAGTTGGAATTGGGAAAAAACTTAAGCCCAAAGGTTTTTATTAGTTTAGAGAAGAAAAATATTGCATAATGTCTCGATAAATATAGGACACCCCTCCACATCTAAGATCAATAAAATAAATGTCACAAATATTTAAGCCTTTTTGGCTTTCCAAAATAATTGATATAAAGAGTAGTTTGTGCCTCTTTGAGAAAAGTAAAATGATCAAACTCAACTCTTCCTTAATGTGCAATATTAAAAACATGTTAAATTTTAAGAATGATCATCAACATACTAGGAATATGAAGTCTCAAAATCTAAGATATGAAGTGATTACAATAGTTAAAGAGTGATTTGTAGGAGGATGAATCGAATAATTTTCTACAATTCTAGTGATTGCATTTCATTTTTTTATTTGATGACCAAATTTTTTTTTTTAACTTCATATGTCAAGATTCTTCAATTTTGTTCTAGGATCGATGAAACTATAGAAGGATGTAATAAACATGGATTACTATTTCCTTTCCCATAAGATAGTGTCTATAATACCTTATGTATTTAACTAATGAAAGAAAATACTTATAATAAGTAGATTAGTTTCATTTAGCTATAAATTGTTGGAGTTGATAGTGAATCCCACGGCTCCTAGAAATCACCTACAACATAGTATGAAAGCACCAAATCTATGACTTCCTATCCAAATTCTAAGGGATCCAAGAAATTTCAGCCAATATATTTTTCTTGGTTTAATTTTGAGAAAAATGATTTCTAAGTTTTGTTCACAATCACGAAAAACCATCTAGGTATCTTTTAGATTTTGTGGATAGTGATAAAATCTTGCAAAAAATATTGTTAAAATAGCATAGTGTGGCCATTTCCCTTGTAGGTGAAGTTTATTTGTTTTACTAAATCACATGTTTTGCTTTATGAAATAAAAAATTATTTCTAGGTTTTGATGGCAACATCAAAATATTTTGTGTATCTATTATTTTTTACATGCAATCAGTATATTTTTCAAAAATAAAATCAAAGGGTTGTGTCTACTGACTATTGATTAGCTAAATTTACCCCATTTTAAAAAATCATAACTTGGACATATGGTCTCAAAATTGGGCAAATGATATATCATCAGAAAGATAATTCTAAGAAATTCCAAGTGGTTCATGTCTCATCATCAGGTTTTGTTGCTAGTTTATTTTGTTCTCAATCAAAGTCGGATCATCATTTTCTACTTCCAAGCTCATAAATTTTCACCTATATTTCTATTTTTTCAAGATTCCAACAGCATTGGAAAGGTATTTCAGAGCTCTTTAGATTCACTCATACACTTTTTCCAGAATATGTCCTAGGTACATTTTATTCATTTTTTGTTATTTAACATTTTTGTTAATTACTTGGACATCTTGGCACTTGAAAAGGATTTTTTGTGTGAGATGAATTCATTTGATCTACAATATATGCACTAAGGTTTTTAGTCTCTATCTTTTTCATTTGAGGAAGTATCATGGTTTTTTTTTCATCCTTTTGTGGTCATCCTAGTGAAGGATAATTGAGTCTTCGAAAAATGGCATCCTAACACATTTCAAGTGTTTTGATCTTTTGTTTTATCTTTATGGAATCATACGTACACTAGACGCACCAAGGAGTTTATCGGCATGGGTTATTATTAGTGATCATGTTATAGAAGCAATTTGGTCTAGTGTTGAACTTGACACTATGTGTATTGTATCAGACATTGATTGTCCCCACACACTTTGGACTCAACTTTGGGAGATCCATGGAGACCCTCATATATCTCCATACCTAGAGGATCCTACTATAGATTTTCTCATCGCTTTTGAATATATAAATCTCATACCCAAGTTGATAATGATACTTTAGAGGAGCTTGAGTATATTATAGTTCTTGTATGTTTTGATGGTTTAGAGACTTGTCTTCATTTTCCCATTCTTAAGATCAAGACTACATTATCATCTTTTGTTTTTTTTTATCAGCTTGGTATCACCACATCTTTGGCCCCTATTAGTTCAATGCAATAGGAAAATTTTCATCTTTAAGACAACTACTTGGGATTCGTATCTTATAGGCATATCATCCTTGTTTGTATAGTCCTATATTGCAAATTTGGAGGATTAATTTGAGGAAATTAATCTCCTCTTTGTTGACAACCACATCATCGTTGTTGGCCCATCATCTTCATTATCTCTAGAGATTTTTCTACATTAGTCTTCATTGAATTTTGGATTGACATCATCTCATTCTAACATCTAGACACTTGAGAACTTTTCAGAGGAACGCATCATTTGGATTTGGATTCCTTATTCTTCCATCTTTTTGGATTCTCTTCTCTAACCACTAGTGGATCTATTTCTTGTTAAGCGGAGAAATTTTATTTGCAAAAAGTGGATCATACTCTATCTTCATGTGTTCACCATTGGCACATGAGCTACTTCTTTATGGGGGGATTCGTATCCTCATTTTCTCTCTCCTACTAGGGGACATCTATTGTAATTTCATAATAGTAGTCCTTGGGGGGTCACATTGAGTCCTCCTATCCTTCTTTGACTAATGCGGTTATTTCATTTACTCTCTTTTGGAGGAGTTTTTTCTTGTGGTTTTAGTTTTTCCTCTAGTTATGAGAGATTCATTTGTTTGTACATGGGTACCTTATCAAACCTTGTAGTCAAGACCCAACCATGCATCATTTATCAGTTGTTTATTTTCTCCCTAAATTGATCTTAGGGATGCTTTTGGAGTAATTAGGACATCACTTGATAGTTAATTATTAGGTCCCTTATTATTTTAATTACTCAAGCTAAATTTAGGAGTGATTTTTTATTATTAGATTATGTTATTTATAAGTCAAGTTGTCTCATTACATGAGATTAAAACGCTTGTCACAATCTAATCAAATCCTCATCTAGGGTTTTCATTTTTTCTTTTATAAGGATTCTCATTCATTGTAATCATTCATTTAGATTAATTCACTGCACAATCAGTTATTTTTCTGGATAATCTCTTCTCAAGGTTGCATGAGCATATCAATGGTTTTTTCTCTTTAGATGTGATAGGTGTTTTGGTTATAGGTATTTTTTGGGAGCTATGGAGTTCACTATCAACTCCAACATAAATAAGTTTTTAAAATGATAAGCCACTAAAAAATATTTTTCTTAAAAATAGATCCAAGGAAAATTTGAGGCATCTATGTTGATTTCAAATTATTTTGAGAGATTGGGTAAAATAAAAAGAGGTGAAGAACATAGTTCTTATCCCAATGTGTTGAAGGCACAATAATGTTCTTTTTTCCTATTGAATCACTAAATTATTTTTTGATAAATAATGCCAAGGATAAAATTACAATAGTATTTTACAAGATCATGAGAACTTCATAACTTTATGGTGATTGGATTCAATGATTTGAAAATAAATTTGACCAAAAAAATATACACTAAATAATATATGCACCAGTACTAAAGCCACTATAGGAGATTGATGTCTAAAAATTGTAATAAAAAGATGTCTAGATATTTTTCTATACATTTAGTTTTATAAAGTATGAAAACATGTTCTAAATGCTAGGTATCTAACTTCCAAGTACAAAAAATATAAGGATATAATATAAATATATAATAATAAATTTGTGAAGGTGGACTCTAAAAACATCATTCAGCAATTGCATGAAAGCATAGGGAGAAGTGGATCTTATTTAATGCTTAAAAATTAATGAGAAGATGTCCAATTTCATCATTTTGAGTACAGAGTACAGAAAAAAGTAAAAAAACATGAGGTGATGTACTTGGTTTGATGAAATATTTATAAAATAAGTCCTAAGTTTTCCATTTCATTTCATTACTTTGTATTAGTAATCTAAGATACAATAATGCATTAAGAAGAGGAAAATAGGAACAAAATCAATGGTGTGGTTGATTAATCTTTCCTAAGGAAGTGGCTTATGATAATAAAACACATAAATAAGACTACAACAATTAATCAAGATCTTCATATGTATTATAATTAGTGAATTTTAGTGGTAATTGATTAGATTATGGCCTTATGAAAATCATTACAAGCTTCGATGTTTGTCTAATAAATTTGTGTGCTTGTTCATAACTAGGTACTAAATTTGTTATTTTTTAAAATAAAATGTAATATTTTTACAATGTGTATCTTTTATCATGTGCATAATATTTATCTTGTGGAACACCCGAAATCTGAGAGGGGGGTGAATCAATATTTAAACATTCATTCCACATAGCACATTCAATTTGTAGTAAAAAAGGAAAGCATGAAAAAAATCGTCAAAGTGCATAACACATGAACACCAGATTTTTTTAGTGGAAAACCTAAAAAGGGAAAGACCACGGTGAGGATTAGCTCATGATATATTACAACCAGTTACAATATATTACAGAAGGGCTCACTGCCAGGTGGACTCACTACCCACAGAATGAAAGAAAGATAGAAGAGAGAGGTGGCACACAGCCAAAATTTGAACTACTACAAATGCATCTACAACATGTTGGAATATAGTTCCACTAAAGCTTAGAACACTGAATTAACACACTTCATAATTTTCTTCTCTAGCACTCTGCTCTACTCTGTATTTGCATCACATTCACACTCTGTTATTAGGAATTCTCACACATATCATAACATTCACTCATACCACTTTACCACTACACAACACCAAAAATGAACTTATATATACCCATTACATTAGAAAACACCTACAACATCAATTAGGTCGGCCTAATTAGATATATCATGCAAAATAATAACTTGTCGACTCGCCATTCAAACATATACACTTCACGTCTTAATTCAAAACTTGTAATACATCAAATAGGTCGGGGTGGACCTATAATATCTCCCACATAACGGATCAATACTTATTTAAACTCTGCATAACCTTAAACATATTAGGTCAGCACCGCTAGTGACCTAACATCAAAATTCACCAACTGATCATCCTCAAACTGACACGTGTACCTCCAAAATTCACGCCACTTGGAACTTAGATGTGACAGACACCTGTAAACACTTCAACAAGTCTGCAAGACTAGATGCTCTTTCGTGGTGAAGTGCGAACTAATCAAAACATACACTCTACATTAGAAACATTGTCACTGACAGTCTAATATACTGTTACTCATAACTTTTGCACCAGAGGGAAAATCAATATGAAAATTTGGATTTAGACTCCTTTGACATCCAAAAAAAATACTTTAGAACCGAAGAGTGAAATTCTTCATTGCAGACCAATACGGACCGAAAAAATGATGCTTTGTGCATAGAAAACTATATTTTGACACTTAGACAATTTTTCAACTCAACTGTTTGCACTAGATCAAAACTTCTTACATCTATGCACCGGATCATCATCTATATGAACACTCATGCTTCACCAATCGGTTTGCACATCAATCTTCATACCAACCACAATGTCAAGTATTAATCTAAATCAAAAAACTAAGAACGAATAAAATGAACTAAAATGAATAAAAATGATAATGAAACAATCTCACCGAATATCCGTCCACCCCTTCGAATTATCTTGGTTGTCCTTCTTCATTTTGTTGTATCGATATTCTTGCCCTCAGATTTTTTGTATGTATGCAAGCATAGCCTAGATGTATTGTCTAAGCAAAATATCAAAGATAATAAGTTCTTCTCAAAAAGTACTGATTTCGGGAGGAGGAATAATGATAATGACAGGTCAATTTATAGAAATTTGGTTTTCGAACGATCAACTTAGATTCGAAAGAGAGATCAATGATCGAGATTCATGAATGTCATGCGATGTGAGTTATGTGTCAATTAGAATGTGAGTTAGGAAATTATGTAGGATAAAGATTAAATTAGAACAATAACTTAATCTGGTGTCAAGACTGTTCGAAAATAGAAAGAACACGAGTTCAAGATTAAATAAACAATTTACTCTTTCAATTGAAAGTCTTCGAAAATAGAAGAATTAGACTTTGAACGAAAATGATAAAGTTAGAACTCGAAGAATAATCCGTTCGAATGCACACATGAATTAATTAATTAATTAAAGATATTTAATTAATAAATGTGTTCATGAATATAAATTAGAACTAGTTAACTGACTAGTTGTGACAAAGAGTCCTTTCACAGAGACGATCAGATATCGAATTCGGAGATAACTGGCGGATTTAAATAGATTTTGAGTCAGATGGTGAGTGAATAATTAGATAATTGGACGATAGAAGAATGTGACAGAAACAATTAATTACGAATTAAATGTTAATTTAATTCAACATTCGAAAATTGAAAGATTTAATTAAATAAATAATGATAATTTATTTAATTGACTGTTGAAAAGGATTAATTGAATAATTAAATAATAAATATTTAATTATAATCAAAATATGATAAAGGGGTTAATTAAATAATAAATTATTTAATTAAGAACAAGAATTAATTAGTTAGCGACATAATTAAATAAATATGATTTATTTAATTAATCAAAGTTGAACAAGGGTCATAATGAATTAATTAAATAATTAAAAGGTTATTTAATTAACAGAGGAAAGATATGTTTAGAAAGTAATTAAATAATTAACATTATTTAATCATGACCATGGACATTAGAAAATTATGTCGAAAGTGGTACTCGCAGGCCTAGACCAATTTTCAATGTCTACAATTTGCCCCTCTTTGATACAATGTTGTTTATCGCATTGTGTCAAAGAAAATATGCCCTAATCATGCCCCGGTATGAAATAGGTTAGGGTATGCCCCCTCGAAAATGCTATGGAGTTGACAGAATTGAATTTGGAAGTGATAGGGACGTGTAGGGGTCAGTAGAATTTGGAAGTTTACGCAGCCAATAGACAAGGTCAGAAGAAATGCCACCCCAAACCCTAGGTATAAATAGAAATTAGGTTGAAAACCCATTCATTTGCACCCTGAAGAGTTGAAGAATTGAGAATTTAGCATTGAATATTTAGTGAATATGTCTCAAGTTCCATACACTTCGCATCGCAGATATCAGATCCGGACCTTCCGACGTAGGACCCCTGGTATGTACCCTGAAATGACCTCTTGAATTTTCATTTTCCACGTAGTTTTAGGTCTTTAAAGTTAATTTTCCAAATGCAGCTTTTCTCTTTCAACGCATATGCGTTCATACGCAACGCATCTGCTTGCGGAACGAGGCATATGTAAAATAAATTTTAGTCTTTGATTAGGTCATTTAGGCATTCAACGCATTTGTATTTCCATGCACCGCAATTGGTATTTTGCATCGCATTTTCAATTAGGATAGGCGCATGTAGATGTGTGAAACGCATTTAACAATATGAATCGCATATGCATATTAGGTAGGTAAGTAATTTTGCATCGCATATGATGTCTTTGTGACGCATTTGCCTATTTTTTAAATTGAATGATTTTGCAACGCATTTGAAATGCATGACACAAATGCCTTGTGTTTCCACACGTGTGATTATGCACCGCATTTGATTCTGTGAACCGCATTCGACTGTCAATTTTTTGAAAAAAAATCTGATAAAAAACTTGATTGATTTGATGTTTGACATCTTGGTTGAATGCATTTTACAGGTCATCTTAGATGCTATTTATACTCAGGAGTCACAACCTGATACATTTGAGCTGAGAGAGAAATTGGTGAGCACAGAGACACATTTACTATGGAGACTTGGACTACATCATGTGTTGACTATGCCCACAATTCGGGCAAACAGAGGTATGCTTACTGCATTGTGTGAGTGATGGCATTCGAAGACCTCATTGTTTCATTTTCCTACTAGTGAGGCGATTGTTACCTTAGAGGATGTATATAGGATCCTTTGATTTCCCATCAAAGGAGAGAGGGTTATGTACGATACACGGCGCGGATACAACGAGATTACCAGATTCTACGTTTTTTACGATATTAGGAGATTACGGATAGAGCATTATGAGATCAGATGGTAGGTTTTAGTTGATATGTATGAGAGGATAGATTGTATATTATGTACATTGATTGGGGGGATAGTTCTTCCTGATCGACGGAATCATGGATTTCCTGTCGGGTGGGGAGAGATGCTAGTTGAGATGTTAGAGAGGGAGGTTGTGTATGCTTGGGGTCCCTGTCTGTTAGGCATGTTGTATTTTCATCTACATGATATAGTGTACAGAGATGCACAGTCTATGAGTTGCGGTACTACTCTTTTCATGCTTTGGGCATGGGAGCATATTGTTGTATTTTGTCCTCCTGTTACTACGGAGCGGGCAACTAGATCTCCTTATGTTTTTGGTATACGGGAAACATCACACAGAGTCACGTAGGAGATACAAGTTATTGGAGACATGCACTGGACACATTGGTTCAGTTTACATGGAGGCCATACATGGACTGTGAGAGATGGTGTGATGAGAACATGCATTTACCTTTTTGTCAGCAGACAGAGTACTTGATTGGTAGGACTATTTTGAGTGTACATATTATTGAGAGACATCTACCAAACCGTGTATTGAGACAGTTTGGTGACATTCAGGATGAGCCTAGAGGATGAGCAGAGTTTGCTCGATCGTCCACAGAGGTTCCTTTATGGGGTCCTATGATACCAGTGGCTACTGTAGAGGCAGAGATTCAGCCTTTACATTGGGGATGGAGAGGCGGAGCAGCGGATCTAGGGACTACAGCTGCATATGACACCTAGTGGGCAGAGCATCATCTTGTTCCTTATACAGATCTGGATCAACTGGCACCAGTAGAGAGACGAGGGACAAGGCCGAGAGGGCAACGCAAGGGTAGAGGTGGTGGCAGAGGTGGTGGCAGGGGTGGTGGTGATGATGGCAGAGGTGGTGGTGGTAGACGAGGTCGGCAAGGACAGAGAGGTGGTCGGGTAGGTGGATTATCACCTATCCGAGAGGCGGAGGCAGAGGATGTACCGATGTTGGACCTCGGGGGTGGAGCAGAGGCATAGGTTGGAGATGAGCATGTTGTCGAGGAGGCAGAAGCAGAGGAGCATGCAGAGATAGAGATTGGCGGAGAGGACCTTGCAGAGGAGGAGGAGGTCGAGAGAGAGTATATGGACATTGATCCTCTTGGTATTCTGGCGGGTTATGGGGAGGACGATGTGGAGGAGGAGATACCCATGGAGGAGCAAGAGAGAGAGCTTCGGGATCGAATTGTAGAGGGGCAACGGGATGAGGAGGATCCTAGGGACAGTGACAAGGAGGCATTGGAGGAGAGGCTAAGATTGGTTACAGCAAAGCGAGATGCCTTGCGGATAGAGAGAAACGGTGCTCTCATGGAGAGAGATCAATCCATAGCTTGGAGACAAGAGATAGAGTAGAAGTTCACAGAGGTCATAAGCCTTTGCAGTGGTACTTCATCTGATGGGTTTGCTCGTGAGCTAGTCAGATTAGTTGAGAGGGCTTCATATTATAGAGATATGTATGAGTCAATGGTGCCAGCGAAGAGACGAGCTCCTAGATTTTCAGAGGTTCGCAATCATAGGTCACAGAGCAGGAGTCAGACTAGGACTCACAGCACAGAGGGTGTGGTAGGACCACCGAGAGCAGGTTCGTATGACAGGCCTTCCACCTCATAGAGAGTACTTCTGAGGCAGTTTCCTCCACCTTCACCACATGGTAGTAGCGGTAGTGGGACACATTGACACTTTTATATATGTGGACATTTTATTTTGATCAGAGAGCCTGTGAGCTCCTTTTTATTTATGGATACATTCTGACATTGTACTATGACACATTATTTTGAGCAATATATATGATTTTGGCGGCTTCTATATGATATATAGTTCTCTTTTATGATGATGCATTGTTTCTATATGATCATGTTTCCTAGATGATGTACGTATATGTGTTATGAATGCTTGTTCCTACATTATGATGAGTTTATGCAGTTTATGATGTTATGACGACTCTATTTATGATGGATGTAATGTAATGTATGAGAATGGGATGCAATTTTATATATATATATAATGCTATCTACATGTGATGATTATATGTACATGAAATTTTTTCATTATGTACCTTATGATGATTGAATTCCTATTATGTCATGATTTTCCTAGATATGCAATAAAGATGTCTAATGTTCCTATTTGTTTGAAATGCAATATAACTATATGATGTACTATATAGAGATAGACGACACTATTTACATAATGCTTATAGAATGTATGCATATGCAAATTATCTAAAATAAAACTTGTTGTGTCACAGGACTCTATCATTATGTCGGACAGGAGAAATGTTAGCATGGATGATTTCAGAATGTTAGTAAAAAAACAACGAAAGTTGATTGAAAAATATATGATCTTTGATATTTTTTCATATATGCTAATCTTGCATTTTTATCATCATTGGGCAGGACTGACACAAATGGATAATACACACCATGATATGAGATAGACCATAGTGTACAAAGTCCTCCATCTACGAAAAATAGATAGTCGCAAACAAGGAGTGTCTTAACTCATACTAAGGACAAGATTGTCCCAATCATTTTATCTAGACAAACCACAGGCAACAAACAAATAAAAGATGGGTCATGAGACATCATTGCTCCTCTAAATCTTTGATAGGACATCCTTGAGGAAACTAGTAACATGACTCAAAATCCAAAGTTAAAAAGACAGTTGACAGACAGCATTCAAAGAAAAAGAGTCCTGAGACATCCTTGCTTCTCTAAATCCTTCAAGGGACATCCTTGAGAAACCTAGTAACCGGACTTATGCACAAATCGATAGAAAGATAAGACAAAATAAGATATAAAGTCATAAAGCCAAATAAAAATATTTTCCAAAACTTGAATGTTTGACATAGCTTAATGTGAGGGATGACACATACCGCATAAGACATTGAGTCTGGTTTCAACTTGGTGGTTATCTGTGTAAGGCATGACAAAGCCTGGTTTCAGAAAGACATGTGTTGTATAAGACATTGGATCTTGACGACATTGATATGAAAAGCTACATGAGGCTATGATGATTTGACGGCGTCCGTTGACAAGAAAGACATATCTTGCTTAAGACATAAATTGATCACTCTGACAATGTGTTTGATTTTGACTTGATGACAGTTTTGAGATGTTTCCCTTGTTGATGCATGACTAGTTTTCATTCCTTGACTAATATGATTGGTGTGTATTGGCAGTGTATGACTTGAGATGATGCACCCTAAAGAATTGACCTAATGCGGCCTCGAGGGCTCATCGATTGATTAGCCTTGCCTATGTTGTACATGCAGAGTCCTTGTAGTTTGACCAAACTTTAACTGACATACCTGACTAAAAATATGTGCATAAGTTGATAATATGAAATGTGTGTGATAGTGAATGTGATAAACCTTTTTGGACTGACCTAGTGCGGCCACGGGGGCTTATCGATTGATTAGCTTTGCCTACGTTGTACACGCAGAGACCTCGTAGTTCGACACGACCAATGACTTTGAATGTACAAAGATTCATGATTTTATGTGTGAGACATGAGAAACCTAGACAATCAGACCTAATGCCTCGAGGGCACATCGACTGATGGCCTTGCCTACGTCCAATCGCAGAGGCAACGTAGTTCGACTATGTCTACGACTGACTTAACATGACTGACTTGACTTTGTTTTTTTGGGATTTTCTAACATGTTTTGATTTTTTTTATCTTTTTGATGTTTTTCGATGGTGTAATGCTATGTACAAGGTCCTCATGACACAAAACAAGTATTTGCCCCCAGTCGGGAATAAGGCATACAGGATGGAGTGGGGAATGTGACAGAGTGGACTTGATGTCAATCGTTCCAAGCAATGGGTAAGCCAACCATTTATTATGAGAAATGGTGAAAAGTTTGATTGGAATGATGGTAGACAAAAGAGCGAAGTTTGACTACACATGGCGCCTGTTTTCCAGGTTTTCACCATGGTACTTATCCATAGTGCCACCGAAGTGGTTTTCACTATTGGACGAATTATTTCTCTTTACTATTTCGTTAATTTTCCAATTTTATTTTTTTTGGTGTTACAAAGACGCATGTTTGCTAGGTTTTCATCAAGGTAACCATTTTTTTTATTTTTATTTTCCGATTAAGATAAAGAATCTCAGAAGCTACGAATAGAACCTCTTCAGATGAAGGTTGTTGATTGGTGACAAAAGTGGTTCTCCTTCAGGGGTAGAGAGTTGGTACGCTCCTGATCCAAAAGCTTCTATGACAATATAAGGCTCTAACCAATTAGGTTCAAACTTACCTGGCTTTTCTCGTTCAGCTTGATTCTTGGGATTCTCCATTAAGACCAGGTCACCAATGTCAAAGTGTCAATTTAGAACTTCCTATTATAGCTACGACGAAAACGATTCTGATATGCTTGCAAATGGTCTAGTGCCTTATGTCTTCGTTCATCCAGTAATTTGAACTCTTGTAATCTGGATACACGGTATTCTTCATCGTCAATATGACCTTTCAAGGATACCCTCAGGGAAGGAATTTCAACCTCAATAGGTAAGATAGCTTTAGATCTTAATATTAGGGAGTATGGAGTGGCACCGATGGGAGTACGGATGTTTGTGCGGTAAGCCCATAAGGCAGGATTAAGCTGTAGATGCCAATCACGGCCAGCGTCATTGACAATCTTTTTTAGGATTCTGATAATGGTTTTATTAGATGCCTCGGCTTGGCCATTACCTTATGGGTAATATGGAGTGGAAAAATGATGTTGGATGTGGAACTCTTCACATAGATGGTGGACTTCTTGGTTTTTGAATGGACGACCATTGTCTGTGATAATGGATTAGGGTACACCATACCGACAAATGATATAGTTGAGGATAAACTTGGATATTTGTGTGTCGGTGATGTAGGTCATGGGAATAGCTTCAATCCATTTAGTGAAGTATTCGGTGGCGGTTATGATGAATTTATGGTCATTGGATGATGGAGGGTGTATCTTACCTATGAGGTCAAGTCCCCATTGGGCAAAGGGCCATGGTGAAGTAATCAGACGAAGCTCTTGTGCTGGTGCTCGTATCAAATCTCTGTGTATCTGACACTATCGACATTTCTTGACAAAGATATATGAGTCTTTTTCCATTGTAGGCCAATAATAACCTAATCTTATGGGCTAAAGTAGGACCACTAGAATGGGATCCACATATACCCTTGTGTATCACTTGCAAGGTTGTTTGTGCTTCTTCAGCATCGAGACATCTCATTAGGGTGTTATCTAAGGTACGTCTATACAAGGTATCTCTGATGATGGTGTATTTAGCTGACTTATGGATAAAGGTTCTGCGTTGGTTGTTTGACAGGTCTAAAGGTATGGTTTGGGAATTTAGATAGTCGTATAAGTCCTTGTACCAAGGGGAAGTAGGACCAACAATCATACACACCATCGTAGAATCGGGGACATCATAGGCAGGGACCAACAGTTGTTCAACCAAAAACTCGAACTTAGGCACGTTGCTCAGAATATCCAATAAAGAACCCACGGTTGCCATAGCATCTGTTGCCATGTTCTGAATACGTGGTATTTGTTGAAAGGTGATGTCATCAAAGTACTGCTTGAAACTATCGGCCATGCGCTTGTAGGGGGAAAGTTTCTCATCTTTAGTTTCATAATCATTTACTTGTTGGACTACTAGCTGAGAATCCCCATAAACATGTAGACTCTTAATCTTCCATTGGGCTGCCATTCTTAGTCCTGTCACTAAGGCTTCATACTCTATTATGTTGTTGGTGCAAGGGAAAGCAATTTTGAATGATTTTGGAATAGTATCGTCCTGAGGTGTAACAAATAGTATACCTACTCCTGAACCACGATTTGTATGTGACCCGTCAAATTATAATTTCCATTTGGTTTTAGTGTCAACTTTGAAGATAAATTCATCAAGAAAATCCACCACTAAAGGATGGTCTGCCTTCATGGGTGCATCTGCTAACTGATCTACAGTTACTTTTCCTTTTATAGCTTTCCTCTCTACATATTGGATGTCATATTCACTAAGTATCATCACCCATTTAGCCAATCGGCTTGTTAATGTTGCTTTACTTAGGAGATATTTGAGGGGATCAATCTTTGTGACCAACATGGTTTGGCAATTTAGCATATAGTGCTGAAGTTTTTGAGTAGCAAAGACTACCGCAAGACAGGAATGTTCTATGTTACTGTAATTTAATTCATATCCCACCAAGGTACGACTGATGTAATACACTGCCCTTTCATGACCTTGATCATCATTTTGTACAAGAAGAGCTCCTAATGCTGACTAAGTTGTTGAAATGTATAATATCAAAGGTCTTCCATCTATAGGTGGCATTAACATTGGTGGAGTGAGCAGATAATCCTTGATCTGTTGGAAAGCTTGACATTTAGGTGTCCATACAAATGGTACTCCTTTCTTGAGTAAATGTTAAAATGGGTGCATTTTGTCCGCTAGTTGTACAATAAAGCGTTTGATAGACTGTAGTCTCCCCTGTAGTGTTCTTAGTTGCCCAATTCTGACTGGGGGAGACATTTCTACAATAGCTTTTACCTTCTTTGGATCTACTTCAATTCCTCTCCTAGAAATGATATATCCTAGAAGTTTCCCTGATTTCACTCCAAAGACACATTTCTTTGGATTTAGTCAGACGTTGTAATTGTCTAGCCTCTAGAATATCTTGTCTAGAACTTTCAAATGATTTGCCCTTGTTACTGTTTTAGATATAATTTCATCGACATAATCTTCCATGAGAGTATGTACAAAGTCATGGAAAATAGTAGTCATTTCTCGTTGATAGGTAGCTTCTACATTCTTAAGCCCAAAAGGCATAACATTCCAGCAGTATGTTCCCCATGGACATGTGAAAGTTGTCTTGTGTTGGTCTTCAGCTGCGATTTTGATTTGGTTATATCCAGAGAAACCATCCATGAGGGATAGCATCATGTACCCTACTGTAAGGTCTACTATCATGTCAATGTTCGGCAAGGGGAAGTCATCCTTAGGACATGCCTTGTTGATGTCTCTAAACTCTGTACAAATGCGGATGCCCCCAGTTGGTTTAGTCACTGGCACAAGATTTGAAATCTAGTCTGCATAGTCTATGGATCTTATGAATCCGACATCCAATAGTTTCTTAAGTTATGCCTTGACTAGTAGAGCAATTTGTGGATGCATCTTCCTTAACTTTTGTTTGACTAGCTCAATACCTGGTTGTAATGGTAGATGGTGCAATATTAGGTCTAGATCCAGCCCAAGCATGTCTGCATATGACCATGCAAAGTTTATTTGTCTCTTTGTGAAGAAGTCTCAAAACTCAGGTTGTTTTGTCTCAATCAAATATGTCGCAAAATATATTACCCGAGGGTTTTCTTCTATATTTATGTTGACTTCAATAGATTCTTCCACTAACATCGGTGACTTTTCCTGTACAACTGGGAGAATGTTTAAACCTCCATCCTTGGGTGCCTCATAGAGGTTTTTGCCCTCGAATACATCCATTATTTTTACTGTTTCTTCATCCAAAGGCGCCTTTCGGTTTTCACCAAGGGACTTGTCATTTTTCTCATTTTCATCATTTTTCTTTTTATTTTCACTTTTGCGACTAGAGGTGTAAACGGACTCCCCAAAATATGCTTTCTCATCCAAGTCTGTGGTAAACCCAGCTTTATGATCCCCTCTAGGTATGCCTTCTCGAAGTCCCATGAACTCAGTTATTGCTTCGTCATTCTCAAATATGTCTAAGATGGGTGTACCTTGTTGATCCCAGTCGATAAATTGGGGATATATGAGAGGCATGTCATCATCGGAGTTATCAAATGTGGAAGTTGTCAAGGAGATTACAAAGTGGTTGACATGGTCACAGAAGTTTTGGACTAATTCCTTGTTCTTTTTCCTATGGGTAGGTAAACTCTGATGTGGGACTATTGTGCTGGCTAGGTCGTTAGAAGATGGTTCATTAGGTGCCCAAGATGCATGATCAAGGGTTTCCCAATAATAGTGCTTAAGCCATTCTTCTTTGGAAAAGGGCTTTTTATTACGGGGGCTAGATGGATTTGGTACGGGTTTTATCATTTGGTCCAGTTCTCCAAATAGATTATCTAGGTTCATGGTGTTGGTAGAGGAAAGGGAATCCCATTCATAGTCGCTTGAGTCAAAGTATTCATCGTAAAGTGGGGTAAGTGGTTCATGAGATATCTCGATATCTTCATAAGCACTTACTTCCTCTTGGAATGGTGACGAAGTACTAGGAAAGCCAATTCTAAGCGGTTGAAACCCTAGCCCTAGGCCTTTCGATCGTGGTGAGACAATGATTGGTTTCATCCTTCCATTTTGATGTAGTCCTAAACCACTATGTCCATCATAGACTTTGCTTTGCATTATCTTAAAGCCTTTTCCATATTGGTCCTTGGCTATCTGAATAGATGGTGAGGGGTATTCATTGTCTTCCTAGTACTACCAGGAGGTAATATCACCTTGATCCACAATTTCTTCACTTAACTCTCCCCATTTTGTCAATGTCATTGTAGGGAGAACATGAAATGTGACTACAGATTGTGTTCTATCTGCCATGGGTAAACCATATGCTTTAGGTGGACCTAGCTGACTGACACAATAGGATGCCTTCATGTGGTATTCTCCACAACCCTTGTCTTGGATCTCGACCTTAGGAGTGGATGATGGTGGTTTTAACGAAATGGACTTAATAAGACGTGATGGGTCAACGTATAGGGATAAAGTGGATGATGAAACTTCTTGATTAACGGGAATCTGTCATTGTGGAATTTCCCTTAGGCTTGTACAATATTGAAAAGGATATGGATCACCATCAATCGTGATCTCGGTGCCATTATATGGGAATTTAAGACATTGGTGATATGTGGAAGGTATGGCTTTCATTGCATGTATCCAAGGTCTACCTAACAATAGGTTATATGGAAGGGTGAGATCCAAGACTTGGAAGCTAGTGTTCATAACTGTCGGGCCAATTTTGATAGGGAGTGTGACAACTCCTTTGGATGATCTTTCCTCATCATCGTAAGCCTTGATGACTATACTCTTAGAGGTGTCCACGCATGCTTCTGAGAAATCTAATGCCTTAACCAATTTTAGGGTACACAGGTTCAAACCTTCTCCTCCGTCTACCAAGACTCGTCTGACTTTGGTTTGATGGACTAGGACTTCAAGATGTAATGGGTCATTATGATCAGTCTTTTATGTTGAATAATCTTGTTGGGAAAATGTGGCATGATGGGAGTTGGTTAAGTATCCTACCATTTCTTCGAAACGATTGACATCTAAGTTGGTAGGGACAGTCGTGTTCTGTAAGGCTTTGTCGAGAATGGCTCGATGATCAGGTGATAAATTCAATAGTTCCAAAATGGATATCTGTGCTAGGGTTTTGCTCAGTTGATCAAGCAGATTGTACTTAGACTTGGAAGATTGTGTGGGTGGATCATAAGGACTTGGAAGAGTTATCTTAGTTTTGCGCATATTTACAGCACATTCAAGACGCTTCTTAATGGTGATGGTATGGACATTTTCATTTGCAACTCGAAGGTGGTTTATGATCGTACCTTTTCCATAGTCATACTTGGTATTTGCATAATTGGCTAACGTAGTATTCTTAGTTCCCAAACTGGAGGCTTTTCCTTTCGTGTGGTCATGTAATGGGTCTATGAAGACCTTATGATCACTATTCTTGGTATGTTTCTGCTCATTGACCTTTATGGTTCCGTCTTCAACAAAGTCTTGTATGATATTTTTCAGTTGTCGACATTGTTGTAGGTTATGTCCTTTTGTTTGATGGTATTCACAATAGGCGTTATCATCCCACCATGAGGGTTTAAACTGTCCAGGATCATATTCTCTTGAATCCAATGGTTTTAGAAGATCATGTTTAATCAGCTCTTTGAAAATTGTCTCGATTGGTTGCCCCAAAGGGGTAAATTCACGTTTAGGAAATCTCCTTTGAGGTCATTGTTGTTGTGAATTTTGGACAAAATTTGTTGTTTGATCTGGATTACTCGTCATGTCTCAATTGGGGTTGTAACCTCTAAGTGTGATGACCAGTCCCACACGTATGGTTTTAGCATCAATAATGTTGTCATTGGTAACATTTTTGTTTCTAGACCAGAACTTGTTTCTATCGTTGGGCGCGTTTTGATGTTGAACAATTGGGTTTCTGCCTGGTACTTTTATTTCTCCTTTGTCAATGAGGCCTTTTTCAAGGATGATGCCCTTTTGTACCAAGTCCAGGAATGAAGTACAACAATGTACCCTTAAGTCACCTCTTAGTTTTGGATTGATATTTTAAAGGAATATCGTGACTTTTTGTTTTTCTGGTATTTCAACTAGACATCTGCTAGCTAAACTTCTCCATCTCTAGAAGAAAGTGATGAAAGTTTCACCTTCTTCTTGCGTTGTGTGACACAAGGTAGCTATTGTTATTTCATTGTCTATGTCGAAGGCAAAGTGTTCGACAAAATTCTCAGCTAATTCACCCCAAGATCGTATGCCATATGGTAATTTAGAGAACCATTCCAGTGTTATCCCGACAAGGGTTCGCAGAAATAGTCTCATCAAGTATGTGGGGTCATATGATATGTCCATGCATGTTGTAGAAAATTCTCTAATGTGTTCTAAAGGATTCCTCCCATTATACTTAGGCAAATTTGGTATAATGTATCCATGTGGGAAGGGTGTCATGTATAGCGCTTTGTCAAAAGGACATGGACATAGATCTTGTGCTAAGATAGTTCGTTTGCCCGACATAGACATGTTGTCCATCTGTTGTTGAAGCATTTGCATTTGGTTTTGGAGAACATCTACTTGTGTCAAGGACATGTTGTTTGCACTGTTTGGATCAATGTAGGTGTTCTGAAATGTTGTATTTTGTAACGGGTTGTGATTTGGAGAGGGAATATATACCGTGTGAATATTCTAATTTGGTGGGGGGATGTATCATGTCATAATGTTTTGGCTTGGTGTAGGAATATTTCCTGTCGGAATGTTCTTGTTTGGTGTAGGAATATTTCCTATCGGAATGTTTTGCGTAACCCCTATAGTTGTGTTCATGCCGACTTTGGATCTCTTACCATCAGTGTTTGTGCCAAAGGGGTTTGATGAAGATGCCCCCGTAGTGAATTGTAAACCTTGTGTTATGTTGAACGGGGTTGTGTTTACAATTGACGATGTTTTAGTTGGTATGCAAGTTGGTATTGTTGCAGTAATTGGAGGAATAGAAACACTTGACGTCATGGTTTGTGTTGGTTGAGTAGATGTTTTCAAAGTGTGAACATCCAATCCTGGTGGTAGTGTGGCACCTTCTACTAGCAACTTTGTTTGATATCGTTGGGGATCATTTGCCAAACACTCATCCATAAAGGATGCAAACTCAAGATCTTATACTGCAGTGTCTATGTCTTCGATAAAAATGTGTCCATGTGCGTCTCTAATGACGTGTTTTTCAAGCAATGTTTTGTGTGGTATTTCTTTCCCTGATGGTTGATTTCCGAAAAGATTGACAAATTCATTAGGGTCTGACATTGTTCTATGTTTCTTCTTAGACCTTCTTTCAATCATGAAAAGTTGCTCAAAATAAGGTAATGCAAACTAAGTCTAAAAACTGATATGTCCTATTTCTATGTTTTTGGATTTTTCGAATATAAAGGATGTTGCTAAAGATTTCCTAAAATGGCGTATACTAAGATGGACAATATGCAATATCACGAGTAGACTATGACGGTAAATGATTCTAAGATGGGTATAACCTGCCACCTATGGAATAAATCCAAGCGATGATCTGACTTTACCAAGGAACCTGATTGTAGGACAAAGACTAATGACAAGGCGAATTTCCCAAACTAGACTGTTGAGCTGGAAAGATTCACTAATAGAACCAAAGTGACTAGGTTCAATGATGATGACAAATTGGGGCCTGAACGTATCCAATGACGTGGAAAGTTGTTCTATTCTACTGAATGCAATTTCTTAGGAAGTGTCAAAATGTATGCAACTTAGGATGACTAGCGCTAAGATGTATATGACACCTAATAATGCAAAGTTTTTGAGAAAATTATTTACAGTTTTTGTCCAAGGTTAATCGTAAGAAACAGAAGCGAAAATGACAGTTATGCTTTCGGACTAAGTTTGAATTTTTCGAATTTTTTTGTTGACAGTCAATTGCGGTTCACCTTTCAGATGCGTTTCTAGTTTTGACAGATGCGTTTCAGGTTTCAAATGCGGTGAATTGACCAAACTAGGTTTCGAATGTTGGCAGGCAATTGCAACTTTCTGACAGATGTGGTTTACTTTATGGTAGATGCGACTCACAAATCAGATGTGACTCAAAAATATGAACTTTGTGAAACAAAACCTATTGACAGCCACTTGCAGTTTTTCGTTTGACAATTGCAGCTCACAACTACACATGCGGCTTGAAAGTTGACAGTTGCGAGTCAGAACCTAGACTCTGTGAAACCAGATTTTGTTGACAGACACATGCGGTGTTTAGTGAAACAGTTGCGACTCTCTAAGACACATGCGGTTCGTACTATAACAGTTGCGACTCTCTTTTTCAGTTGCAGTTTTTTTATGACGACGTTACGAATGACTCAGTTTGATGATCAAGTTTTTGACGAATACAACAAAAAACAATCACAAAATAAAAAAGTGTTTTTAGTTTGATGTGTTGAATCTATTAAAACCAGAGAACAATTACAACCTAGGATGTGTTGGATAGTATTTACTGAGTTTTTACTTAGATAAATCCAGCTACGCATATTCAAGGTGGATGACTAGTAGTTTGACCCCACTGGCTCCCCTCCATGGCACTCACTTATACGAGGCATCCAAGCTACTGTACCCATGAAACTCCCATGGCATACATTTCATCTCAACACATGAACCGTAAGTATGTAAGACAGCTTCACAGGTCCGACCTGTTGCACCAACAAATAGATAGGATTTTGGCAAAACTACAACATGGTTTTTAGTAAGGGCATTCCGTTCGTGGGGTAACATCCAGTACGGCGAGAGACCATTTTTTCCCTTCTCGTCGGAATAGTGAGCATGATTTATGGGGTTTCCCTCCAAAAATTCACTTTTCTATACCAGGTGGAAGTCTCTGGCTAAAGCGTGTTACCGGTCTGAGTCGTCTTGGGGTGAGTACTTTTTTCCACCAAGACAGGTCCAAGTTCTAGAGTCAGTAATCGTTTCTCTTACACCCAGGATCGCACAAATGCGCAAGGGGAGAGGATACTTCGATATATCGAATCGTAAAGGTTTACAAAAACATGCTTTCGCACCAGACAAAGCAAACACTGGTTCTTTTTAACCCAAATGACATTTTTTTATCTACCAAAGATAAAGCTTTTAAACAAAAGAAAGAAATTTAATGTCTTCACAAAAGGTCTTGCATGCAACTGATTAGTAATTTATTTGTGTCTTCGGCTTTCGTCCTATAGAAAAGAAGATGTTTTTGGTTTCTTTTTTTTGGTCTTCTACGCTTTGTCCTATAGAAAAAAATTTATCCTCATAAACGCAGCTGCAAACAAAACAAGAGCGAAAACAAAAAATACAAGACGAAAAAGAAAAATCAAAAACGTCAAAATATGAAAGTTAATGAAAAGACGAAAATTCTTACCAGGCAGATGCGGTGTTTAAACTCACAGATGCGTCCCAATGTTGACAGTTTGATGCGGTGCGAAATGTCGCGGATGCAGCTCGTGTTGTCAGATGTGTCGCGAGATGCGTCATATGCTGTTCGCGAACTCAGATGCGTTGTTTATTCAATCAGATGCGGTTTGTCGTACAATACCTGCAAAACAAAAAATAGAAAGGCGGAAAAGAGTCACGAAGTTTGAAGCGGGTTCACCAAATGTAACATAGATAAATGGAATTCTACATAGAAAGATAGTTAAATCTAATCTAACAAGTATTAATCTAAATCAAACAACTAAGAACGAATAAAATGAACTAAAATAAATAAAAACGATAATGAAACAATCTCACCAAATATCCGTCCACCCCTTCAAATTATCTTGGTTGTCCTCCATTTTGTTGTATCGGTATTCTTGCCCTCAGATTTTTTGTATGTATGCAAGCATAGTCTGGATGTATTGTCTAAGCAAAATATTGAAGATAATAAGTTATTCTCAAAAAGTATTGATTTTGAGAGAAGGAATAATAATAATGACAAGTCAATTATAGAAATTTGGTTTTCGAACGATCGGCTCATATTTGAAAGAGAGATCAACGATCGAGATTGATGAATGCCATGCAATGTGTCAGTTAGAACGTGAGTTAGGAAATTTTGCAAAATAAAGATTAAATTAGAACAATAACTTAATCTGGTGTCAAGACTGTTCAAAAAGAGAAAAAACACGAGTTCAAGATTAAATAAACAATTTAATCTTTAGTTGAAAGTCTTCAAAAGTAGAAGAATTAGACTTTCAACGAAAATGATAAAGTTAGAACTCGAAGAATAATATGTTTGAATGCACACACAAATTAATTAATTAAATAAAGATATTTAATTAATAAATATGTTCATGCATATAAATTAGAACTAGTTAACTGACTAGTTGTGACAGAAAGTCCTTTCGCAGAGACGATCAGATATCGAATCCGGAGATAACTGGCGGATTTAAATAGATCTCGAGTCAGACGGTGAGTGAATAATTAGATAACTGGACGATAGAAGAATGTAACAGAAACAATTAATTACAAATTAAATGTTAATTTAATTCAACATTCGAAAATTGAAAGATTTAATTAAATAAAAATGATAATTTATTTAATTGACTGTTGAAAAGGATTAATTGAATAATTAAATAATAAATATTTAATTATAATCAAAATATGATAAAAGGGTTAATTAAATAATAAATTATTTAATTAAGAACAAGAATTAATTAGTTAGTGACATAATTAAATAAATATGATTTATTTAATTAATCAAAGTTGAACAAGGGTCATAATGAATTAATTAAATAATTAAAAGGTTATTTAATTAACAGAGGAAAAATGTGTTTAGAAAGTAATTAAATAATTAACATTATTTAATCATGACCATGGACATTAGAAAATTATGTCGAAAGTGGTACTCGCAGGCCTAGACCAATTTTTGGTGTCTACAACAACATGCATCAATTCTTCTCCAAAACTTCTCCCCCTTTGACATCAAGGGCAAAGGGCCCACACATGTTCTATTCTTTGCTCACCCTTTGATATTATACACATATATCGTTGTTATCTTCTATTCTCCCCCTTTCCAACTCTTCACTAGATAAAACATGTTTACATGAGAGTAACAAACTCCAAAAATAATCTAACCAACTCCACCTAACAATGCTATCCATCAAACCAGATCAAAATTGGCACTAAAATACTATCCTCTAACATTCGCATATGTACAATGAAGTCTAAATTGCATAAAAGAAATAGAAAATAATACAAATTAACTGATGGAGGGCACATTGCTACTATTTGACTCCTACAATTTTTCAAGGTGTGCCTCCCAATCCTTCTTTTCATTGTCTCGTTCCTTCTTGGCTATGCCAAGCATGCGGCTTTGGGTCTCAAACTCCAAGAGGAGTTCCTCTACATCATCTAGAATGTTAGGTATCAGATTCATCTTTGTAGCCTTTTCCACATTTGTTAGAGCATTGGATACAGATGTATATTTTGCATTTACCAAATCTCTAAGATGTTCAAATTGTGATAGTATCTTTCCCTTTTGATCCTACAACTAGAAGAATTGTTCATGCAAGTTTTTAATTGCCAACCTTATTTATCCATCTGCATCATTTGTTGGGTTGTAAGCACTGGATGTCATGTCAATCTGGGACTCAATGGAGTCCAGCTGATCCTTTATACTCTTTGTGGACCTCAGCATTTTAGGCAAAACTGAAACAAGTCTTTGGCCTTTTCTACACAATCCTACACATCCTTGAGATTTTCCTAAAATTTATTATGTGCAGTGGCACATTTATCCACCATTTTTCCATCTTCCTATCATCCACCTTCTTGGTGATATCCTTCTCTATTATTTTATGTAGTCCACTAGAATATTCTTTAAAATAATCAAATAAAAGCTTTAAATTTTGCACACTAGATAGAGAATTGTCGATGCCTGCAATACCTTTACTACTTCATCGATTAGCTCTACACTCTTCTGATGTGTCTGCAAGATTTTTTCCTAGCAGAGGCGTGAAATGCATCTCCTAGTTGTAACTTGTGTAGTGGGGACATCTTATCCATATCCACTTGACCTTGTTGCGTTGGTATCTATAGTAGTTGAGAGGAGACAATTGGTTGAAACAGCAACTGAATGCTCAATAAACTCTTCAAGGAGTCTTTGGAGGTTCTGGAAGACTCTCCAACCAATTTTATGCTTTCTCCAACCTTGGCCTTTTCCTTGTCGCCAATGCTAACCTTTGCATTTTTATCCTTATTCTCCTTTTCTTCAATACCAGATGCATTCACAATATTATTCTCATCATCAACATATTTATCAGCGTTATCTCAAGGAGGCATATTTTTTCTGATTTGTGCCTCATTGATCTTCAGGTTGTCTTGTACAACCTCTTCTTCAGCATTCTTTTCTAGTTCCAGAGAAAGGGAGTTATGTGCATCTTCCTTCTGCATCTTAGTATCTTCTCTTCTAGCAACATTTTCTCCTACTGAAGGAGTGTTATCAGTGACATTTTCTTTCACAATCGGAGGGGTGTCTTTAGTATCCTTATTCACATTTTCTTCTCCTATTCCATGCTCATGTTTAGCATCTTCCTGCTATGCATCTCTTGTTTCATTCACTTCTGGGGCAGGCATATCATGCATTTCCTCTTCATTGTTCAATGTCATACCCAACTCCTTTGCCAAATTGGCAATCTTCTCAACAGTCTCAATTCTTATTCTCCCAATGTCATCTTTGACTTGACTCATCAATGTAGTGACTCTTTATTTGGTTTTGAACTCCTTGTTATATACTTGATCTAATCTTGCTTTGTTCTCAACTAAGAGGGGAGCACTAATATCTTCCAAGTCAAATGCCTTCATTCTAGCATCTTCATCAAATGCCTTTTGTCTTCTTGGACGTAGTACTCCTTTTAGATCTTCGGGTAGCAAATATTTTATGTCTTTCATGTTCACATGAAGATTTATCATGTACCTTACAATTGCTTCCTCAATAGATTTGTCCATATCATCTGCATCAGGGTACAATGCAATAGTCTCCTCAAGATTTTCATACTCAACTATGTTGCTCACTAGGGATTCAAGCTTCATTGGACTATGTTTCCTTACTGGAGGGGAAGACTTATCCTTCTTATTCTTTGCTTTTGGTGGCTTGTTTCCCTTACAGAAATCTGATTTCTTCTCCCTCATCTGAATTTTGTAACTTTCTTTTTCTTTCTCTACCTCAGCTTCACTATATGTGTCCACAATGTCAATCTTGTCTTTCTTTCCACTTGTTTCTCCTTGTGACCCTTCAAATTTCCTTTTTCAGACCAACTATGGTTCTTCTTCTTCCTCCTCATCTATGTTTACACCCATATATTTTTCTCTTGTTTCCTTTGTCTTTACTCTTCTCCTTTGTGGGGAACCTTGTTGCTTTGCTAGAGTAGCCTTTTCTTTCACTAGTACACTAGTAGACTCCTTTCTCTTTGTTCCACTAATAGATGGCATAGTCTCGGAGGACTTGAGGGCAATCGAAGAGGTGGTATCTATTATACCAAACCTCCTAACATTGGATGTACCTTCATGAGAGGCAGAAAAGCCATTAGCCTTCTCCACTTGTTCCTTATTAAGTCCCATAACCTTTGCAACTTGTGCAGTCACTCTCTCAACAATTCGCTTTATTTGTTTCTACCTTTGATCCATGTGCACCTACATGGATTTCTCTTCATATGTACCATACCTCTCCTTAGAGGTGTCCTTAGGCTTGCTCAACATATAGTCTACTAAACCAATGATCTCTTCTTCTCTAATTTCATATCTCGTCTCTGGGATCCAAACAGTCCTCGACTCAACAACTTGTATTATGCAGCTATCCTTAGTCACTAAGAAAGTAATGTCATTTTTGTATTTCTCCACCATGCTCTAGGGAATCTTTTCTCTAGCTTGCATTTTATTTTGAAATGTTTAAAGAATCCCCATAGTGCTTCTTCATGTACATCTACATCACCCATCCTCAGATGATTTCTAATTTGAAAAGCCATTGGTTTGTCCTTCAACCACACTATATTCTTTGTTCTGGGAATCTCTTTGAGAAAATAAAACAATAAACAGATAATTAAGGTACCATATTTGAATGGGTACTTTGAGTCCTTAGTCTTTTGTAGGTTTTCTATCAATTGTGCTCTCAGTAATTCACATAAATCATAATCTACACCTTTCACAACCATCTCATATGTTGTATTAATGGCAATTGCAAACACCAAATTATCCATGTTAATGAAGAATATTTTGTATTCAATCTTCATAGAGGCATACTTGACTGTCAGATTCTCAATATCCTTGATTGTTAGAGCTCTTTTATCAAACTTTGTTCTTGTCAGTTTCATCACTACTTCGTTCTTAACCGATTTAAGTGTTGGAACTAGTCTGGTTGAGCACAATCCCATAACAACCCTAATGGCCTCCTTAGTGATCATGTGAGGCATATCCAACCAAAGGAACCTATCATGAATTTTTCTCAAGGTGTACCTTACCTATGCATCATCATGGCAAAAATTAGGGAAAAAGTTCCATACATCGAGCTTCTTCTCCACCAAGCTCTCAAATTATGGTTTTAGCTCAAATTCATCTCTAGTGAGTTCATTAACCCATACATCACCCAATTTAGAGTGATCATATTCTTCCAACTTAGCATGTATGTAGATTCTCACATCTTCAGTATGAAGTACATCATATGGAATCTTCGAGAACACACCATTCAAGTCAATCTCCATTAATTTATCAAGGTGTCGCTTGAATTTTGGACGAGGTCGGTCTACAACCTTAATAACATGTGGGGTAGCCATTTTACAACACTTTAAAATGGTTCTGAATAGAATTATGTAAATACCTTTTGATCGCTTCCAGATAGGGGAACTTTGAAATGCTTTGCCTTGCTTCTTCACTGCTCTTCTTTCTTTGAATGCTCGTTTGTAAATGACTTAGATTGAATATGAAATCATTTATAAACCTTTTTGAACTGACCTAATTCACATTGAATGCTTGAATTGATAATGCTAATCAACCCTAATTGTACTGCACAGTTGCCTTCAACAATTCTGCAAACTTCCACAATATGGCATTTTCCATCGATGTCTTCTCTAATAAGTCAACCATGTCAACCTACACCTTATTCCAACGTGTTGAAGCATCAACACCATTTCTCTGGTAGGGGATAAAATATATTTTGTTAATGCTCCCCCTAAGCCAAAGCTTTCTACTTAGTTTCCGGAAGAAACATCTGCACTAGATGCTAGCACAGACTCAACCTTAACCTCCATCTCTTTCTTCCTTTTTGAAATCTTGTTCATCTCTTTCTTCATCTCCACTGGATCAGCGTTTTTTACTGGATCATTCTTCTTTATGAGATTATCCTTTCTCACATTCTTGCTTCTACAAAATTTGGAAATGTGTCATGATTTATTGCAATTGTAATATGACATTCTTTTGAACAAGCTTACTTCCATTTACTCTGATTTTGCATTGATTTGCATTATGCCCAAACCCATTGCATGTAAAACAATAGCCTTTGAAAGATTAAAACATCATACCATTGTCATAGCCATTCAACATCTTATTTCTACATTCACTAGCTCTATGACCGAATCATTTGCATGAAAAACACTGACTGAGGAAAGATGCAGCATTGTGATTCATTCTACTTCTACATTCTATAGCTTTATGTCCAAATCTATTGCAAGAATAGCAGTAACCATTAAAAGATGGGTACCTTTGTGCATTTGGTTATCTATTTGATGGTTTCTTGACTTCATTCTTCTTGTTCCAGACCTGTTTACCATTGTCCTTCTTGTCATTCTTCTTTTTAGCCTAATTTGGAGTTTGATCTATCTTTGAGCTTTCACCTTTCTCAAACCCTAATCCTTCTTTGTCTTAGATCCTTCCTAGTTTACAATCATCTCATCAAGCATTGAAATACTCTTCTTGAATTTATCTTCTTGACACTTCGCTTTTTTCCAAATCTGATCTCATATTCACAACCTCTTGTTCCAACTTTTAAACATTCTTTAGATTTGCTTCTCACCTTATTCTTCAATTCTTTTTCCTTCTTCAATTCTTTAATTTCCAATGGGTCACCACGTGTTGTTACAATTAAAAGAATGGAGAGGATTTTATGTAGAGATTAAGTGGCATGGGCAATCAGTTGTTTGATTACACCGGCAAATTTTTCTGTAAGGCATCCCTACATCATGTTGATATTCAAAAAAAAATGTATAAGCATACTATGGTATTCAATGACTTGCCTCCAAAATTACCTCCAAATAGAGGTTTTCAACACGTCATAGAACTAGAACCAGATGTAAAAATGGTCATAATCACTCCATGCCATCACCAAAGAGAATATGAGGAGATTGAGAAGGCCATAAAAGAACTTCTAGAAATGAGTTATTAATGCCTAGCTTCAATCCCTTTGCATCATGAGTAGTTCTTGTAAAAAAGAATGATGGTTCTATGCATATTTGCATTGATTACTAAGCATTGAACACGAAGACCATCAAAAATAAATATCTTATACCCAAGATCGATGAGTTGATAGATGAACTACATGAAGCTATGTACTTTTTGATGATCAATCTAAGGTCAAGCCATCATTAGATCTGCATGCGAGGGGAAGATGTGCACAAAACAATGATCAAATGTCATTTTGGACATTTGGAATTTTTGGTTATGCCTTTCATTTTAACTAATACTCTAGATGCTTTCTAGTCATGTATAAATTAGATATTCAACAAGCAATAAAGAAATTTTGTATTAGTTTTCTTTGATAATATATTAATTTATAGTAATACCTAGGAAAAACATTTACAACACTTGGATATTGTTTTGGGTATTTTAAAACAACAATCCTTTTATGCAAAGAAATTCAAATGTGGGTTTGTATTATTTGAGATCTTGTATTTGGGGCATATTGTAAGTGCCAAGGGTGTACAAGTGGATCTCCAAAAGATCCAAGCTATTTAGATTGGCCACACCCTACTATATTAACATAGCTAAGAGGATTATTTGGTTTATGCAACTACTACAAGCAATTTGTCAAAAGGTTTTCTCAACTTACTACACCTTGGATAGATTTAACAAAGGGAGCTTTTGAATGGACTATACTAACTCAAGAAACTTTTGAAAAACTTAAAGGGGTAATCAACTCATGCCCTATACTTGCTATATCTAATTTATCTCTTCCATTTGTTGTAGAATGTGATACTTCAAGAGAGGGGATAGGAGCTATTCCAACTCTGAGGAGGCATCCCATTGCCTTTGAAAGTAGAAAGTTGAACACACTAGAAAGAAATTACTCCATCTATGAAAAGAAAATGTTGGCCATCATGCATGCCCCAAAGAAGTTCAAGTAGTATTTAGTTTGTGGGAGATTTTTAGTGAAAATTGATTACAACAGTTTGAAGTTCTTTTTGAGCCAACGTGATTTAAATGACCACCCATAGAAATGGATAAGATAAATACAAGTTTACGACTTTGACATAAAGTATATGACAGGAAATAAAATTGTTGTTGTGGATGCTCTTTCTAAAATGCCTACTTTAAGCTCTCTTTCCACTATTTCTAGTTATTGGAAGATTTCTATTATGGTTGAATATGCTAAAAACACATTTGCTACTAACATTCTTGATGAAGTAGTAATAGATGATACATATAAAGTAGCAAATGGACTCATCTTGTACAAAAACATTTTTGTGGTCCACGAATTGATGAAGATGAAAGAAAAGATATTAAGAGCAGTTCATGATACACCATTAGCAAGGCATCCAAGATACTTCAAAACATACAAGAAGATCCAAGAAAGGTTCTCATGGAAGAGCCTCAAGGAAGATGCTCTCAAACATATAAAGGAATGCACCACATACCAACAAAAAAAAAGGAACAAGTTTTTCCGATTGGAATGTTACATCCACAACAAATGCTGAACCAAAATTGGGATAGAATATTCATGGATTTTATCACAAGCCTCCCTAAAGCATATGGCAAAGATTGCATTTATGTAGTTGTAGATAGATTGACAAAATATGCACATTTATTTGCCATTCCATCAAATTTCAAAGCTCCTCAAATGGTCGAACCAATTTTCAAAGAGGTGTTCAAGTTGCATGGACTACCTAAGAATATAGTTAGTGAAAAGGATAGCAGATTTTTGAGTGCCTTCTGGCAAAAAGTATTTCACTTGGTAAGCACAGAACCTACCCCTAGCACTAACTATCACCCCCAAACGAATGGCCAAACAAAATTTTATAGGTGTATTGAGGGATACTTGAGGAACTATGCTTCAAATCAGCAATCAAGATTGATTAAGTGGTTGCATTTGGGAGAATACTAGTATGCCTCCTTTCAAAGCTCTATATAGATATGATGCCCTAAACTTTGTTGATTTATTTTTTACAGATAGCAGGGTATTGGCATAGGTGACTTGGTCAATCAAAGCCAAGAAATATTGAAGCCACTTAAAAAACGCCCATAGAATACCCAAAATCAGCAGAAAGTATATGGATATTTGCATCATATGAAGAGGTCTTTTGAGGTGAGAGACATGATCTATTTAAGATTGCAACCTTACAAGAAGTCCTCGATCAAAAAAAGTGAAGCTGAAAAGCTTAAGCCCAAGTTATACGGGCCTTACAAAATTCTAAGAATAGGTGAAATGGCTTACAAGTTGGAACTTCCAAAAAATAGCAAGATCCATAATGTTTTTCATGTCTCATGTTTGAAAAAGGCCCTTCAACAGCACATAATGTACAGATTTGTACCTAGGGACAGCTTGGGATATCACTAGGTACAGATCTACCCTGAGCACCAACACCAATATGGTTATGATTTAGTTATTTAGCCTTTATCCCACTGACCTCTACATGCCCCAAAAGATCACAACATAATGTCGTTACCCCATAATACTCACCTTTCAATCCATCTTCATCAAGTTCTCACAATCCAAAGTCAAATGGTCATCAAAACGACATATTATATTTCTCATGTTTATTAAATGGAGGCTAGGCCCATCATTCAAAACTTGGCCTATTGTAGCCTCATTCTCCCCCATACATCTAGAATGAATTACCAAAAGCAGGAATTGAACTTCAAGCATACTCTGCAAAGCAAGCTTGTCTGGCCATGAGGTTCAATATAATAAAGTAAGGATCCTTGAATGATTGACTAGCTCTAATGTAGCTTTTTCACAGTGAATGGGAGTCAAATAAAACGTAATAGCATGCTTCATCATGGAGGTTTCCTATCCAATATCAGGCAATACTAAATTCTTCTTAGTCCAAAAAGAGCTCCTATTTAGCAGATTTAGTTCGAAAGCCATCAATGGCTTTGAGTGGGGAGAAATAAGCTGAGAGTTGTAAATAATTTTATTGATGGAAGGGGACAATCAGTTTCAAATGTTCTAGTATATAAACAGAAATAATTAACCTAAGATGACTCTCATCTCAGCTTATCTCTACATGGTAAGCGGTCAAAAACCTAGTCAAGAAGCAACTGCATTGAGATCTAGATGTAAAAGACTCTACCAGTGGCAATTTTTGTTTGATATTCTGAACATCGTAAAAGATCAAAAGTCCCAATTTCAACAATAACTCCATAAAAGCCTCCCGATACCAATAGCATAGCATACATCAAAGCCGGTTAGAAATCATATTTTGTGATTATGAAAATCAGCATGACTCGAGTTCAAATATAGTTTCTGCCCTTACCTCAGTTGGAAAAATGAGGAGTGTCCACCAACCAATCTACATAGCCCCCATGCCCACTTAGGGCCAATTAGCCTCATGCATTGATCTCAGAGGCACTCCTCTCAACATCAAAATTTCCAAACAGAACTAAGGCCAAAAATATGTTTTTCAAGCAGCCAATGTAATTTATGGTCACCATATGGAAATTTTAATAGAATTTTCTGATAAACTAGATAAAACCATATAAAACAGTTTGAAGAATTCCAGAAAGAGAACATTTGAGTTCTTGAGAAATCCCAGAATGAAAACATCTGTATTCTTCAGGAGATTCAAAAAATATCAAGTAAAAGTCAACCCAAAGAACCTTAGTCGAAATAATAGATAATGTAGCTAAGTTGCAGCAAAAGGTTAAGCAACAGATGGGAGTAAAACCTCAATCCTACCCACTGAACTCGTATTCATCACCACCTAAACAGAGAAAGCCTTACAACATTGATGGCCCCACTTTTCCCACCCCCATCCTAAGGAAGCACTCCAGCATTATGAATAGGGATGCAAACCCCAGAAACAATGATGAGAAAATTGAAACTGCAGTGCCAAAGAGAAGTATGCAAGAAAAAGCAAAAGTATCTCCTTCAAGCTTTTCTTAGGTGTCTTAGCCACTTTTTGTTTTAGTTTTTACTTCCATAATTTGTACAGTGATTTAGTATTATTCTACTATAAATTAAGTTGTCCCCAGACCCTAATGCTAGTAATTTGTACAGTGACGAAGTATTATTCTACTAAAAATACCATGGACAACCTTACTTGAATGTCTCGGTCCTCAGCATCAAACGTGAAAAGTAGACATAACTAATGCTTTAGGGCAATCTTAATAGAGATCGAGGCCAATCTCAAGCAATTTCCTCTTCTGTTTTTTGGAGTCACAGACTATGAACTTTGCAGTCTCTAGTATAAGCAGAATAGTATTTTCTTATGTAATTTCTATCTTAGTTATTAATTAGAGTAAAGTAGCGTTTTTGTTTATCAAAAAAAGCTATAGGAAAGCACAACTGGAGCAAGATTTTGATAGTTCAATTCTTTTCGCACACTTCTTTGTCTAATTGGTGAGATAGCTTACCATTTTGCTTGTCAAGTCCTTCCCAATCTTCTCTCCCTTTTTCACACGTTTTAATTTCCTTTGAGATAAAATCTTGCATGAGTGCAATTCAAGGATGTGATCCATCTTAGAGAAGTCTACTGAACAATCTTACAAAGGTCAAGAAATTGCTTCTACCAAATTTGAAGTGTCTTCATATTTCTTTCTTTCAAGTGTCAAGCTAGAGTTGTCTTGATATTTGTTCTAAATTTCAGAAGGGACTCAATGGCTGCTCTTGATCATCTCCAAAAAAAATTCAATATAGTCCAACTTGGAATGTGGTGTAGTGCTGTTCTCTTCATAACAAAAATAACCATATCCTGAGGTGGATTAATAAAGATGTTGGCATCTTTTCTTGTGTTTGTACCACATTCCTCTATTGACCGGAGATATTCAAAGTGCTATGATTGATATTGGCGGCCAAGCCCTCCTTATGATTGCTGTAGGAAGACAACCTATACATGACAAGAAGGTGGTGAACGGAAATACAGCTGATCATTGCATTATATATTACAATCAAGAATAGATGTAATAGAACTAAATTTAGGTTAGATGGATTACCCCATCAGCTCTATGTCCAGCTTGCCCCTCATTTCTTTCTCCTAATTCTTTGCACACACACATGCGCACATGCATGCATGCACACACACACACACTAGTGTAGCTGCCTGTGTAGACTTCAGGAGAACATAGAAATCTAATTTTCAATCTTTTCTACAACTTTTCTCATTTCAATTGAGGTGAAATATGTCTTAAAATCAAGATACTAAAAGATAACAAACAATAAAGAAATAGATGATGAAAAGAAGCCCAATGAAACCAACCCAACTGAAAAATCATTTATTAAAGGTAAAATCTTTTGCAAAAGCACAAAGAAACCATCATGGCAAAAATCAAAATGGGTAGACTAATAAAATGAAAGAAAGTTAAATATAAGTCATAACAATGCAAAATGTATCATAAACAATGAAATAGATTTAGTGGCTCCACTTGAATGAAAATGAGGGAAACCCTTTTCAGTTTCCACACAATAAAATAACCAAGGTTAAAATTAATTCCAAGGAGTTTGACATGCAAATAAAACAATGAAGGTCATATAACAAAACAAAAGCAACTCAAACTACTAAGTATGTTTCCCCACAATGATATTAGCAACAATTAAAAGAAATACCATTTTACAAAGAAAATGTGAACAACCAAATCTAACCAAGAGAAAGCATATAGGTGTGTGTACATATCTGTTTGTGTGCATGCATATAAATGTACGTCTATATGTATGTATATTGCAAAACAGGGAACCTGCCTTGAATAATCTAGCGAACAGAACTTTAGTCATCAAAAGTAAAACAAATAAGTCTGATGATGGTGTTCAAGGATGCAATGACGCAATAGTATAGTAGCAGAAAATGAAAAGCAAAAGAATGAGACAATTACCATATCAAAGATGATCAAGATAATCACCAAGAAGACTACCCTAGCTTAAGCAACAAATGCATCAATTTTAACTAAGGCAGAAAACGACCATGAAATACTACTGAAGTAGTCACAACAAATGAAGAAATGATCTGTAAACTGAGGTAGATATTCCCCAATCAGCTCATCAACGATGGATTTCCCGAATAGCTCTACTAAAGCCTCCTAATATGACTGGTTTTTGCATACACATGTACCATATCCAATCAAGTTCATTATGCCAACAGGGAATCATCCAAAATAATGAAAATGGAGATGAAGCAAGAACGACAATGATTAAGACAGAATATACCCTGGAGAAACCCAAAATATGAGGAAAAACCCCAGCATAGAGATATAAAATAGCCCCTTGTACCACCATCTCCAGTCAATTGCATGTAGATGAGTAACATGTCTGCAATGAGCTCTTGGCATGAACAAACAAGCTTTGCATCCACAACAATGTTTGCTGCTTCATCAAAACCTCATTCTTCAGTATTTTCCCTGCAATATGGTTTACTAACCACCCTTTTTCTTCTCTGTTTTTCAGTGCAATCTGTTCAACAAGGATCAATAAAATATTCAGACATGGTTTATCTTGTTTATCCAACGAAGCATGGCTTTTTGCAAGGGAAGGGATGGTTTGCATCTTTCTATCGTTCATGTCTGCTCTCCACCAAACTGTGTCAAGTCTCATTAATCTTCATCCTTCTCCCCCAATATGCTCAGTTCTGAACATGTAGAGTGCAGATTCATTCTAGACAGCTTGGAGTGTCAAACACAGTCAAATTCAATGTATTTGACAGGAAAATTCAGCCCTTTTGCCAGTGCTACATATAGTATAATATTTTTCTCTCATCCTCAACTAGATATTAATTTTATTATTATTTGATTGTTTCTATGCTGCCTGTGCCCAGCCATCAGCTATGTACGAGAGCCTGTTTGTTTCTTATTAATAAAATATTCTATTTATCACAAATTGTCGTGCAATTGGGATATACACATAGTTTAGCTTTCTAGCTAAAATGTTGTTACTGATTAGAATATAATTTAAATGTTATAACTTTAAAAAAGACAATTCCAAGAACACTATAAGTTGTACTATGACATATTATGTGCTAGGCATAACCTACACAATTGACCTTCAACTAATTGACAGAAAAAGGTTATTACTAACTGGTTGACAACAGAATACAAGGTACACACATACTCACAATGATATTAAATCTTGGCATGGACACTCAAGATGGATATTGTATTGAATTGGCACTAGAATGCTCTCCACAGTGAACCACAAACTTTGCAACATCTTTCACCCTGGGCAACAGTGAATCAAGCACCACACCTATCTACAACGAGTTAACATGGGTGTCTTCGGAGGACGTGACATGAACAATATAAGAGGTTACAAAAGAAAGCCCACCTTTGCACAAGGTGTGTCAAGTGTTTTTATAACTCTCCCAAGTCTTCTTGTGGTGACCAAAGGAGTTCCAATTGTCAAGAATGGGAAATGAAAAATCGAAAGCTCTTCAACTTCCCTTCTCAGACATACAGATTGTAACCATTGCAAAACAATAGTGGGGGCTAATGAAACCACTAAGGTTGATATGCAACCACCAGGACAGTTACAAAACTACGAAGTTCTTAACAAAACTGCTGTCTATTGAAAAATGGCAGTTTGATGACCAATTCCAATCTGCTATTTTCTGCCCCTGTAAGGATCACTGATTTCTCTGGAATGTTCTAGAGCATCACAAAGTTGTCTTCTACACAAAGGACCAAGTCATTGGCTTTGAAACCACTGTATCATGTTTTCCAAACAATATGAAGTCTTACAACAGCTCTTGACTGAAAATGGCAACAATTGACCCCTTCGCTATGTTTCTCAGATCTATTTTATGGATCAGGAAATGTGACAAAGCCTCATGGAAGTTCCAAAGACAAGAATGAAGAGAATTATATAGAATTTACAACAACCATCAAACAAAAAAATTGTCAATTTTGACTCATCTGTAAGAATCGTTAAGAAATATTTGTACATTAAATAAGGTCCCACTATGAGACTGGAATAGAAGACATCAAGATCTTATGCACTATTAGTATAATTATTCATTACGACCTTCAATGGTCAATAATCAATGCTAATAACAGCACATTCCTCTATTGACTGGAAAAATTCAACTTGTTATGCATGCCATTAGCAGCCAAGACATCCTCATGATGCCAATTTGTAGACAATCCTTACATGACAGGCTGGTGGTGCAAAGATAAGTAAATGTCATATATATTATAATGCAGGGAGACATATAATAGATATCACCAATAGTCTCATCAGCTCAATTCCCAGCTTGCATCCCATTTCTTCCTACTTGCTATTTGTATCCCTATCATGTTAACCACCTCTCATACATACACAAACACATATCCATGTGTGTGGCTGTGTAGATTTTATGAAAATATAGAAATCAGCTATTCTTAAATATCATCTAGTTCAATGGGAAAAGGTGATTTTAACCAATAGAACACTTTCTAATGCGGATGAAGTGTATAATTGCTATTGATTGTTTGACCTTTGAAACAGATGATATTTGGGTAGAATGATAGAAATCTTCGTTATATTTTTTTCCTTTTCAATTTAGGTGAAAGATGTTTTTTTTAAACACCAAAAGATAGCACAGCATAAAATAAATGTGGATAAAAAACCCAATAAATCCAACCAAACTAACAAATAATTAAGCAAAGTGTAAAGCTATCACAAAAGAAAGAAATTGAGCTTGGCAAAACAAAGAAGAATGATATAATAAAAGACAATTGAATAGGAGATGTAAATGCATTTGTCATAAAATTTGAAAAATGAATAACATTTAGTAACTCTTTTACATGAATGAAAATAACCAGAACCTTTGACCACACCATAGTTCTAGGACTCGCCGAGTACTCGGCAAAACTCATTGAACTCGCGAGTCTCCCGGCTGGCCGAGACGAGTCAACCAAACTCAAGAGCCGAATCTCTGCAAGTCTTGCCGAGTACTTGGCCGAGTCTCAGCATAAGACTCACCACATCTCAGGCTCGGACCTCCGAGTCTCGAGCTTAGACTCTCGGGCCGCAAAGGTAATGTCTAAGCAACATTTTAAGTGAAAAAACCATCATTTGTTTCATTCTTAGCTCGTATTCTCCTGTTTGACCGAGCCAAACATCAACCTAGCAAGAAAACAAGGTGAGAAAACGAGATTTTAGGATCGAACCCTCAAACAAGTCAGCAATTATTACTTTCTTTTTTTTGTTTTTTTAATTTGAAAATTAGAAAAACTCGAAAAATTAAGGGAAATGTTGTCAAAATTTCTTCCATTTCCCCTCATCCCTTATTTCTTAACATGTTTAGCTTCTATTTGAATTCTTTTTTTTTAAATAAATGTTTATCATTTTTCTTATTGTTTTTTTGCAAAACCTTGCTGATTTTTTTTTCCATTTTAAAACAGCAATGTCAACTTCAAGTTCAACACAAATGGGTGGCAAAAATGATCCTGCATGGAAGTATGGGATACCAAGAGCTATGAAGGGCCAAGTCACTTGTATTGAATGCAAGCAAAATATGACAGGTGGAATTAATAGATTTAAATACCACCTTGATAAAACACTTGAGCAAAATGTGAAGGCATGCACTTAAGGTATCTGAAGAGGTTACTAGAAAGATGAATGCCTTGCTTGTTGAGTACGAAATGAAAAAAGTGGAAAAACAAAAGACAAAGGAAGCATTAGCAGCAATCACGAATCAAAATGTATCTATTTTTATGCCTACGGATTCCTTTGTTGCCTCAACTCCAAGCTTTCATCATCCACATTCATCTATTGTTGCCCCTTCTATTTTTCTACTTCTAGCTAGATTCCTTCATCATCACCGAATTTCTTTGTTCCATGCAATGTTCCAAGAGCACAACCCTCACTTGAAGGTACCACTTGGAATAAAGAAAAACACCATGAGGATAGGATGGCAGCAGCAAATTTTTGGTACTACAATAATTTACCCTTCAATGTGGCGAATAGCCCATATTGGGAAGGGTTGTTGAATGCATTAACAGTTGTGGGTTAAGGGGTTTAAGACTCCAACAGCAAGAGAATTGAGTGGGCCGTTGCTAGAGAAAGTCATAAAAAATACACAACTTGTGATTGATGATCAAAAGAAAGTATGGCAGAGAAAAGGTTGTAGCATCTAATCAAATGGATGGACAGATGGACAAAATAGGACTCTTCTTAACTTTTTAGTGGCTTCTAATGGCACATTGGTGTTATGGAAGTCTATGGATGCCTTGCATGAAGTCAAAAATGTTGAGACTTTGTGCAATCTACTGGATGGTGTGGTCCAAGAGGTTGAGGTTGAGAATGTTGTACAACTTATCACGGACAACGCAGCAGAATATATAGCCGCAAGGAAACTTATTATGGAGAGGCATCCAGCTATTTCATGGACATTTTGTGATGCACATTGCTTGGATTTCTTGTTAGAGGACATTGGGAAGATTGGATGGGTCAAAAGTGTGGTTGAAGATGCTAAACAACTTACCAAATTTATCTACAACCATACTTGGGTCCAGTCTTTGATGAGAAAACATACAAATGGCAAGGAGCTTGTGTGACAAGAGTGACACGATTGGCTAGCCACTTCCTCACTTTGCAAAGCACTCTTGCCGCAATTCCTCATCTCAAGCAAATGTTTGTGTTTGATGCTTGGTTGGAGTCCCCATTTTCCAAAAAAGTTGAAGGGGAGAGAACTGCAAGAACATTTTTTGATGTCTTATTCATCAAAAATGGAGAGGAGTTAATCAAGGTAAGTAACATACAAACATAAAATTTATACAAAATAATCTATTGAGTGTTTTTTTTAGGGGTTAATTTTGTAATAATTTCAAATTTGTTTTCATATGGTAGATGGAGATGGCAGGCCGATGGGTTTCCTTTATGAGGCCATGGATAAGGCCAAATAGGCCATTTTGCATTACTATGGTGGAAACAAAAAAATATATGAAATTATTTGGCGCATTCATTGATCGTAGATGGATAAACCAACTCCACCAGGCGATACATGCCTTAGCCTACTACCTAAACCCAAAATTCTACTTCCCTATTTCATTTAAGGCTGATGAGGAGGTCATGGAAGGTGACATTTCATGCATCGATAAGACGGTGCCAAATGCTAAGATGAAAGATAAAGTTCTTGATAAGTTGGAGGTAAGATTTACTATATCTTCTTTATGAATTTGGCAATGTTGATTCTCTAGAAACATCCATTTCACATACATAATAATCAACTTGCTATATTTCATCCATCTATTCAAGGTCTACAAGGGTGCAAAGGGGAGACTCTTTTCTTCAACTCAAGCAATTCAAACGAGAGAAAAACAACAACCAGGTGAAAAATTTAGTTCAATACTACAAGTAGAAATTAGAAACTTGATTCTTCTATTTTTTACTTAATTCTTATATTTTTGAAATGTTTTTTTGTAGATTTATGGTGGGAGAATTATGGTGCCGGCACGACAAATCTTCAAAGGCTAGCCATCCATATTTGTCCCAACCTTGTAGTGCTTATGGGTGTGAATGCAATTGGAGCTTATTTAAGAGCATTCACACGAAGAGTAACAAGTTGACCGAGGAGCGCCTCAATGATCTTGTCTTCGTTCGGTACACCCTTCGCCTTGGAACTAGAAAGGTGAAAGGAATTTCACATGATTCCATCAACTTGGATAAGATTGATCCTTATAGTGAATGGACCATCGATGAACAAGATGATGTCCTCCTTCCTAATGAAGATCTTGTAGAATTTGAGAGAGGAGCACCTGAAACAGCAAAATTGGATGCAATGGAGGAAAACAAAGACACTTTTGAAGATACAATCTATCATTGTTTTGATATTGTAGAACCTTCTAGTTTGAGGCTTGAAAAAATTAAGTTACATTAGGAGGGGAAAGAGGAAGATGTAGATTGTATTCGGTTGCTTTTTTCATTTTGACATATCATTATATGTAAACAATTATAAATTTCTAATTTTGAGAGTTTGAGGATCATATGACATGTATAATGTTTGAATTATGACAAACTGATAGTCAAATTAGGCTTTTATGTTGTCTAAATGCATTAATTTCTTCTTCTTTTTGTGTAATTATGTTATTTTTGCCGAGTCCCTAGTCCGAGTCAAAATTTCGGGCTGTTGAGTCGAGTCCAAGTCTGAGTCCTAAAACTATGGACCACACAATAAAATAATCAAGCTTACAATTAATTCCAAGGAATTGAGGCACAAATAGAAAATAAATTAAAATTTAAAAAAAATCACATGAACAAAGCACAAGCAACTCAAACTACTTAATCCTACATGGTAATATGTGCAATAATTGAACTAGACACCATTTTACAATGAAAATTGTAAAATTACATTAACCACCAAACCTAACCAAGAGAAACCATACACATATATGTTTGTATGCTTGCATATATATTCATATATGTATATTTGTATATATACTACAAAAAGGAAACATACTCTAAATACTAGAGAATACAAATTTGGTCATCAGAAGAAAAAAAAAGATGGATGGTAGTTTATAAGAATGAGATAACACAATAAATGATAATACTTAACCAACGCAAAAGAATAAAAGAAATTACCACGATAAAGCTCATCCTGATAATGCATATGCATTCATGTATAAATGTATGTACATTTGTATATATATTGCAAAAAGGAAACATACTTAAAATACTCGAGAATATAGATTTGATCATCAAACAAATAAGATGGATGGTGGTTTCCAAGAATGAGATAAGGAATACATTTTTTATTTTTATTTTTATTTTTGAGATAAGGAATACATGACAATACTTAATAATGATAAAGTAATTATTAGTCGCAGGCTTTAATAAAGTCATTCCAACTTTAGGATATACTTTATGCTTTATTTTCTTTTAGTCTGTTCTTTTTATTTATCTCACATTCAAAATTTGGTTTGTTGTCCTTCATTATACTCCTATATAAGAAAGCTTTCACTTTTTATTTAATAAATGAATATCTTTGTCACCTTTATGTTCTTGATTTATATAATATGGTATTAAAGCTTAGCTAGAGCCACAAACTCTATGAGAGCATTAAGACCTAGGGACTACCACTAGCTAAGATGGTTCAAGAAAATTGTCAGTGTAACACAGTAAACAACCAAAAAAAAAAAGATGATTCACAGGTTGAATTTTATTAAATCACGGATTTTTTTGAAGCTAAACATCATAGACATTTTCAAAGGAAAATCATGGGTTTTTTTGAAAAAAAATCACTGATACATAACCACTCTTAGATCTGATAATGGATGAGAATTTTGTCCAAAACAATTCAACAACTTTTGTACTAAACATAGTATCAAAAGATAGTCCACTACACCCTACACTCCACAACAGAATCGAGTGGTTGAGAGGCAAAATCGCACTACCACAAAGATGGCTCAGTGTATGATGGAGAAGAGGAGTGTTCCCAAGAGGTTTTGGGTTGAGGCAGTATTTACAACAATTATCCGCTAAACAAATTTCCAACATAGGCAATGAAGTAGAAGACCCCAACAGAAGGATGGTCTAGGAAGAAGCCCAAAGTAAGTCATCTTAAGGTCTTTGGTTCCACTACTTACGTCTAAATTTCAGGTGAGAAGAGAACCAAGTTAGATCCCAGGAGTAAGAAATTGATGATTACTGGGTATAGGAACACTAATAAGGCTTACAGGCTTGTTGATGTTGATATTAATTATGTGACCTTCTACCAAGATATTGTTGTTGATGAAGAAACTAGACCTTTCTAGACTTCTCTAGACTTTAAAATTATCCAAGAACAATTTTTTATGGCAAAGGATTTATGTGTTCAAATTCAAATACTCCACTCGAAGGGGGAAGGATTTTAAGCATAAGGAATCTCCCAAGCAAGTAATAGTCCTAGAATCTATTGATGATAGTCTAAATCAGCATTTAGATGACATGGGTACAGGTAGCCCAAGTCATAGTAACAACACTTATTTGGATCAAGAGGATCCTAAGAAGTGTTATGATACTAATATCCTATATTCCTAAGCATAATAAGGATAAGAACTTGTGGCATGCTTAACCTTAATAGTTTCATTTATTAGTTTTAGTTATTCCTTAAGATGATTTAGTAAAGACTAAAGGGTGCCTCCCTACATAGTGATCCTATAGATAAGGAGGATAAGTCTCTTCTAAATCATCATAACTTCAAAATACTAAATTCATATATTATTTTCTAATTATTGGAGGTCACTCCTTTGAAGTGGTCTACTATTTTGTTCATTTTTACATTTATTTCCAAGAAATATCATAACCATGAGTGTGCCTTTCAATTAATACCTATTCATCCCAACAAAAGTGCCTATTTATCCCTGTAGTTTGCAATTTTGGAACCTCAAAATTTTAAACTTTTCCCTCATTTGGATGGTCATGTCAGTTACTTCAAGCAAGCATTGTTAACTATACCTTATAGCCATTAAAGTTGTCTCATCCTGACTACCAGCAAACAAAAGGTGTATTGAGCACTGATATTGTTGATCGAATGATTGTTTTGTGTCCAAGACAAAGCCATATTATTGCTCCTAAAAAGAGACTAACACATGCAAGTTTTGTTTGGTCTACCTAAAGATCAAAATACCGAAACATTGGTTCCTGTTCTCATAACCAATACAGATCTGTGGGTATTATTGTAGCTGTAAAAACAGAGGAGTCATGGTAAATATAGGTGTGGTGCTGGTTTTAGAAGTGCTAGGTCAGTTGCTGCATCATGGTTGTCTCAGATGGTACTGAATTTAAACTATCTTGTGCTCGAGCGTCTAAGCTGAACGGACCTTGGCTCTTTGCTATAGTATCATGACGTCAAGCATTTACAGGTCCCAGAATGGACGTCAGTGTTGCTACTATCAGCAGTTTAAAGGGGGGATTGCACAATGACCCATATAGGTACCATAGATGCAATTGAAACTCAAGAAGGGCACTGATTTAATTCATGTGGTTTAAGACTGAGAAATTTAGACAAGATATCAAACTCCATGTCACGGTCAGTAAGAAGAGTAATGGAGAGAAGATCACGGGAATTGGCAGAAATAACTATAGATGAGTCTTTTGAATCCCCTTAGAATGAACTGGCTAAAGTTACAAATGATCTTAACATTGCCAAAGAGATTAGTGAAGGTGGTTTTGGTGTTGTTTACTGTGCAAAGCATATAGGGACTGAGTCATCTTTTCACACCTCCAAATCATGATGTTATCTTGAATCATAGTGCAGGCAGCATCTCTGGATGGTTGCGAAACCATCCTTAACCTTTGTCATGCCCTTTTTGAACACAAGGATAAGTGCGAGTCAAATATATATATATATGTGAAAGCTTGAGATGTTTTATCGAGTGGTTGCAAAGAGTTGCCAAAAGGCCAATGACCCGCCAGTTACAATCAATTATGAAGAGGCTGAGATATTTGGAACACGTGGAGGTAAAGTGGATTTGGAAATTAAACAAGGCTATTGACATTTAAGAGAGGATTAGAAACCGTTTGCTGACCCCAAAATGGTTATGGCAACCATTAATAAAGTTGACATTTCTATTGTATTCGCAAAAGAGAAGGCAGAGCCCGTGTGTTAAAAGAAGTGGCGGCATTTAGCATAAGCTCTAAAACAAGTTTTGGTACCCAATATGGTTGCATGGACTTTCTAAAAGTCCAAAATGTTATTAAAGGCTCATGAAATGAAGATTATCGGCCTTTGCACTTGTTCAAAACAGCTGGCGGCCCAAGATATAGTTGTGGAAACCACAGAAATTTCCAACTCATGTAAGAAGAAAAGCAAATACATGCAGCGTATAGAGTTTCTTCATATTGCAATGGAAAGGTTCTCTGAGACCTCAACACTTGATCAACACGAATATTCTATGTTGGGACTGTACAATCATAAAAGGGCCAATGCATACAAAGAAAAATGGCAATTTCTTAGTAGTGTATGGAGACTATTCCACGCCATTACAATAATGCACTTTGAAACATTTGGAACCAGACAAAAACTATTGACTGCAGCTGATAGTGACCAAGAATTCAGAGTAGCACAGGAGAAAACGAACATTGATGATGAAAACTGCATAATAGAAACTCTTCACCCTTGTCCTGATGAATTAAGCAAAGGTCCAGACGTGGATGTACTTTCCAAGAGTCACAACATGGAAAGTTTTTATAATATGATCAGAATTCGATATATTGAGAAGGAAATTAACTCTATCAGCATTTTGGCCCAGATTCATAATTCCATCGACTCTCAAAAAATAAATCCACAATCCGAAATAAAGGAACTAAAGTAATCAAGCAAGCCAGGTCAAAGATATGCCCAGTCAGCAAACTAAAGGACAGAAAAAATAAAAATCTTTTAAATGGCCATTTCAGCAACAACCACATGTTTCTTTGGGCTTTAGTTTGTAATATTGTATATTTTATTTACATCTTTGATTTTAACGATTCTTTAAAGAATCAGTTATGTAACCGACTATCAAACTTCTATAAGGGAATAAGCTCCTTTTGTAACTGTTTTTCAAGAAACTGTTACGTGAAACTGAAAGGGGACGGGCTCATTGATGAAGCTTTAAATATGTAATCTAAAAACATTCAGGGGATCTTTTTGCTGTTCAACCGGGAGCCTCTGTGAGGGTTGCGGGAAGGGATAGTAACTAGATGTCTGGTCCAATTTTTAGTCTATCCGGGAGATTAGGAAGGAGGAACAGTAAATTTCTGCGGTTTGATTTTTTGATGTAAATGCTCACTGTCTGTGTGCAGTGATTTTTGAATAAAATATTGATGCTTATGAATAAGTCTGTGAGCTTAGATGAGTGTGTGAATGTTCCTTCCCTGTGAGGATATGCCATTTTGTGGTGTTTCATTCGTTTATTTGCAGCAAATGTTCAATTGCAGTGAGTCGAGTCAGCAAACTCTTAATAGTCTGATCTGTGAGTCATGATGTTAATGGTTTGCCAATTTACTTTTCGGCAAGTTAGTAGTTTTAAATACGTCTTAAATTTATCACATCTATCTCATGGCTATAAGTAGATGTTAGTTTGCCTTTTCTGCTTTCTGGTTAAAAACATACCCCCATTTTCATATATTTAAAAACCCAAAAGTATATCATACGAGGGAGCTGCCCCTCTAAACGCAAAGGATATTTATTAATCTCATAACAAATCATCCATTTGTTGGTTCACATTGTCGATGCCCGTCGGGTGAGTCTTGGTTATTTGCAGTGACAAAACTGTTTACCAACAATCCCCAATGATTATGCTTAACAAAAAGGACGATCCATAGAGAATGTACCCACATTATAAGGAGCTCAACAAGGTCACTCGTGAAGAGTCTCATAAATTCAATATTCCAACCATTTCTTTGCAAATTGGTGTTGGTATTCTTAGATGACATCTTCATCTATAATAAAATATGAAATGATGAACAATTCATGGAAAAGATTCTCGAGTTGCTAAGAGTTGAGGGCAATGCTTTTCTAAAGGGGACAAAAATGTTATGATGCTAATATTCTGTATTCCTAAGCATTATAAGGATAGGCACTTATGGCATGCTTAACCTTAATAGTTTCATTTATTAGTTTTAGTTATTCCTTAAGATGACTTAGTAAGGATGAAGGAGTGTGTCCCTACAAAGTAAAGCCTAATAAATGAGGATAAGTCTCTTCCAAATCATCATAGCTTCAAAACACTAAATTTATATATTATTTTTTATTGTTGGAGGTCACCCCCTCGAAGTGGTCTACTATTTTGCTCATTTATGCATTTATTGATGACAACCTAAATCAGCATTAAGATGACATAGGTATAAGCAACCCAAGTCATGGTGACACTCTGATTTGGATGAAGAGGATCCTAAGAAGAGACCAAAGTGGTGGCAAAGCACCATTGGAGATGTCCGGGTTAGTGAAATGATCGAGGGATGATAATCGAGAAGCAAGAGTTAGAGGAACAAAATCAACTTTAATGGTCAATATTCAAAGAGTTCATGAGCCACAAGTGTTTGAGGAGGCAAAAGGAAATCCTAAATGAGAAAAGGTCATGGCAACCAAACATGAGAGTCTTATGAAAAATAAGACTTGGGACCTCATAGATCTTCCACCAAGGAAGAAAACCATTGGTTGCAAATGGGTGTACAAGGAAAAGTACAAGGCGAATGGTACACTAGACAAGTACAAAGCTCAGTTGGTTGCAAAAGGGTTCTCACAAAAAGAGGGCATTGACTATGAGGAGGCTTTTGCTTCTATAACAAATATGAGCACCATCCAATTAGTCCTATCCATGGCAACTCTACTTGGCTACACAATCCATCAAATGGACATAAAAAGTACCTTCCTCAATGGAGATTTGAATGAAGAAGTGTACACATATCAACTACAGAGTTTTCAAGTTAAAGGAAAGGAACATCTTGTATTCAACTGGAGAAAGATCTATATAGCCCGAAGTAGGTACGCAAGGCATGATACGTCAAAATTGACAAGTATTTGGTTAAACAGGGATTCTAGCAGAGTTCTTTGGATTCCAATCTGTACATCAAAGAATCAGTAATAATCTCATTCTATTGGTCATATATGTAGATGACATCATTATTACAAGTAGTGAGGCACATGCTATTAAACAAATCAAATCTAATATGAGTAAAGCTTTTGAGATGACTGATCTAGGGCTCTTACATTATTGCCTAGGTGTAGAAGTTTGGCAAACAAGTGACAGCATTTTTGTCTCACAATCCAAATATGCCACAAGTTTGCTCAACAAATTTAGAATAACGGATTGTAAAATCTCATCTACACCTATGGAGAAAGGGTTGAAGCTTTCAGCCAAAACCAACTCTAAGACAATTACTGAGCCAACCTACAAGCCACTAGTGGGGAGCCTAATATATCTTACAACCACTAGATGTCATTTGAACTATGTTGTGAGTTTCATTTCTAGATTCATGACAGCACCAAGGATAGAACATTGAACCACAACAAAGGTGGTGTTGAGACATGTGAAAGGGACACTTGACTTTGGCATTTTGTATAGCCAAACCAAAGACCCTAAGCCGTGTGGATTTACAAATTCAAATTGGGCAGGTTTTATAGATGACAGAAAATTCACTTCTAAATATCTTTTCAGCCTTAGCATGGATGAAATCACATGGACTAGCAAGAAGTAGCATGCAATTGCTCTTTCCTCAACTGAAACAAAATATTGAGGAGTAGTAAAAGTAGCATGTGAGGCATTTTGGCTTAGAAGGATGCTTTCAAATGTGAAGATTCTATAAACTGAGTCTACATCCTTATTTTGTGACAATCAAGGGGTGCTCAAACTTACCAAGAATTCAGCCTTCCACAAGCTTACCAAAGATGTCAAAACACATTATCACTTCAATAGACAACTAGCAAAAGATGGATCTATTATGTTGCAGTATTGTCCGACAAAGATCAAACTATAGAAAATCTTACCGAGCCTTTGGGTCCTAACAAATTTGTAAAATTTTGAGATAAACTTGGTTTAGTTAATAGTAAATTAGTTAATAAGCATAAGCTTTAATAAAGTCACTCTGACTTTAGGATATGCCTTATACCTTATTTCCTTTTAGTATGTCCTTTTCTATTTATCCCACATTCATAATGTGATTTGTCATCCTTCATTGTAATCCTACATAAAAAAGTTTTGCTTCTTATTTAATCAATGAATATTTTGGTTATCTTTATGTGCTCAATTTCCATAATAAATATAGGTAAAAGAGTAAAAGAAATTACCATAATAAAGATCATCACAATAATTACCAAGACGATTATCCTAGCTTAAACCATAGTTAGCGGACTCTTGTGGACTCATCGCCGACTTGGCGGACTCAAGAGTCCATTGGCCAGCCGAGTCGACTCGCCACAGACTCGGGAGTCGAGTCCAAGATAGCCCTGGGTCAGGACTCCCGAGTCCAACCTCAGGACTCGACCGAGTCCTAAAGTCGGACTCGGGAGTCCCGACCCAGGACTCTTCTGCACGGCTGGGAGTTAAAATGGGTTAAAAACCCATGTTTTTTTTCACTTTTTCTTTCATTTTAACATTCAACTTTGTGAATTTCAGGTCTGCAAATTGATTTCAGACATGATTTCAATCATGATTATAGGTGGTTGTTAATGTTTTCCTCTTTTTGACATGATTATATGTAAACATTTATAAACTTATGATGCTGTTGTACATTGAAACTATGAGTATTTGATGACTATGAATGATTAAATTTCAATTATTGAGTGTTTGATGATCATATGACATGTGTAATCTTTGAATTATGGGTGTTTAATAATCAAATTAGGCTCTTATGCTCTCTAAATGCATTAATTTGTTCTTGCTTTTTTGTAAAACTATGGTTTTTTTTTTGCTGAGTCTTTTCCCGAGTCCGAGTCATATTTTTGGGCTGCCAAGTCCGCGGCGAGTCCGAGTTTGCAAACTATGGCTTAAACAATCAATGCTACAATTTTGACCAAGGTGAAAGATCCTAACCATGAAATACCCCTAGTAACATAGTCATAACTAATCAAGAAATGCAACAAAACCTCACAAAAGTTCCACAATCAAGAACAAAGACATATTGAGAATACCAGCATCAAATGATAATTTTGAGAATTGTGACTCATGTAGGCAACACACATTCGTATATTAAATAAGGTCCCACTCAATGAGGTTAAAATAAACAATATCGAGATCTTATGCATTATTAGCGTAATTATTTTCAATGCTCATCTATAATTGGATAGCAAATTTAGCATTAAGTTTCCTTTGTACTCTTTGGGATATAATGATATTCCATGGAAAGCTTCATATAACAGTTTTAACCCTTACATGATGATAACTTTAAAATCAGAAAACTGTGTGATGAGACAAAGGTCAATAGAAACATGATACGAATTCTTCAAAAGGACATTGGTGGAAGACTCCCTAGGCCTAGACTTTACTAATTGTATCTCAAAAAGAGCATCTATGCCATTGACTTTGTACAGAGCCATGTTCCTAAGTTGAGGATTCAAGTTTCAACAATCTATCCTACCTCGAGGACAATGTGTTTTCAAGACAAAATAAGCTTAATATCTGCTGATTGTCAGTTGCTAATATCAACAGTAACCAATGGCCATGACTCTTAACATCATGACCAAGGGTAGTATAAACATACATTCCTATTTTAATATCAAGTAATTTACAATGTAGTGAAAAGAGTTTTCTTGTTGTGATCTACCATAGAGCAACCATTTCCTTTCATCTCCACAAGAAACTCAACACCTTCCTCTATTGTATTGCTAGGCCCAAATCTTGAGCTGTCGTGTTGCAACATTTAGATTAAAATTTCTGCTCTTCATGAAACCCTAGAATTCAAAGGCCTGGTAGTCAGATATCCCCTCTTGCTAAAGGTCTTCAGAATGATATTATATGTTACAATATTTAGGCAAATACCCCCCTGTATCATTTGTTTTATGATATTCTGAGCCGGTTGCAAATCCTTGACTTTAAGCATAAAATCACATTCATAGAAAACATCTAACTTAAATATCATCACAACTTCCTTGTCTTCAAATCAAAGATGAAATTAGAAAAACAATCATAACTTGAAATGTAGCAACCAGAAAATTTAATGTAAATATGTGCTTTAAGTCCAGAAATACTACCTAAGCCTCCCTTGTGAGTTTATTTTTACAAAGGGAATCCAGCTATTTGTTGGAAATGGATGTATTAAATCGCCTCATGAAGCAAAATATCTGATGAAAATACTTCACAAGGTTCCTTTTGTCTATCTGCAGATGTGTAGAACCACAGTAAAATGACAAGGTGTCAATCCTTACAAGAAATATACCCTTGTTTGCAAAAGAAATGAATGACAATATCAACCTACCTTTTTTTTCGGAATTTATCAATCATGCATTCATTGAATATAATCAGGCTTGTATCCTGCCTCCTGGCTAGCCCAGGAGAAGAACCTCAAACCCAGACTTGGAGCTTTTGCAAATTTGGTTTAGACAAGATAATAGAAGAACTTTTAACCATTTAAATCAAACCTAACTTATAAAAGAGAGCAAATGTAAGACATCTTAAATAAAACCCTATAACAGAAAGTATGACCAGAAGTTGGGCATATCAAATTAATTTGCTGGATTGCAGATTAAGATAATTTGAACAACAAATAAAATTACAACTATATTGACTATTGCAATTTAGCAAAGAGATTGTGAATCAATGACAACTAGATACAGAACACTAAATCCAGTATGACCTAGTCAAAGAAACACTGGATATGCATTCTGGCAAATACAAGTGCTCAAGAAACAGGTAAGACCAATTACAAATGGCTTTCTAAACGGAATGGCAGTAAATGACTAAATCAATTTAATAATTATCAACAAATATAAAGATTATTCATAAAACGCGTTTCTAATAGCCAGTTAAGGTTTGAAGCTTATGACTGTAATATATCTATTTTCATCCATTATTTCTAGCCAAGGACTTCTGTGGGCTGAAGCCTGCAACTTTATGCTATTTTATTCGTTATGAGCATCATGCTTCGTGGATTGAAAATTCAAAAACAAGGATAACATCAAACAATCTATAAGAGGGTACGAACTTTAGGAAATACCACACCTACCAGAAAAAGAAATAACTAACTCTGAATGTTCAGCCTAGCTTCAAGAAAGTTAAATATACTGGCACCAATGGAAAACATCAAGATTGTCTATAGTTTCATGCAAATACAAGCTTTCTATTTCAATTTTCAACATGACATTCCTAAAACAGAATGAAATTGACACTCCCATCACCCCTATTAGCCACACCAGACAGAGACATCACCCTTGTCACTGTAGCAGTCATAAACTGAATTTGTTATGTTTTCTTCATAAGTGTGTAGCTGACTATTTTGTTAATTACTTGTTGTTTACCTCGCAGAGTGTCTATCGACGTACTACATACACAGGAAGTAAACTGAAGTACATGTAACACATAGATAAAAGAACATAATACGATTGAATCATGAACACTTCTATTCATTCATTGCAAGTATTAACATATACAATCTGACTGTCATAGTATTATCAATTCCACATAACATAACTCCCATCCGACTACATGGTCCCAGTACATATAGCGTTCGGCGGTGGTTGAGCAACCAACCTTCGTGCCACTTCATAACCATAACTAATCAGGACTTCGTTACATGCCATTAACCATACTTACTTATTCCCGCTACAACTAATGTTTTATTACCAAAGCCACCAGCCGACTACGCTAAGACCGACTACATACGTCGGCTTACATCATCCCCCCCTCAAAAAGAAGTCGGCTTCCCAAACGACTAACACAAAAACTGGTAGCCCCTTTACAAACAGATTTAGTGAGAAGAGGGTTGAGAAGACATCCCTAGCGACTGAGGGACTGAAGAAGTGGTTGCCGAAGTGGTGAGTTGACGCAGCCGGTACACCTCCTCAGTACGTTGTTGCAGGTGACGAGTGGCTTTCATTTCCTTCTCTCGCGTGGTCTTCACCAAATGTACTGCCTCCTTCAAATTTTTGTTAGCCTTCGCCAGTTCTTCGTCCTTCCTTGCTAACTGTTTAGCCATTTCTTCCTCTTGTACCTTCATTCTTCTTTCCATTTCCAATATGGTGTTATCTCGGTCGGTTACCTTCTTGTTTTCTTCCTCTAATAGGTGAGAGAGCTCCAGTCTTTGTTTCTCTATAGATTCTGCCTTGGCACAAATGTTCTGGGAGAGCGTAATTGCCTGGTCTGCCTTCTACTCCATTTGGTCTCCCTTCCTCTCAAACTTCTTGCAGGCTAGAAACAAGGACCTGTATGCTGCCTCCATCTCAAAAAGTTGGGCTACCAGCTTATCGTCCTTCCCACGGAAAGACGGCCTCTTAGGATACCAAGCTGCCATCATCTCAGGTGTCTGTCTACCCACCCATTCCCCTATAAATATCCTGTTGAACTCTTTTTCACTCTCTAAGTTCATGAACTGAATTATCCGTTTAGCCTCCTGCTTCGCTATGGGTGAGTAATTCATATTAAGTGTCTTGGCAATGTCTGACACTTCCTTAATAACCAACGCAATAGGCTCCAGGCTGTGGATGTACCTTTCGATTGTGCCTATTGGATCTTCTCTGTCAGGCTTGGGAATTACCACCACAATCCCTTCAGACACATCCTCACTAGACTCCCATCGGTACTAGCGGTTGCAGGTACGGCTGGCTGCTCTGCTCTTGGAGTCTCCCCATCTGATAGAATGTGTATTACCTGTGGTGCCACTTCTCCCACTCCTTTTAGTTGTTCTATCTCCGCCTGCTGAACTACTGGTATGTGAGCCGCCAGTTGTGTGCTTCCTGTAGGTACTCCCTCCATCTCCTGCAAGCCCGATGAATGTATGGGGGAAATATCTTCTTCCCTAATGGGAGAGCCCATTTCCCTCAACCATCCGTCTACATGGAGTACCTCCCCTGAAGGTGCGTCCTCACCCATTGTGTTGTCTATGGTTGTACTCTCTACTTCCACCTGTTCGTCTGGCATGCCTCCAATCAGGGGTGCTATGTCTGGCTCACCCTCAACTTTCCCAGCCATGTCAACTTCCTCTCCCAACTCTTGTTCGATAGGTGCTACTGCTCAGGGATTCACCTCTATTGAATAAACACCAGCTGGTGCAATGCTGTCCGCTGAGGAGGAAAGTGCTAACTAATCATATTCATCACTAGCTGGCTACTTCCTCTTTCTCCTTGTCATCTTGGGTTCCTCTGTTGTGCCGCCTGCCTCTAAGGTTGTCCACCGGAATACTGTCGGCCAAGAAGAGTCATAATCCCTGGTTGGCTGTAGTTTCCCCAGTTTGCCTTGTGGCACTTGATTATAGAAGGCATCCAGAAACAGTGCTATCAGATGCTGGGTCATGTAGAATGCTTTATGTTTGCATTCTAGAAATTCTCTAACCCTTTATGACAGGTAGAGCGCCCAATTGTAAATCCGTCCTACACTCAACCTGAACATGAAATCCACCATCCAGGTTGCTATGTCTGAGGCTCGACTGGCACCTGTCAACTTGCACTTGATGAGGTCCATGATGCATTTCCACTCGAGACTTATCAGCATGTTTTTCCGCAGTCCCCTCACTCCTGAACTCCACACCATTTCTTTCTCTTTTTCTGTGATATCAGGCCTGCAAATGCGTTTAATAATCATTTCTTTCTGTTGGGCGGTCATCTTTGTGGTTGGTTTGGCAACTACCTTGCCAGACGCAAGTATGCCAAAGACTCGCCTAAAGTCGGCTGGTGAGAAAGCCACCGTCACTGGAACTCCTTCGTACTCAATTGTGCTCCGGTGCCCATGCTGATTGTAATTGGCCACAATATCTTTTAGATAGGCCTTGAAGTCTCTGGAGTTGAAAAATGGGCATTGTATTACCTTGTCAACCTGTGCCATTGCTAGTACTTGCTTCGTCGGGTGATCAGAATCTGTCTCTTGCCACCAGGTTTTGCAGTCTATGCCTGTGAGGCTTTCCCATGTCAATGAATCTGCTGTCACGTTGTCCGTTTTCCCCTTATCTGCTTTATTCCCAGCCACCTTGGGTCTGAGTATTATTTTCTTGCCCTTGGCGCTCGTGTTGGCATCCATTGTCTTCTGCTTACGGAACAGAAAATACTTGACAGCGACTACTCCAATTAATTTAATCCTTGATTTGTACCTTGGTACGGCAGTTACCTTTTCCTGTTGCTGGATGCGAACGCTGCTTCTTGGTACGGATTTTTCTTGATACTGTTGGTGTACGGGTTTTCTCTGTTGCAGCCGTACAAATTTTCCTTGTTGCAACCGTACGGGTTTTCCTTGATGGTGTACGGACTCTTCCTGCTGATGGCGTGCTGTTTTTTGCTTAACATGTACGGACTTTTGATTGCAGCGTACGGACTTCTTCCCACCCTGGTGTACGGCTTTTTGTTGGCTGCGTACGGACTTCACCTGCCAACATACTGACTTCTTCCCACCCTGGCGTACAGCTTTCTGCTGGCAGCGTACAGACTTCTTCTTGCAGTGTACAGGTTTCAGTTTGCAGCGTACGAATTTCTGTGCCAATGAGTGGCATACGGAGTTTTCTACTAACTGTTGTACGGCTTCCCTTCCATATTGGCGTACCAATTTCTGGCAACTTTGAACAGGCTTGTCACAAATCCGTACGGGCTTGTACTGGTAGGTTTTCTGACGGCTTCCTCTCTTTTGCCGTACGGCCAATGTCTTCAACCTTTGCTGTATGAGAAAATTTCTTGCAATGGTTGCGTTAAATAAGACTCCTTTTACTTTAGGTCGCGCATTTGTTTTTATTGTTATTATTATCTTTTTTAATACTTTAATATTTTTTATTTTTTTCCTTTCGCCTGATTCCTTTTTCTTATTTTTCTTTCTTTTTACTATGCTTCTTCTCTTGTTTCTCAATTTTTCTTTTTCATTTCCTCTCTCCTCTCTCTTCAATTTGTTTTTCTCTCCTTTTAATATTTCTAATATATTTTTATCAATCTCTTCTTTTCTCTCGTGTTTTTTTTTCTTTTCATCTCTCTTCTTCTTCTCTCTCCTGTTTGTTTCTTTTTCTCTTCTTTCCTTGTACTCCATCATTTTCTCTAACTTTTAATTTGGATGCATAATACCATTTACACGTATGCGGGGATCTTTTATAACATTCTTCTTCACAACAAGTCCCTATGAATTGAACATCAACCCATTTATCAAGCAAGGGAGCAGGACCAGTACCTTTATATTGGTCATCGACATACCTTCCTCCGTACTGTCGGTCCCATGTAACTTCTTCTCCTTCTACTGTGGGAGGTCTAGCTGGGTTTGGTATTATTTTCCAGAGTCCGTCTTTTGTTGCAATCTTCCTTACCCTCAACACCTTCCTTTTGTCTCTTCTCATTAGCTGTAGTATTTCCTCCGTGTACCCATCCACATGCGATAGGAACTTGTCCTCTGTCATAATCACTGTTTTGAGGCAAAGGGCCATTTTTTCAAAGTATTCTTTCCATTGGTAATCGTCCCAATCTTCCCTTTCTTCGTCATCCTCTTCAGGTTCGGGTTCTCTTGTCAACTATTCTTCCTTCTCCTTTTGTGCCTCTTTATCTATTTCTTTGGCAAGATATCCTTTTCGTACGCCTTCGTATGGTGCGATGTAGCTCCAGTGCCCGCCCATTCGTTTCCATAGCGCAGGTGTCCCGAACACTGCATTGGTTAGGTGTTTATTTATTCGTGGCACTGCAATTCCTTCCACTCTTTTTTCTACCAATCTCTCTTCCATTATTTGGCTTCTGCCTACCCAAATTTCTTCTCCTGCGTATCCAGGGCCTCCCAAACCCCAGTCTTGTTCTCTAGGTGCCTCTGTCTGCACAGGCCAATCTTCCTTAGTGGCGTATCCTAGCATGTTGATTGCTATGACATGTTCCTTCTCTTTTCTCTCCTGATATATCTTCAGCTTAGATCCGTTGATTGCACTTGGTGGGGGTGATCCATCCAAATTCTCGATTTTTATAGATCCATTGTCACATATCTCCTTGATTTTGAACGGTCCTAACCACCTTACTTTGAACTTCCCTGGTTTAATCTCGTTATGGCCGTTATACTTTAAAACTAATTGTCCTGGCCGGAAGTCCATTCGTCGGAGGTGTTGGTCGTGCCAATGCTTCCTTCTCCATTGCATGTTTTCCGTGACCCATTATGCCATCACTCTCCCCTCGTCGAGTTTGTTGAATTTGTATAACCGCTCCTTCAAACTCTCTGTATCTCCTAACCAGTTCTCTATGGCTATTCGTAGACTCGGTACCATGTATTCCATTGGTACTACTGCTTCCTAGCCGTACATCAACTGGAAAGGTGTGTCCCCTATTGTTACTTTGTATGTCATACGGTATGCCCACAGGACAGTTGGTAGCCACTCTTCCCAATCCGCTTCCTCTATACCAAGACTTGTGAATAATTGCCACTAGTACCTTATTCGTAGATTCTGCTTGGCCATTGGCTCGTGGGTAGTACGGGCTAGATAGGTTGTGGAATATCTGGAACTCTGTTGTCATCAGTCGGATGACGTGATTCACGAAGTGTCCTCCTCGATCACTGGTAATTTGGATTGGAATCCTGTACCGTGTCACTATCTGTTCGTAGATGAATCTGGTTGTGCTCTGGGCAAGCCGTTAATTAGCTGGAAGGTTTTGCTTTTTAGTACGAACTTTCTCCTCTCTGCTGGTGCCATTTCCTTGGGGAACGAGGAGGTGGACAAGTACTCTCCGATCTTTTCGTACCATGACGAAAGTATTGCAATCTGAAACAGGTGTGCATCGGGGAAATCTTCGTTCACTCCTTCCGCAGGTTCACCTAACCGTATTCTTGACAACTGGTCAGCGATCACGTGACTCTTCCCTGGCCGTACTATGATAGTGAATGTGAACTCCTAAAGTAATAACAGCCACCTACTCACTCTACCTTGGATTATAGGCTTGTTCATGAGATACATCAGAGCTTGATGGTCCACGTGGAAGGTGAATGGCGTTGCTAGCAAGTAGTGCCTAAATTTCTGTACGGAGTACACCATCCCCAGTGCTTCTCGCTCGGTCGTACTGTAGTTCTTCTCTGCCTTCGAGAGTAGCCGACTAGCAAAGAATACTGCTTGGTCCAACCCATGTGCTCCGACTTGTGCGAGTGTTGCTCCTATGGCAAAGTTTGAGGCATCCACATGTACGTGGAATTCTTTGTCCCAGTCCAGGTACACCAGGATGGGTGAACTGATTAGCCGATCCTTTAGTTCCTTGAATGCTTTTTCTTGTTCTTCTGTCCATAGGAAAGGTTGTCCCTTCCTTGTCAATAAGTCAAGTGGGTATGATACTTGTGCAAAATTCTTAATGAACCTCTGGTAGTACCCGACATGGCCGAGGAAGGATTTCACTCCCGTGACATTTTCCAGAGCCTCCATATGTACGATGACTCTTATTTTGTCAGGATCAGTCTTTAGCCCGGCTTTGCATACAATATGGCCTAGTAACTTCCCTTGCGGTACCATGAACCTGCATTTCTTTGGGTTCAATGCTAAACGTGTTGCTCGGCATCTTTCCATGCATTCTCCAAGGGCTTTGAGATGTTTTTCCTTGTCACTAAAAATAGACCAGTCGTCTAGAAATGCTCTGAAGTTGCCCACCGACATCTTGTCAAATATGTGCAGAATTATCCTTTGGAATGTGGCCGGTGTGTTACACAACCCAAATGGCATCCGGTGGTACGCATATACTTCGTCTTCGACCACAAAAGTTGTCTTCAACTTGTCTTCTTCGGCAATACAAATTTGGTTATATCCGGAAAACCCGTCGAGGAACAAGTACATTTCATGCCCGGCGACCTCCTCCAAGATGGTGTCGGTGAAGGGAATTGGGAACGGGTCCTTCACTGTTACTGCGTTCAAACATCGGAAGTCGACACATATCCGGATTTGCTCCGATTCTTTTTTTAAGGAAATGACAATTGGTGACACCCACTCGCTCACATTTACTTTGAAAATGATTCTCGCCTCCAACATCTTCTCTATCTCCTCTTGTACTATCGCAGCATAGTTCTTGTTCATCCTATACGGTCTCTTCCGTACGGGTTGGGCTCCTGGTACGAGCGGAATCCTATGCACGCATAGCTCCGATGGTACTCCTTTCAAATCCTTGTACGTCCAAGAGAAGGTGTCCTTGTACTCCATGAATATTTTGAATGCCGCCACCTTCAGTACTGGGTCCCAGTCATCACCGACGAGGATCTCCCTAGGCTTCTCTTGTTCTCCCAGATTCACCCTTTTGATTGTCGGTTCCTCGTACTTGATGGGCTTATCTTGTTCAAGCTTATGGGCTGGCATCTCGTCTAACTCTGCCATGCCTTCCTTATAGTCGCCATACTCTGGCGGGAATGCCTCACTGGCGGAGCTCTTATCTTCGCCTTCTCCTTCTTTGATCTGCAGCATGTTGCAATTTGGGTGGAAGACTTCATAATCTTCCATCTGCCAGTGAAATAACCCGTTCAGTGAACTGGTTTCATCTTCTGAACAACTTCCAATTTCTAGAACACCTTCCTCGTTTGGCTCCATGGTTCCCCTTTCTTCATCACCATCTGATCCCTCATCAGATTCTGAAGACGCTAGGTCCTCACTGACCGCTTGATTTTTCAAGTCGATGATATACTTCTTCCCATGGCTCTCGATGGAGAGGGTATTCTTCTTCCAGTTATGGTTTGCCTTGGTGGCAATTAGCCATCCGCGTCCGAGTAATGCATTGTACACTTTTCTCTCTAGCGAGATGACAACAAAATTCAGCAGGAATTGTTGCGTACCTATCACCACTTTTTGTGCCATCAGCGTACCGATTGGTTTGATATTATGTTGATCGACACACACCAGTTGAAATGTCGGTGGCCAGAGTGTGGGTTTCCCGAGGCTCTTCCATGTGTCCTCGGGTAGTACGTTAAAAACCGATCCTCTGTCGACGATGGTATTAGAGAGTTTCATCCCTAGGATTCCATTTGTACGACGGTTGGTTTCCTCCCACCGCTTATTGCCAGCAGCGTTGGATCCGTGGTCACTCCTGTTGGTTCTTTGGTGTCTTCGCTCGGACCCATTCGTGTATTGTCTGTCATGATATTCGTGAGTGCTACTCTTAGTTGCGGCATGGTTTGCAGAAGGTCTGTTACCTTGACTGGTATAGTTGTGTGAAGTACTTGCCGTACGATGTTCTTTTCCAACTCTAATTGCAACGACGTACTTGCCGCTTTGGTAGTTCTCTGTTCATTTGCCATTGCTTCTTCTACTTCTGCCCTGGCTTCTCGGAGTCGTTCTTTCTCCATATGGGGGTCCAAGTAGTTAGCTTTTTTCGTCTGCGCCCTTGTAAGTGCCAGAACTTCTTCATCGGCTACCTCCAGTATGTTGACACCTTTCTGTTTGTGACAGTCGGTGTCTTCGTGATCGCCCGGACCGCACCACTTGCACAGCTTCCCTCCGGCGCCTTGGCCGCTCTGGCATTCCCTGGCAAAGTGGCCCCATTCGCTACATCTCCGGCATTGGATCATGGGCCGACCTTTGCTGTCATATTGGATTTTGCTTCTTGGTGTGGTGTTTCTCCGATTGTTGTGATAGCCGTCGGGAGATGCATTGTTATTCTGATACTTCGGTGGAGTGGTCAGAGGGGTGGATTGTTCCCCTTGTGTGAAGAACACTTGCGCACTCGTGTTTTCAAATTGTACGGGCATTCTTTGACCGAGTGTCCCATAACTTGGCAGATGTCACAGAACATCTTCTTTGGGCAGTTTGCTTTTGTATGGCCTTCCATTTTACATTCCATACACCATAGTTTGGTTGGGTCTTTTGACCCTTCCTTGTTTGCTTTCAATTCCTTCATCATCCTTAGCATGTCGCGACGGAGTGCTTGTACAGTTTTTGATTCATCCTCGCTTTCCCCCGCGTTTTCTTCATCATCATGTTTCTTCCCTCTAGAGGATGTCTTGTTCTCACTTTCAATATCCATCGCACGGTTGTATGCTTCCATGTACGAGGATGGAGGTACTACCTTCATGTTTTTACGTAGCGAGGGAAGCAGCCCTTTGATAAACCATCTCTTCTTTAAACCATCTACTGGCTGTGATTCTAGTTTCCCCAGCAGGTCTTTTAATTTTCGGTTGTAAGTTCGTACGCTTTCGTTTTTCCCTTGTTTGGTGTTGTAGATCTCGGTCACAATTTCACTGTCGTCCCTCAACAGTTTAAATTCGTCTTGAAATGCCTGTTTCAACACCCGCCATGAAGCTTTCTGTGTTCGGTCCAACTCCGAGTACCAGTCAATGGCACTGTCTCAGAGTGTCGTCGGGAATGCTTTCAACCAGTTATCCTGGTCGTCTTCTCCGCTCGCTGTCCAAATTGTCTCACACGTTTTACAGTGTCGTACTAGATCCTCTAACCCATTCCCCGTAAACTTCGGCAACTTTTGCCGTTCTAGAGTCACCATTCTGCCCCGCTGTCCTACCCGTGTATTGCACCTGACTGGACTGGTTTCAGTACGTTTTGGTGCGTCACTTGCACTCTCGACCACGTCCGAGTCACCCTTCTGTCCCCTGTCAACATCCTCTACACCTTGGGTTTCCTGGGTCCCACTCCGATGCTCCCTCTACCAAGGGGTCTTGGGCTCAGATCTCCCTGTCCTTAACCCTTCGTCGTCGTCCGATATGGACAACTCCCGAAAGCGTTGGATACTGTTTTCAAGTTCACCGCTCAAGTCTTCCTCATTTTCTTGGTTTTTATGTTTTTCTACGTATGGGGTGCCGAATGGTTCCTCGTGCTTCTCTTCCTCAGGGTGCTGATGTGATTTACTAAATCTTCGCCGCTGGTTTTCTTGCTCTTGTATTCTTAATGATCGCTGAATTCTTTCGTCCTCCACTTCGTGCCTGACTGGTATTCGGTTCTTGTCTTTGTTCGGTCGTACGGGCATTTACAAATCTTTCACGTGATCATTGCTGGTTGCCAAGGGTACATCTCCAACTAGTGTCCCTTTCTTCCTCCTCCCATTTGGTTCGTTCCTCGTACCGCTGCAAGATTTGCTGCCTTCAACGTTCTTGTTCCTCCTCTGCCCGAAGTTCTTGTAGGATGATGGAATGACGAGCCAACAATCTTGGCATGCAGTGGAGGAGGTGATCAACCTCGTCGTTTACTTCGAGGCGATCCCAAATAACTGCCTCAGGGACTTCTCGTCAGAGGGCTTGCCTCCGTACGTGGTCTCGTAGGGATATGTTCCAGAGATTTGTCAGATCTCGTGTCAAATCGTCCTCTCTTTCTTCATTCGTTACTATGGGTTCATCCGTTGGTCGGCCCATTACGCTGCCATTACACCGAGTGCTTCCCTGGTCCACTTAGGCAACAGTGCCAAATGTTTACCTCGCGGAGTGTCTATCGACGTACTACATACACAGGAAGTAAACTGAAGTACATGTAACACATAGATAAAAGAACATAATACGATTGAATCATGAACACTTCTATTCATTCATTGCAAGTATTAACATATACAATCTGACAGTCATAGTATTATCAATTCCACATAACATAACTCCCATCCGACTACATGGTCCCAGTACATATAGCGTTCGGCGGTGGTTGAGCAACCAACCGTCATGCCGCTTCATAACCATAACTAATCAGGACTTCGTTACATGCCATTAACCATACTTACTTATTCCCGCTACAACTAATGTTTTATTACCAAAGCCACCGGCTGACTACGCTAAGACCGACTACATATGTCGGCTTACACTTGTCTCCTGTGAGTAGTTAGTAAATCATTGTAAGTGGTTGCCAACAGTTGTGGTCTAATTAGTAACCTCTGGGAACTTTAAATAGTGTTCTCGTAACGAAGGAAAAGATTTAATTTTGGGTGAATGATCCTCCCTTATTAATCACAGCACTACCTCAATAAAGCAATACTTAATTATTCTCATGCATTGAATCTGGTATGTATCATTCTTTACATGTATATTATTATTGCTCTGGTTATGATAGCCACCTAGAGATGCGCTTTTGTTGTTTTGTGGTTTCAGAGGTGTAATGAGTCAAGTTGACTGCTCTCCCTGAGTAATGACTAATTGTGTACTTCTATTCTTCAAGTTGTATGGGGAGTCCTTGGTTGAATGGCTCATTAGTTGACAGATTTCACAAAACATGTTTTGGGGGAAGTTAACCTTTGTGTGGCCCTTTGTCTTACAATCCTTACACTACATCTCTTGGCTACTTGCTAGATTCTCTTTTACTTGCTTTAAGTTCATCATTCAAAACGTGTCCCTTCTTTATGCTTGAATGGATCCTGGTTCACTATCACTACTTACCTCTAAGTGACCATCCTCTTCCCTCTAGAGCATTAGGACATCTTGTTTTTGCTCTCAATAACCATCACCCTATTATATCCTTCTTCATATGATAAGGTGGCACAACCTTCATTTTTCTTCGCAATGAGGTTATCAAACCTTCAATGAACCAACATTTCTTTAGTCCATCTACTACTTCTTACTCTAGTTTCCCTAGTAATTCTTGGAGCCTGTGATTGTAAGTTCACACATTCTCATGCCTTCTTTGCCTAGTGTGATATATCACTGCGACAATTTCATTGTCATCATGAAGAAGTTTGAATTCTTGCTCAAAGGTTTTTAATAGCTTCTCCCACGTATTAATCAATTGCCACTTCCCTAAGGATTGTTAGAAATGAACACAACCAAATAATTTATTAGTCGAACCCTTACCAAATCAAATGGTTTCACAAATTTTACAATGTTGTGGTGGATTTTTTGATCCATCACCATCGAATTTAGGCAATTTTTGCCTTTACACACTTGGACTAGTTGGAGTCACCATTTCTAGTTGTCCTTAATGCAATTGTAGCGACTTGAACCTTCTCCTCAAGAAGTTATAATCCAAACAATTATTTTCTCTCTCAACACTATTGGACACAATTGAATCCTAAACCCTTCTAGAGACCTCAACGATCCATACCCTAATAGTAATGCCCTCAAACTCCCCTTTCTCCAATCCAATCTCTTTTCCTAGCATTTTTGGCTCAATTTCTTCAACTAGCAATTCTTTGATACCTCGAATATTGCTCTCATATTCTCCGAAAAATAAGTCATCCAAGTCCATATCAAAATGAAAACTTCCCTCACTAAGAGGGGACACTAACCACTCCAATGACCCAATTGAATCTTCTATTGACACTACTGACCTAACTTGGTTGGAAAGATCGGCACTTCCTTCTTCAACAAGGTGAAGTTGCCTAGCAACCTCTACCCACTCTACTTTTGTTAGTTGTAAGCTATTATTTGAAGTCAGTTGCATGTTTAGATTCCTTCATTCATGACTGCAACTCTAACTTATGCTTCTGCTTTGGCTCATAGTTTGGTTCCAATTTTCACTTTGGCTCCAAAAACATGCTGATGTATTTTTCTTAGCTGCCTCTCACAATCTCCTTCTTCATTCTTGTTGTTCCACTAGTCTAAGAGATCATCTAATTTCCCGGTCCGTCCCCTAACCATGTTATGGTCTTCTCCCACCTTTGTTTAGACTTAATGGCATTAATTTCATGGGGTAAGACATTGGTCTTCGCTTTGCTCTTCTTCCTCCTAACAACTTCTTTCTTCATACCACAGGATTGTTTGTTGTCTATGTGTTTTGTGGTCACGTTCAACACAAAGCTCTTGTTGTATAATGCAGTGCCTTGCAAGTATTGGAGGTAGATAATTCAACAACATATCCACGTCTTTTGTTATTGCCAAATTGTATCTTACAACACTCAATTTCTCTTGGATTTTTCTTGAATGTAGACAGACACCTAAAGTCTCTTGTTAGATTGTTCTCTCATTCTTGGTTCATTTATATTGCTTTATCAATAAGCCTAACCATTTATATTTCCATCTTTTTCTAGTGTCATCAATAAGTATTGTTAACCAACATTGATTCTTTCTAATTCCAGCCCAAATTCATAAATGCAACAACACCAAATGTTTATTGCTATATTGTTACACTACCAATTGCACCAATATAAAAATAAGAAAAGCACGTACCAGCTTGATGATAGCAAGCAAGCAAGCATTGAGGATCGAACAGCTGTAAATGGATGAGAAACTATAAGCACATACAAACAACACTGTACCTCAGGTCCATGATTAAAGAAGTTAATGTCAAAATGTTAATAGAGAAAGCGTGTGTAGACACAAACAAATAAGCATACAGTAGCCACAGACAACTAGTCTCAACAGAACATAAATGATAACAGAAAAATCCTCTAATAGCCACATATAATTAAATAAATTAAAAAACCATCATTATTGCTATTGTAGGAGCCAGCTAACACAATCTACATAGGGAAATCGGTAGGTGTAGTCAACCAAAGACTACATAGGAACTAAGAGAGGATGAGACACCTTTTAAACTAAACCAGCTCACACGACCTACATAGCAAAATTGGTAGGTGAAGTCACCCAAACACTACATAGGAACTAAGAGAAGATGAGACACCTTTTAAATTATATTATCCACTTTACAATAACATTAGGCTCGATTACAGAGACATTTGTAGTCATAACTTAATACATGAAGCCTTAAACCAAGCCAATCAAATAATGCTTAAAATTTTATTATCAAACTTAACAATCATAGAAACAATCACCTATCTAAATAAATATACTTTAATGAGTTATTCAGAACAAATATAGCCTAGAGGACGCTAAAATGCATCATCATCACATTCATATTCATCAAGAAGAAGGGTTCCGAAAGAACTCCCCATGACTGTTGGATGAGTTGGAAGAGTATTGAAACAATTGGATGAGTTGAGTTAAGTTATAGACATTGTTTGATGCTAGAATTCTTGATTAACTACATGGTCAACAGATACAAGGATGTGCCATGTGAACGTACATGCACTCACACTCACACAGAGAGTAGATATTCTTCATTTACTAATCTGGCATTAAATATCATACAACAGAGGGAAATTATGTGTTTGTGTGCTTTTTCAAGCCTGGTTTGTGCATAAAGGGAAAATAGAAAATGCTAGTTTAGCTGTACACATCTTTGGTAAAGGCCCTTCTCTGAACTTACCATATATTGAAGCCTAAATAGTGAACCAAAGTATGTGAAATTTGAAATACTAGATGGATGCATCTTTCATAAAAGCGCTTGTATATAACATCTTTTGAGTTAATCCTGGTTCTACTTAAGGAGTGCCAATGTCCATACCTCCAGCAGAGAAAGAAAAAAAAACTTGCCAAAAAATTCAAAAAGCAAAATCTAAAAATTTATAAGACTTACACTCAAACAACTATCACTAAAGCCAGTTCTTTCTTATCATAGTGTCACAAAAATATCCCCAGATGAAACCCAACGAGATTTGCACTTCCATCAGGAGTTATATATTAACGATAGATACCTTTGTCACTTTCTTCCTTAAGCTAGAACCGGAGATCAAAATTGAAAATAGAAAGCATGAAGAATCTACTGAGAAAAAACATATCATGACGTCAACTAGCAATTACAAATGGATACAATGGATACAAATCAACCCCCTCACATATATGACCAACCTAATCTCTGTCGAGGACTTACATGAAAAGATTTTGCCCCTAGTTATATCATAGTTCCAGTCCTATCATTTGCCATCATTTTGGCTTAACAAAGGAAACTTGCAAGTGAGATTGTTTGATCATATGATATGGCTTAGTTATCAAACACAATTCTGATGCTATTACTGCATTTGGCTGGATTTCATGAATTTACTGTTTAAATATACAATGAAAGCTGCACCTCTAATTCTATGGGCACTACACTCGGTGACTCACTCAAACTGCTGGGAAATAAAAATATTTAAAACCTCTCTATAATCAAAGTGTTAGCCTGTAAGATAATAAAAGTCAGCTAAAAGTCATTCACTTATGTGTTCATCAAGATCTCCATAATATACTTCGTGAATGACAAAGCGCAACTTCTTCGTTCAAAGAACAGTCCTCCAAGAATGCATTCACCACATCCTCAATACAAAAGGATCATGGTATTTACCTAACGTGATCATTTTGAAGTAGTTGATTTTCTTAATTGACAAATATATAAGGTCCTGTCACCCAGAAGTGATGTCCCTCCACTTACAATGCATTTTGGAATGGAGCTGCACCAACAGGGTATATGGAACTTGGGAAATTGCACTCAGCAGCACCCAAAGTTACTGACAGAGCACAGGCCCAACAGATGGAATGTGCCTTCTTTTCATCCTCTTTTTTGTCTTCTGTGAGAACTTGATGAACATATTCGCAATACCCAACTTGCCTGCATATTTCATTTTTTGTGCAAGTTCTTCAAATATATCAGGTTTGCCTGCTCTTGAAAAATCGGCTAGGAATTTATTGTAATCAAAATGGGGAGCCTTCATGCCTTTCTCAATCATGCTTTCTATATGGGTGCAAGCTTCCTGTGATTTGCCTTCCCTGATTAGCCCTCCAATAAACACAGTGTATGAATTAACATCAGGACTGCAACCATTCTGAGCCATCTGATTCCATACATTCAAGCCCATCTGAAATTTCTTGGTGCTGAAATATAATTTCATGAGCATGTTGTATGTGTGAATAGTAGGCTCAAAGCCACATTGTATCATCTCATCAAAGAATTTAGTAGCTTCATCTGGTTTCCTAAGATTTACCATGACTTTGATCAGAGCATTGTAGGTCCGGCAATCATGAGGAATTCCTTTATTTTTCATTTCCTGTAGCAACTCATAAGCCCGATCCAACTCATTTGCAGTGCCATAGCCTGTGATCAAACTAGTGTAAACAGTGGCATCTAGCGAGCAGCCATTTTCCTGCATTTCCATAAAGAATTTCAAAGCTCCATCCATTTTTTGCAATTTACTGAGGGCAGAAATTACAATAGTGTAGCTCACAGTATTAGGCAAGGGACCATTCATTTTCATGAGGGCAAAGAGTTTGACAGCCTCACGTGTCCTTTTTCCCTTAAAAAGGCCTTCCAACATTATGTTGTGGGTGGTAAGATCTGGTGTGAATCCTCCATCCACCATCTCATTCCACAATTTACCAGCCTCTATCAGTTTCCTCGCTTTGCACCATCCCGATAGAAGCACAGTATATGTTTTTGCATCGGGGGAAAGCGTTTCTCTCATTGTTTCAAACAGCATTTGGGCTTCCTTCACAAGTTTCACTCGACCCAATGCACCTAGGATAGAATTGAAATTGTCAATATTGGCCTTAAAGTTGTGCTTTTCCATCAAAGTGAACATCTGCACAGCTTTATTCATCTCCCGGCCAGCTACAAATGCTTCGATTGCAATCTCAAAGGTCTCAATTGTCAACACAGATCCATTCTTACACATCTCATCCAACAATTCACACATACTTGTAAACTGCTTTGCTCTGCCCAATATACTCATCATCATATTATAAGTCAGAGAATTGTGTGAAAATCCCACACGCTGCCCTGCCCATCGGAAGAACCTGAAAGCAGGCTTCCTAGCATTTGAAAATCTAATCAATACATGATATACCAAAGTATGGGAAAGACTAACCTCGCATCGGTCAAGAGCCGCTTCCATATTCTGATATGATGCAAACAACTCTTCAACCACTTTATAGACTCTCTCAACCTCTCCAAAATCAACAGATATTCCGGGATCCTCACAGTCTTCCTGATTGTTTCTATACTCCTCCTCACTACTTTCATCGCCATGCTCTTCTTCGCTCTCATCGTTGGTCTCATCTCTCCCCAATACCACCATCTTTGTCATAGGTTTGAGACCGGCGGAAGCACCCAGAGAGGAATAATTTCTATAAAGTAACCCAAAATCAGACCTCAACCTCCTAATAGCTTTAGATGCATAATTTATATGGGCTGTCCCAGATTCAAGCCTTAAACTCCAAATTAGCATTGTTTTCTGCCCAAACCTCTGGCTATTCTGTGCAGGGGCGTTCGGCAAAGGATGTGCAGCTTGAAAATGAGCACAAATGAAACAACTATGAGAGAGAGGATTATAAGGATCAAACAGGGGAAAAGCAGTGTTATAAGGATAGCACATTTGGTTCCCACAACATCCTCTTTCTCTTCCTCTATTTGCAGGGCGGTATCCCTTGCAGCAGCTGACATTGTTACCAGGCTCAAAAGGAGGACCGAGGAAATTAAAATCTATGCAATCTACTGCAAACTGTGATAACCCAAATGTGGCCTTGTGGTAGAGGTTGGAAATTGTTGAGACACACCTACCCATGCCCTTAAAAACTAGTTACAAACTGCGCTTGAGGCATCAAAGCTTCAGTCCTGCGCTCACCCTTCATTGTGGTCGGTCTGGAGAACAGTGAGACCACTAAGCCTTCAAATCCCTTCTAAAAGTTTCTCGTAGCTAAGCAGTAGTGGCCAACAAGGTCTGCTTGTTCAGGAATATACAGAACGTGAACGTGCAACCAGATAAAATAAAAGGTATCAAGCAGAAAAGTACAATGTCATCATCACCTTACCAAGACAATTTTCTCAGAGATGATAGCAAAATAATGTCTGGACATACCTTACCTTTGATACCGTGTCCATGCTACTAAATAGTCAGGCTCCGTTGCCTGGTTCTACTTATTTAATTTAACAGAGCTTTTGGGTTAACATGGACTTCATTTCCATTCTTAAGGAATTAGGAGAGTAGGATCAGTAGTGTGGGAGCAAGTTTTGTGATCAGGAGTAATTATATGTAATGTTTTTTTCTAAATGTTGATGGACTTTTATCTATATTTACCATTAAGGTTTAGAAATGTGATTCATCATGCAATTTTATATTAGTGTAATGAATGAAAGGTGTTTTTGTAATTTGATAAAAAAAAGTATTATCACTAGAATTTTAGTAGTTGAATAAAAAATATCATTTGTTCTTAAAACAATATCATATTCTTATTTAAAATATAATTTATATGCAATCTAAATAATTTCAATATTTTCTGGTAATTATAAATTTTGTTATCTCTAACTTTTATATCTAATATTTAAATAATTCAATAATTTAACAAGAATACAATTTTTTTATAAAAGCATCATATTTTTATTTAAAATATAACTTATATTCAACATTAAATGATGATAAAACTTTTTGATAACTTCTTACTTTCATGACAAAGTACATGGTATTCATTATACTAGTCTTTTAGATTTGTCATAAACAAACATATGATATGAAGAAACCCAATACATGTAAATTGTCACTCACTATTTATTCATATAAGAACAATACTTGTTCACATGAGCATCTTATTTTATAAATGACACATTTATATTATATTAGATAGTTATGATGTTTTATATAAATTAAAAGAGTGTTTATTGCAATTGTTAATGAATGTATTTATACTTTTTATATGATATTCATAAGTTCTCATGTGTTCATGTAAGGATCTATTTTGACAAACATTTGGTCATTTACATGTGAAATAATTATTGACAACATATAGTATAAATATGTTCTAAAACTAAATCTCATAACCACAAGAATATTATATCAACAATAGAACTTCACACAACTATTGACCCCCTCTCCCTTAATCATTCTAGTTATAAAAAGAAAGAAAAATAATCTAAGATTAAAAGAAAGGGCCACATGTTTGTGGTCTTTCATCACAATAAATAAAAAAGTTGCAATTAATTGTTTATTCAAATTGAAACTATAAGGTATCTAAAAACCTTGCTTTTATTCGAGAAGAATATATCATTGTAATGAAAATGAATGCTTTATTTTGAACAAATAATTAAATTAAATAAAAAGTTTAAGAATATTAGAGATGGGATTGATAACTAATAATGTATAAATATTGTAATTAATGAAGGAATTAATTAAAATATTTAAAGTATTTAGTTTTAGATTTGATGAAGAATGGTCATTCGATTAAAAAATATAGATATGTGAAATATTGACCTTGAGATAATGAAATTGCTTCTCAATGGTTAGGTTCAAGATTGTGCCTAAAAATCTAATCTATATGCTTACAAAAATAAACTTGGTGTATAAATCTAAGCTTCCCTTGTAGAAATGGTTTGTCTAAAATTTGTTGACTAAAAGTGATTCATCTCAATCTAAAATACCTATGCCTAAAGTGGGGTGGTGTCAATAGACATTGTTTGGGAACTTTTTAGATGATTATTTGTTCTCCTTTGGTCTAGTTTCTAGTTGATTGATTTAATGATGATGAACAATATCAAAATTAGAAGGCAAGCATGAAGTATGTCTATGATGATGCAAGCAAATGATGTATTATTGATGCTTTATTTATATGCTATATATGGATCTATAATGAATTCTCTAAGATCTAGATAGATAATGATGAATTAGGGCATGTCCTTAAATATGTATTCCTATTGTACAATCTAAAATAATTGGTGGTAAATAGTCTACTCATTATGGCTAGTGGGAAAGGGGGAACATTGCCCTAATTTAAAATTTAAAAGTTTGGAATTTAAATCCATGTGTGTAAGATTGAATCGATTTAATTTAGCACTTATAAATTTAAATCGAGGTGGTGAAAAATGAAGATTGCATGTCAAGTCTAGACTCTTGGGATGTGTGGAGATGGAATAAGGAGCTAGGACAAGTTTATTTGTCAAGATTTATGCAAAAATATGTTAATGTGCAACTAGTCAATGCATAAAGCACAAACATGTGAACGAGGGTCCAAAACAAAAACAAAAAGGCAATGGCTATGAATTTTCACCATTACATTTTTCCAAAACATAAGAAAAAAGAGCATGACTACATGATTTCTACCATTACATTTTACCCCCACATTGATGTGCATGCAAACTCCTATGAAGATGAATAAAGGAAAGTAAATATTTCAAATACTCGAAGGATATGGATATGGACAACAATTATTTTACTCTTCTCACAATTTGAGTGATCTATAAAAAAATTGTGAAGTAGAAAAAGAATGCAATGAGAAACATTTGTTCTCACATTTAAAATAAGCACTAACCACAACTTGCTTGGAATCTCTCTTTAAAAACAATAAAAATAAAAATAAGGGTACAAAAATTTGTCTAAGTATAAAATGTTGGGACTTCAACTAAGTAGAGAAATTATTATGACTTCTTAAAGGATTCTAACAACACAAAAGCATTGATAAAGGTCCCTTCAAGATGGGAATTTTTGTGAGCTTATCACTACGTAACATATCTCACAAAAGTAACATTAGTAAAAAAATATACCCCCTCCAATTGGTTGCATATGTAAGATGTAAATAATTAGAGGTGAATGATACATCCTATTTTTAATCACTTATTTTAGACGTATTTTTTTATGATTAAATAATTATTAAGGGTGAATAAAATCAATATTTTAAATGTTGCATGATATTTTGATAATGGATATTTTAGAATCCTTAATTTTTATGATAAATATAATGTACAAATTGATATCCTATTTGATTCAAGATTTATGATCTTTATAATAGACTAACTATCATTTGTACGAATGTGAGGTGAATGCAAGAAAGTATTTTCCCCTCCAACATGTTAAGAAAAAGCATCATCTAGGAGAGGATGGTAGATTGCAACAATGTGGCAATCAAACCTAATTAACCAAGAACCTCGCACACCTACTTGAGTCAAGTATATGAATGTATGTTGATGCATGATAGATAAATAGGAGCATGTTAGGTGTTTTTTAAAGACAATTGTAATAAATTATTCTAATATTCAATTTCATATTTAGAATACAATATATTTGTATTGATCATTATCAACTAAAAGGATTGCAATGTTAACATACATCTCCATGCACCTACATAACTATAAATCAACGTTAATTATGGATGGTATATGTATTATCATATGGATATTTATAAACCTATATTAGCATCAAATATTAGTGTATATATATATATATTTTATTTTTATTTTTTTAAATTAATTTTTTCTTTTGAAATTGATGATTGGTGTCATTATGATTCACTCCCTATAATAATAGAGCCATTATGACACATTTCCATTATGAAGCCTAAAAATAACCAATTAATAATAAAGAGTAATAGAAAAAAGAATAGCCTTTGAAATAGGAATCTCTCTCCTCTTTTGGTGGATAAAATAGAGGAAATCCTCCTCTTTTTCTCTTTGAAGAGTTACCCACATTTTCCTTGTTGATACGCTTTTTATTCTTAAAAGAAGGGATTTTATTTAGGTGGGATGTATTTTATAAGGTGTGGGAAAGAAGGTAGAAAGAGAGCAAGTAGTGATTCTATGTAATAAAGAATAGAACTAGTTGGAGATTGCGTGGAGAACGATGAAGTTAGAGATTATTTAAGGAACACCCTTTTTGTGGGTGGTTGTTATTTTTTTGTTTTAAATTGTTGGTGGTTGTGTGTAGGAAGTACATTGTAGGCTTGTGTTACTTGCATTGCGAATATCATCCCTAAGCTTGTATTTCTCAAGTATGTGTACTATAATTTTTCCTCGATATTATTTGTGGATTGTTGAATGATTTAGTTTTGAATTGGAAAGCCTTGTATTATACATATGAATTATAAATTGTCTATTGGTAAAGGATTTAGTTATAAATCTTAGTTGAAAAAAATACATTTTGGACATCATTATATGAGTCAAAGAGAGTGAATGTATGTGTTTTATGTCCAAACTAAATTTTCTTAAGACCTAACTATGAACATTACACTAAAACCCACCTATTGGGCTTGACTTGATCTTTGTGGATAAGCATTTTTGTTAGAATTTAGTTGCATTTGTAGTATTTGAATATATCCAAGTTCATCTCTACTCAAGGGATAATCACCTTGTAATGGGATTTATTGACTATCGATCTACTTTGTACTCTCCAACATTTTATATGATGAAAACTTTGGCATGGGGAACATCATTCATTTCTATTGCAATATTTTGAGAGTGATGTTTACCCTAAACCTTGCATAGAATGATAAAATCTACAAGTCATTTTTAGCTGCCCTATTAAATATTGCTTTGATTTTTTTGCATGGTTTTTGAGACCTTATTTGGGTTAAATTTTCTTGTCTATGCATCCGCATTTTTGCATGTATATCTACCCACTAGTGAGGATGTTGGCAAGGTCATGTGGTATGGATTTACACATACAATTGCATTCGATTGTAAGTTTCTATATTCATTTAGTAAATCCATTTAATTTTTATTTTCTAATAATTGTATACCATGAGACCACATTCCTTTAAGGCAATTTTTCAAACAATTCATGAGCCTTGTCTAAGTTCCCACATTTTACATAAAAGTTCACAAAAAAAATTCCAACTATAATATCTAAACAAAATATACTTACAACATAAAATTATTTCATGTACAATATAAAATCAAATGACCTTGATAAACTTCCCTAGATACCTTACTACTAATTTGATACTTATAATTATTAATACAACATAATTTTGGCTACTTTTCTTTTGGACTACATATAATTGTAAAAAGAGCAAATGTATGATTACATACAATTATAGCAAGAAATTATTATTTGCATACAATAATACAAATAAAACATATAGTTGTTGACTAGCAACATACAATGGTCACCTTTTTTATTAATGGGAGATTGTGTGATTGCAAATAGATGTAGAATGACAATGTACATTGTAATGAACAAGTATGTTATTGCATACAATTGTAAAGTTCAAGTCGGTATTTGCAGAATCACAATGTAGTTATAAACTCTTTTATTCATGGGAAAGTGTGTAGTGGCATATAACTATGAGTGAGAGCATACAATTGTATACTAGAGTGCAAATAATTTAATGTGATTTTTATAGTTCTTATTACATGCAGTATGAGGGAATTAAGTTATATAGATGGGGATCAATAAAAATGAAAATAAAAATAAATAAATGTGCAATTCTATTAGTATGAGTGGTATAAAATTAGCAAGTATGCACCCTTAGGAACAAAGAGACTAAGATTTAACATGCCAAGAACAATGTGAAAAGGGAAATGAAATCATATGGCCTAGCACATGTAGTTTAGAACATTTTATAAAACTTGATACTTGATGATAAAATAATGGGTTTGGATGTGTATATGTACATACCAATACACATATCTTAAGGAAGTTGACTTAGAACATATCTAACAAAGGCTAACATAAATATAAAACTTACCTAGAAAAAACTCCAAGAAATTAATAGATTTGTAATCTTGAGAGCGAATTTGTTGGAAACCCTAATTTTGCAATAACTCGCTTATTTTTGCTTTAATTTCTCCAAATTTTGGACTTTATAATCTACAATTATGTCTTCAAAAAAATAGGCTCCAATTCAGTAGGATGTGAGAGATATGCAACTTCCAAATAAATTATGTAGAAACACTAATTCTATAATAATTTTCTCAATTCTACTCCAATTCCTCTAAAATATGGACTATAGCTTCTTTAATATGTTCTTAAAAAACCCTTTAAAAATTAGAAAAAAAAATTGCCAAAATCTGAAAGATATGCGCCTTCCAAAGACCTCCAATATTAAGAAGATGACTTGCCTCTATGATGCCAAGATCACTGCTCTGATACCTCTTGTAATGAAATAACTTTCACAATAGAATAATAAGATATGAGATATGCTAAAAATATTTGATAATAACTAAGAATAACAAGCCACTTTGAGGGGGCAACCTCCAAATATCTCCAATGAGAACACAATTCACAATATGATGATGAAATAAGACTCACTACCTCCTATATATATGTAATGTCCCCATTTTTTTGGCCCTCTTAAGGAAAAATCATTATTTTAATTATTTAATGTTACTAGGCAAAAAGTGCAAAGTCAAAAGGGTAATATTAAATAATTATAGTAAAAGGTTAAAAAGTGACATGCTTTAATGATAAATTAATAAAGTCACGTTATTAATATATCTTCAAAAAGTGATTTAAGTATTTGGGGTCACATCAAGGGGTCACATCAAGGAGTCATATCAAGGGATCACATCAAGGGGTCATATCAAGATGTCACATCAAGGAGTCACACCAAGGGGTCACACCAAGATGACACGTCAAGAAGTCACATCAAGGAGTCACATCAAGGTGTCACATCAAGGAGTATTAAAATATTATTTTAAAAGCTTGTTGAACACTCTTCTTGGGTCTTTCTAGAAGATCAAGGATTTCTATACAAGGGGGAGTGGAGAGCTCATTTGAAGGGGAGGAGGCTTGGTTGAGAGAAAATTGTTAATGAATTTCAGTCTCATTAGGAGATTGGCTTTTCAAGGATCTTTGAGGACGAAATCCCTCTTAGCTTACAATCTCTTCATTGTTGCAATATACAGTCAAGAGATTTAATGGTTTTTTCAGCTAGGAAACACATTGGTGCTTAACGGAGATAATTTTGAAGGCTGAAGTTGCAAATCTGTTTGTTTAAGAAGCTAAGTAATTTATGCAATAGTTGATGAATTATTGCATGTTTTTGAATTATTGCAGTAGCTAATTTATTATTGTAATAAGGGTTTCTAAACAATGCAATAGTTGATTTATTATTGCATTTTATCTAAGATATATATATATATATATATTGTTCCAGTCATATATATGTTCAGGATTTAATGACTATTGTTATAATCTCTTTGTTGATGATATACTGAGAAATGCAATGTCATGAAGAACCTTATTATAATTGTTGTGTCAAAATCTAAGTCTAGTGCAAATCTGATAAATACTTTTAAGCAATGTAAGTCAAAAATTTGATGTTTTAATGTTGTTGATCACTACTATATATCAATCTTGTCTTGTGCAACACTATTTATTTCTAGAGGGGTGTTGAAGTCGGTCCTAGAAATTTTTTCTTAGTAGTTACCAGTCTAAAATGAAGTTTTAGGCAGGATATACTGTGAAATCAGTCTTGTATCACATTCAGAATGTATTGCTAAGATTGTATTTCTGAATACTCATTATAAATTCAATCCAATATTGTGCTTCAGATTTAGGATTGCATGTTATTATCTTATGTCATTATTTAATCAAGGCATTAAGCAAAAAAAATAAAATATATACTCACATATTCAAAAACTAGTTTGCATGCAAAGTGTTTGATAAAATTGTCAAACAACATGAATTGAAAAATACAGGGTAGATTGGCAAGGGACACTACAATATACCTATTTATGCCTAGGATATCACCCAGGAAAACTTAGATAGCCCTATATAAGCCTTAGGCTGACCTAAATAACTAAATAACAATATAATAATGATAATATGACTTAATTAAGAGTTAACATGGCCACAAGTTGACTATTCATAGCCCTATGTACACCAATATTAAGGGTGTACAATCTTGTCATATGGTTTCGAGGTGTTGATGATGTGTATTGAAGGTGTTCAAATCTAAAGTTTCAAGGTTGTGTCTTTTGCAATTGAAGATAATGTTGACAGAGTATCGGTCTTTGTAATGGCAATGTTACTAGTATAGAGTGCATGTTGCAATGCTCTTCATTCCACCATGGATGAATATTATGCTATGTGGTTTTGAAGAAGTGTTTACAGACATCAGAAGTATATGTGACGCAAGTGGCAAGTGTTTTGGTGGTCTGCGTGCAAGTTGTGAATGAACAGTTGGTTCATTCAGCTATTGCTTCACTAGTTTTGCTATGTGGTATCGACCTAAGGATTTTGGGGTCATGTGGAGTTGAAGTATGTAAGAAGCGGATATATGGGAGTAATTATAAGTCACATCAACCTATTTTGGAGGTGTACACATTTTGGTTCTCTCCATAAGGTGTGTGTGTTAAATTTTTAAGTTGACAGGTTATGTGGTACATGGTTCATGTAATTGGGTCGACCTAATTGATGTTTTGGTTGGTTGTGGTATATATGCAAGGTTGATTCATTGTATGAATGATGAGATGTGTGAGAGTGTACATGCAAAATTTGATGTAATGTGAAGTGTGAAAGGTTTAGTGGTGAAGTATGAAGTGTTTTAAGTCAGTTTTTAGAGCTTAATCATAACTGTATCTTCGGCATGTTGTAGATGCATTATTAGCAGTTCATCTTTGGTAGTGAGCCACCCTTTCCTCTATATTTTTCTATTATGGGCAATGATCCCTTGGCAGTGATTCATTCTTTCTTTTTAGACAACGAGTCCACCATTTTGTAATCTTTATTGTAACCGGTTATAATATATTGTGAGTTAATCCTCGCCATGGTTTTTCCATGTAAATCTAGAGTTCTTTTGTTCTTTGATGTGATGCATGCTTTATATGTACCTTTCCATTACTGCAAGTTTAATTTGATGCTTTGAATGGATGTTTAAATTGATAAGGATAATGAATTTCAGTGAATACTGATTCACCCCCTCTCAGTATTCTAGGTGTTCAACAATTGGTATCAAAGCTTGGTTCCTTCTATTGGCTTGATTGCTGAGCTAGATCTTGGAGATTGAACACATGGCTACAAGGAAGTATCCTATTCCTCTAGAAGAGATTATCCCTGAAGGGTTTACTGAAGAAGATTGTGAATTTGATATGGAAGGAGAACTTAGATTAGCTCATGATGATTTGGATAAAGCAAAATGTGAGAACAAAGAATTGAAAGAGAATATTAAGGATGTAGATGATTGTATCAAAAACTTGAGGGAACAACTCAAGAAAGCTAAAGAAAGATTCAAGAAAACAAATGAGTAGCTTAAGAAATCAAATGAGACAATCACCAATTTGAAAGTACAAGTTGAAGAAGGAAAAAGAGTTGAAGACTGCTTGAATGCCAAATTGAAAGATAAATCTAAAGAATGTTCAAATCTTGAGCAAGAGATTGTGACTTTGAGACCAGATTTGGAGAAAGAAAAGATTCAAGAAGAGCTCCACCTTTCTTGATGAAATAATTGCAAATCAAAAGACTTCTAAGGACAAAAAAGGATTAGGGTTTGAAAAAGGAGAATCAGACTCCAAACAATGTTGAAAAGAAGAATGATAAGAAGAGAAATTTCAAACAAGTCTGGAACCAAAAGAAAGATTTTCAAACGTCCCCTATCAAACAACTTGTTGCACAAAGGTATTCATTCTTTGATGGTTATTGTTACTCTTGCAATAAATTTGGCATAGATTTGTAGAGTGTAGAAGCAGAATGAATCAAAATGTTCAATCCTTTCTTGGTCAATGTTTTACATGCAATAGATTTGTTCATAAAGCTAGTGAATGCAAAAGTCAGATGATGGATGGTTACTATAATGGTATGATGTTTCAATATTTCAATTGTTACTATAATAAATTCAATGGATTTGGGCATAAGGCTTTTGAATGCAAATCTAAAATGGCAAAAAGTAATTTTTTTTAGCAAAAAGGTGTCATATGTCACAAATGCAACAAGCCAAAGCACATAGCCAAGTTTTGTAGAAGTAAGAATGTGAAACCCTTTATTTCAAAAAAAAAAGACAATCCACTGAAGAAGGTTGATATGGTTGAGATGAAGAAGGAAATGAACAATACATGGAAGAAAAATCAAGAGAGTGAAGTGAAGAGTGAGATTGTGCTAGCCCCTGGTGTAGATGTTTCCTCTAGAAACTAGATTAAGAGCTTTGGCTCAGGGGGAATTTTGATAGAAAATATTCAATGCATTTGCCAAAGATGTGGTGTTGATGCCTTCAACACATTGGTACATGTGTAGACTAACATGGTTGATTTGTTGATGGCGTCTTTGATGTGAAATATCTTGTTGTGAAGATTTGTGGAGTGATTGAAGGTGTCTGTGATGACATAGTGAAAGTTTGCCAACTTTTTTTACCTAACTCTATTTTCTACAATCAATGCATATTAGGTCACTAGAAAAGACTCTATATGTAATTTTGCATGTGTTAAAGTCATTTGTAACCGAGCAATTGAAGTGGAGAGTAGAGAAAAGGCAATTTGAGTTAATTTCAAAGTGTTGTTTTAAATCCCACCAACGAACTCCAAAGGTATTTATTAGTCTTTTCTTGCAAACCCTAGTTCTATGAAGATTCAAAATGTTCACTCCCCAAGTAATTGATGTTCTAGAGCAACCGAGACCTAAATTTAAGAAACACCCATTCAAATCTATGGAATCAGATCCTGAAGGTGCATTTTTAGGGTTCCATACGATGTAATGCACACAAAGGATGTGTGGATCTATATTCATACTAAAATGGAAAAGTATGATCATTTGAAGATGGTGCAATATTGGGTGAATATGTTGACTACAAGAAGACAAGAATCTATTGAAGAGGATGCAAAAATAAAATAATTTTCCTTGGAGAATATTGATTCTTTACTGTCTCAAGAAGATAGACACAAGTTGTCTAAGTTGTACAATAATAAATTTAGGACAAAATAAAGAGTTAACTCTCTTTTGAGCAAAGATAAGGAAGATAATGAAAGACTAAAGAATGAGACTCTAGGAAATGTTGAAGAGCTTGCAAAAGTGTTGGGAATATCTTTGGATAGTGAAGATCAAATGTAGCATGACACATCTATTCCAGAAAGTAATGAGCCTATTAATGAACAACATGAGCATGTGCCTAAGGATAAGAATGCACAAGAAGACATTATAACAAATGATACCCCTCCAAATGTGGAGAATTTTTTTGAAGAAAAAAAGGAAGATGATAAATAGAATGTCCCAGAGAAAGTTGAAGCTCAAAATTATTAGAATTTTTCCCCTCTAGATATGGAGAAAGATGTTGAGCAAAGAGAAGAAGATAAACAAGAAGTACTAGAGAAGATAGAGGCACAGAAGGAGAAAATTTTCCTCCTTTGAATGGTGAGAAGTCTATAGAAGAAGAAAAGAATGCTAAAGAAGAATGCTAAAGAATGTTCTGCTAGTGGAGATAAGGAGAAGAGTGAGAAGAAGGAAGGAGAAAGTGCTAAAACTATTGGTGAATCCTCCAAAGCTTTTGGAGATTCTTTGAAAGATTTATTGGACATGCAACTAGAGTTTGAACTAGTGGTTTTTGTGTAGCTCCTATAGATTCCAATGCAACATGAACAAGTAGATATGGATAACATTTATCCATTGCATAAGTTACAACTTGGTGATGCTTTCCATGCCTCTGCAAGGAATGAAATACTTCAAACACACCAAAAGAGTGTAAAAAATAGTAGAAGTAGTAAAGGTGTTATAAGACAACATTCTCAGAGCAACTATTGATAATTCCTTGTCTGGTGTACAAAATATGAAGTTGTTGTTAGATTCCTTTAAGGAATATTCTACTGGTTTAGAAGAAAATTTGGAGAAGAAAATGGCAAAGAAGGTCAATGATAAGAGATTGACTGAGATTTCCAATAAATGTAGTGCAACACATGGCATGTTACAAGGTAACTTATAGGAAGTACAAAAATACTTGAAAGAAGCTAAAGATTGTTTTAGTTTTGCTTGCAATGGCCTATTTCTGTAAGGAGCATAAAATGGACTCAGTTGAGTCATAAATTGCTCAGGCCTCTGATGTATATGATCCGGTAAATAATGCAAATGGTACAACAAGAGCAACAATTGAAAATTTGCATGGTTAATTCTTCCTACTACAAGAATAAAAAGATAAGATCATAATGCAGTACAATCAACTCAAAGATTTGGTAAGTGCAAGACTTACATCCTTAACTGGAGTTTTAGCTAGTGTAGAGAAGGTGACACAAAAGGATCCAGTGCCCAATTCTCTAGAAGAAGGAGAAGAACTACATGTGTAGAATGAAAGTCAAAATTCCTTGCTTGCCTATGCTAAGAAGGATTGGGAGGTAGCTAAGAGAGACTGGGAGGCACACCTTGCCAATTGAAGGTGTCTTACAAGGGTATTTTACCCTCTGCTAGTTTTTTTTGTAAATGTAGTTTTTTTTAATTTCAATTTATATATGTGAAAGTAGTTGATGGTGTTGTGGTACATTTTTGGTCATTTTTTGGTAAATAACATTGTTAGGGGGAGCCACTTTGATGAAAATATTTCCTAAGGGAGAGATTTTTAGAGAAGTATGTTAAGTATACGAGATAAGTAGAAAGGGGGAGATAATCTCATGTATATATTAGTTAGGGAGAGTGATATAGTGCACCCTTTTCCCTTGATGTCAAAGGGGGAGTAGTTTGAGCAATTTTGTAGAGTGACAGTGTGTTGCCATCAATGACAAAGAGGGAGATTGTTGGAAACATAAGAATGATGGTGAATGGATGGTGTATGTTGTTTTCATTGATGGAAACTCATTGTAGAGATGCAGAAGTAGCAGTCTGGAGAAGACCAAGTGTACTAGATAATTGGTTATCTTAGAGTGCAATTTTAGTGTTACAATAAACCAATTTTGTGGTCTACTTTGCTCCACTATGCAATATATTGTCATGTGGTTTTGAGGTGTTGATGATGTGTATTGAAGTTGTTTAGATCCAAAGTTTCAAGGTTGTGTGTCTTTTGTAGTTGAAGATAATGTGGAAAGAGTATTGGGCTTTGTAATGGAAGTGTTACTAATACATATTGCACGTTGGAATGATCTGCATTCCAATGTGGATGAATATCATGATATGAAATTTTGATTAAGTGTTTACAAATGTCAAAAGTATGTGTGCTCCAAGTGGCAAGTTGTTTGGTGGTTCGTGTGTCGAGTTATGAATGAACAATTAGTTCATTCAACTATTGCTTCACCAATTTTGCTATGTGGTGCCGACCTAAGTATTTTGGGGTCATGTGAAGTATGTAATGAGGGGATTTATGGGAGTAATTATAGGTCATTTCAACCTATTTTGGAGGTGCACACATTTTTTTTTCTTTGCAATGCATGTGTGTTAAAGTTTTAAGCCGATAGGTTATGTGGTACACAGTTCATGCAATTGGGCCAACCTAATTGATGTTTTGGTTGGTTGTAGTATATATGCAAGGTTGATTCATTGTGTGAATGATGATATGTGTGAGAGTGTGTATGTGAAATCTCATATGATGTGAAGTGAAAAAGGTGTAGTGGTGAAGTATGAAGTGTGTTAAGTCAATTTTTAGAGCTTAATTGGAACTATATCTTTGACATGTTGCAAATGCATTATTAGTAGTTAATATTTGGAAATAAGCCACCCTTTCCTCTATATTTTTCTATTCTAGGCAGTGAGCCCTTGGCAGTGAGCCATTCTTTCTTTCTAGATAATTATTCTACCATTTTATAATCTCTATTATAACCGGTTATAATATATTATGAGTTAATCCTCACTGTGGTTTTTCCCTTTCAAGGGTTTTCCACGTAAATTTGGTGTTCTTATGTTCTTTGATGTGATGCATGCTTTATATGTTCCTTTCAATTACTATAAGTTTAATGTGATGCTTTAAATGGATTTTTAAATTGATAAGGATAATGAATTTCAATGAATATTGATTCACCCCCCTCTCAGTATTCTGGGTGTTCAAAAACACTTAGGTCTGAACGCCTGATCACATTTGCATCATACTTTACATCACTCTACCCCACACACATCTCCAATAATTAACCTTGCTTATATATCAACCACAACATCAAAAAAATTCTCTAGGTTGACCTTAATGAAATATATGCACCTCAAACGTGCAACCACCAAATAGGTTAGCAACAAACACTTTCGTAGTGGAAATAAGTGAAGGTGTACCATACCAAGGTTTAACCAAGACCCAAATCTACACTGGAATGCTTCACCACACTTCCACAAACCATGAAGCACATCCACAAGTAATGCTAACACGTCAGGTCAACCAAACTTATATCAATGCTACCAAAAAATCAATTCATTTTTCACCAGGTCTAGAAATTTCTATAGAACATGAATCGACACTACACAACATCACAAAATATTCCAACACCATCAGAATATTCAGCAACACTATTGCAACCACCTAATAACTAAAAATACTTAACATCCTAAGCAACTAGCCACACTGCCACAGACATACAACTCACTAGCCAACCTTGAGAAATAACTGAAAACCAAAAACTTCAAGGGAAGGTAGATACAAGAAATATAAGCATGTTCCCAAATCCACAAGACAAGAAACCTCAATGTGGAGAAATGTGGAGCAATTCCATTTCTCCTAGACAACCTTCTTCACAGGCAACACACTGTCAAACACATCTTCTAATGTCGCACAATCCAAAACCTAAAACTCTGGATATAATACCCTTGAACACCTCTGATAATCATATCCAAACCACACAAACACATCTTCAACCATGAATAAATATATAACATAATGAAGAACACAACTTTGCCAGCTTGTACACTCTTTATTCAAATTTTCTCAAAAGCACTTGGAAACCAAGGGAACCAGATGCATCAACAACACCTACTCAACACCAAAACACAAAAAATCCTTAACATGACCACACTAGAGATTGAAAAAATATCCCCAAGCAACACCAAAAATCTCCCCATCTGCAATACCTTATCAACACTACACTAGAGGTTGACATAGGTTGACATCAAATGACAACACTAACAAGATAGTGTGATAATCTCCTTGTTGACATCAATGAAAACATTGCAACAATCTCCAACACATTCCTTCTAATCAACCACCCATCAACATAATGAATGACTTGGAATCACAAATATAAGCTTGCATCAAAAGATAACTTACATGCAATTAGTACAAACAAATAAAAGATACACTCTTGAAGATATATGTCCTTATCTATTTAATAGAGAATTACCTATGGCTTCTTTCCCTCAAAACTTTAAAATTCCAAAGTTTGAAAAGTACAAGGGAAGAGGTGATCGACAAGAACATATACATAAATTCTACATATTATGCCTAGAAGTAGCCTATAATGACACACATTTTATGTGCCTCTTCCCCTTGAGTTTAGGAGGACAAGCAATAGAATGGTTCTTTCATTTACAAAATTGAACATGAGATATCCATAATTGATTTATCAAACACCTAACAATGAAATGGAGAATCATTTTCTTAATTCCTACAATGATGGAGAAACATGGCTAGTAAATTCCAATGGCCTGTACCAAAAAAGTGACTCATGGGAATTTTTATTCAAAACCTTAATCAAGAGATCGACTTTGACCTACAAGTGCAATGTGTTAACACCTTTGATGAGATTATAGATAAATGGATAACCATTGAAAGGTCTATTATCACAAATGACTTGTTAAAATATACAAAGACAAAGACCATGCATCAAACTCCATTGAGAAACCTTGCCTATGGGATAAGAATAAGAATGTTACCAATGATGGTGTAGTGGACGTTAAATTTGTACAAACTAAACAACCACCACCTAACACTCAATAAAACAACCAAAACATGAATCCTCAAAAGGGACCACCAAGACCAAATACTAATATTATATGAAAGTACACTCCCTTAGGGGAGCCAATTGAGACTATATTGAAGAAGCTAATCCAAAAAAACCTCATTAAGATTTTAAATCTAAGGAAATGTGATGAACCACAATTTAAACCCTAATGGTACAATGACAACAACTATTGTGAGTACCATAGGTTAAAAGGTCACAAAACACTGAACTGTATGAAACTTAAAATCCCATCCAAGATCTTATTGATCAAGAGGATGTAAACATTGAACAATATTTCGGAACTTCAAGCAATAACAATCTAGGTATCTACAAGGATCCAATACCTAATCATGGTATGAATAATGACTCGGGTAAAGGAAAGTATTATAAAAATGTCAACCATTCATATGATTTTGTAGTAGGAAGCATCGAAGAATCCAATAACCAAATTATCATTGTCACAATCCCAAGTAAGAATATTAAATGTGGAGTTACCATACATCATGGAAAAGTCACCCTTCAAGAGGCCCCACTTCAAACAAATATCATAAATATGTTTTTACCATTTGAGTATACTCTTATAGATCATTTGAAGAAAACACCAACTCAAATCTCCATATTAGAACTCCTTCATATATCTCTCGCACATAAAGAGATTCTTGACAAAGCACTTCTAGTGTCATCTGTACCTACCAACATAGATATTGAGCAATTTCAAGCCATAGTAGGACACATTTTATCCACACACCACCTCATATTCACATAAAATTACCTTCCTTCTACCTCTTATCATAACCAAGCATTATACCTAAAAGTTTGTCTATAAACACAAAATCAAAAGTGTCCTAATAGATGGTGGAGCAGGCTTTAAAAATTGTACTTTAAAATTGGTAAAACAATTGGGATAATCTGATGGGTTCATAAAAAAATAGAAGGGCATTACTATTATAGAATATGATAATGAGTGTGAATCGAAATGGATAGTCAAACTTCTTATCCAAGTTGGTCCTACAATTATAGAAACTACATGTCAAGTATTGGATGTTGATCTACCATACAATATTATCATAGGCCACCCATGGATACATTAAATGTAAGCCATCCATCCACCTATCACCAATACATAAAGTTTCCCTATAATGTAATTGAGGTAGACCATCACCCTTTCCACTATTGTCAAAATTTAGTGGAAAAATACTAGAAAATCCACCAAGTACCTAACAACAACATCACCTCATCTTCATCATCCAATATCAACCCATTCACATTGGCCTCATCATCCACCACACTTGAGCCCCTTACCAATATCAACGTCCAAGTACATGACAAAGGTTGTGGAGAATATGATCCAAAGGGGTCCTTCAATGTAGGACAACTTTCGTCTTCTCCTAAGACATATGGTAAACCTCAACATAAAGACAAAGCCTCTTACTTTATCAAGTTTTAACCCATGGAATTCTCAAATTGGTAAGAGCTAAACAAATAGGTCATAGAAGAAGATATTTCACAATGGCTATACTAAGAAGAGAAACAACAACCAACCCTACCAATTGAGCATTATAGTAAGGGTTTCCAGATTATTAAGAATATGGGATTTAAAAGTCAAGGTGGCCTTAGACTTTATCAACAATAAAGAAGAGAATTGATCACTATATAGAAGAGATATAAATATCAAGGGCTTGGGAATGGGTCATTAGTTAATATTACTCTTGACATTGAGTGTGCTCCTAGTAAGGTAGTCGAAGTTTCTCCTGCAGTTGAAACCTCTAATGATGATACCATCAATGAATCTTCCATGTACATCATCGATCTATTCAAAAATGCATTCATTAAAACCATAACATCCATATCATTTACATCTCCCTCTCAAGCCAACTACCTTCTTCTTATCTATCCCCAACTTATCAATTGGGACCAACAAGTATCGTCGATTTTAGACATATTTTGAAATGATGATGTTATTGTTGAGTTTATGGAACTTAGAGATGGCATACTACTTGGAGATCACAAAGTAAGATTTGACATAGACCTTGTTGTAAAAGAATAATTTGGGGATATATATACATATATTAGTCACAAAAGAGAAAATATAAAATAATAAAAGATCCCCTAGTGAAAACCATAATGTGACACTTTCAAATTGTGAACAAGTAAAAATAAAGGACATATCCAAGGGTGAAAACATCTTTGAGGTGCCTATGGATGAAGGATTCAACCTCCATAGTATCAGTAAACATCAAGAGAGATCATCAGTTTTAGTAGAGGCATTAGAGGAAATAAATGTTGGAACAACCAACATTCCCAAAATCACATTATTTGTTGCATCATTGACACTTGAAGAGAAGCATAATTTCACATCATTTTTTGAGCTACGGAAAGGCAAAAAAAATTGGTCATATGCAAACATGTCATGATTAGATACATCTTTGGTAGTTCATAATTTGGCAGTCTACCCAGAGGCTAAATTAGTAAAATAAAAACTACGTAAGATGCATCCCCAAATTACACTACCAGTGAAGGTGGAACTATAGAAAATCCTAGATGTTGGCTTCATTAGGCCGATAGATTATCTAGAGTGGATTTCAAACCTTGTACCTTTTTTTAAAACCCACTTGGGGCATCCATTTATGTATTGATTTCATATATTTAAACAAATATTGTTTAAAGGATGAATTTTCGTTATAGAACACCAATATCACAATGGATTTGATAGCAAGACATGATATGCTTTCCCTCATGGACAATTTATCAGGATATAATTAGATCTATATAGCACAACAAGACTAACAAAAGGCAACTTTCACATGCCCTTGGGGTACCTATTATTGGAATGCAATGCCTTTTAGTCTTAAGAATATTGGTGCAACCTATCAAAGAGATATGATAGTGATTTTTCATTAAATGTTCCACAATATAATGGAAGACTATGTAGATAATTTTCTAGGGAAATCAATAACAAGGAAAATAAATTTAAATTTTCTTGGATAAATATTTGACAGACTAGAGAAGTATCAAGTGAGGATAAACCCAAAGAAATGTGCATTTGGTCACTTTAGAAAAGATATTGGGATACATTATGTCTCATAGAGATATTGAATTCAACCCCAGAAAAGTGAACACCATAATTGAGATTCCTCCACCAAAGACTCTCAAGCAAATTTGTAGTCTTCAAGGTAAGCTACAATCTATAAGATGGTTCATAGCACAATTATTCAATAAATTTTGTCCATTCTCTCATCTCCTACATAAAGATGCCACATTCAAATGGGATGAGAAACGCCAAAAATCTTTTCAATAACTTAAGGATTATCTAGCTTCACCACCGATATTGATGCCACCAATTCCAAATAGACCATTGATATTGTATATTTTAACTACATCAGCAGCACTAGGAGCTCTCTTGGCACACCATGATGACATTAGAAATGAGAGAGTGTTATATTACATAAGAATAAATTAGTAGGGTATGAGCTTAATTACACTCCTATTAAGTGAGCATGTCTAGCTGTGATCTTTGGATCACAAAATATATGACACTAAATTCTCAATCACCAAACTAAGCTCATCTTAAAATTTGATCCATTTAAGTATCTATTATCCAAAGAAATACTCATGGGTCGTATGGCTAAGTGGGTTATGATATTGAGTGAGTTTGGCATAGAGTACGTAGATTAAAAGGAAATAAATGGATATTTTATTACATTTCAGTTAGTTGAAGCACCTGTATATGATGATAATCCTCTCATATCATACTTTCTAGACGAAGCATTTTTTGCCATCATCCCTACAAATCAATGGAAATTGTACTTTAATGGGTCATACAAAACATGGTTTAGGGGCAAGAGTTCTATTCATCACCCCTCAAGGTGATTATATTCCAAAATCATATCAACTAGCATTTCCATGTACTATTAGTAATATTTCCAAGTATGAAGTACTTATTACGAGACGTATAATTTTTATCCATGGAAAATCAAAGAGTTATATGTCTATATTGATTCACAGCTAGTGGTTAGACAAGTTAATGATTATTTTCAAATAAAGGATAATAAATTTCTACTATCTCCTTTGAGAAAATACCCAAATTGAACAATAAGGTTGTAGATGCTATGGTGACTATTGGAATCTCTTAGATATGCCTCAATATAGTCAAAGATGTGAGTTTCTAGTTGAACAACTTCTAGTTCTTATCTTTGATGTCCTAGAGTCATAATTTATGTGTGAAATTGTTGGTCCCAATTCACCATGGTATCATGATATTTACGCCTACCTACATGATACCACCATCCCACCTAACCTAACCACTAACTAAAAAGAAAAAATATTTTCCACTCATCTCGTTTCACTATTATTGGTGACATGTTATACCAAAAGAGTCTTGATGGTATATTACTCAAGATGTCTTAACTCAAAAGAGGTTAAAACTTCCCTACATGAGGTACATGAAGGTGTTTGTGGTTCACATTCTAGTGGCCCTACCCTTTCTTAAAATCTATTGAGGACAAGATACTATTGGCCTATCATGGATCAAGAGGCACACCAATTTACAAAGAAATATCTATAGTGTCAACATAATGGAGATCTCATTCACACACCAACCCAAGAGTTGTAACCCATTACAACACCATGGCCCTTTTCACAATAGGGACTTGACCTTATAGGAAAGATTTTCTCCACCTCATATAATGGACATAAGTTCATTATCACTGTCATTGAGTACTTTATGAAGTGGATAGAATCCATCTCATTAACCTACATGACTAGAAAATAGATAGAAAATTTTATCCTTAACTACCTAATTTATCAGTATGGTATTCCCCACAATACCATCACATACAACGATACATCCTTCAAAAATTAGGATGTCTAAAGTCTTTGCTCACAATTCCATATCCAACACCACTTTTCCACACCATACTACCCCCAAGGTAATGGTCAAGTTGAGGCATCTAAAAAAACTATCCTTCAGATCCTAAATAATATACTTAATGACATTGGTTGTGACTAGCACACCCAACTCAATCCAACCTTATGGGCTTACCGTACTAGCATTTGAACACCTATGGGTGCTATACCATATTCCCTAGTCTATGGCACCAAAGCAACAATGCATGTTGAGGTTGAACTCCCTTCTTTGAGGGTATCATTACAACATCTTGTTGACAATGAAGAGTACCAAGTATCCAAGTTATATGAGCTAGATTTGTTAAACAAATGATGTCTTGATACATTAAATCATTTATAAGCCTATCAAAATCATCTTCATCATAGTTACATAAATATAATAAAGAACTAAAATTTTGAAGTAGGTGATCTAGTCCTCAAGGAAAATCAGAAGAATTAGCTTGATGCAAGAGCATCCTTGGTTGTAAAGCAATCCTGTATAAAAAAAAATAAAAATTATTTTCTTGCATTTCAGTCTGTAGCAGTTTCAATATTTCATTCTACATTTCATTGTATTATCATTTCTTAGCTCATCAAGAAAGATATAAAATCTACACAAGGCCATCTATAATGTATCTAGATTTCAAATCATTTGTATTTTTCTACTGAAAATTACCTCTCATAATTTCATGTAATTCATAGTTAGAGCATTTGGGGCCAACCTGGTCTAGATTTCTTAGTGCGGACCTATTCCAAAACATGCAGAGCTTAATGGGATATCATACAAGCATTTTGGGTCCAATGGGATCTATCTTGTAAATTCACAATTCATTTCATTTCACAAAGAATTATCTTTCTATGTTTTGAGGTCAACCTTCACAATGATCATTCATTGGGTTTTGTAAACCCCTATGGACAACACAGACCTTTTTTGGAGTTGGAGAATCATATTTAAGATCATTTTTAACTCATTGTAACCATTCATTACCAAAATAGTTAGGATTTTCATGATTAGAGTTTAGAAGTTTCACATTACCCCATTAAGGGACTGTAATAAGGCCTTTGGTTAGTTGTAATGTTGAATGCCCTTGTAGCAAGCTTGTGAACCTTGATTATTTTCCCATGAGGAATATGTTGCATATAAGATTTCCAATTCAATAAAGATTCATATTTACATAATACTTTCTTATGTTATTTCTTATGTGTTGACTCTAAGCTGCATAGTTTGGACTATTCTTTCTGAACCCTCCATCCATGATTGCACCAAGTGGTATTAGAGAAATTTTGCGAGTCTTGAAGGCATTCCTTGAGGTGAACAAATTTCCAACTTGAGGCAAAATACATGTGTTTTCAACTAATTGTTGACCTTGAGGTAGTTGAAACCCTTGTATCCAGATTGTCTAATTGAGCCAGTTGCATCGAATTCAAGGGGAGAGATGCCACCAAAGAGAGTGCCTACTATGGTGAATGTCATTGGAAGAATGGCTGAAATGTTAGAGATGATGTGTGCAATGCGAGTGCAATTAGATGCAGTAAAAGAAGACCAAAGGTGAGGTTTAAACCCTAGACATGAGGATGAAAGCAATGATGAAGCAGATCATGTTGTGAATCAAATTGAAGAAGCTCTAGGTGAAGAAGAAGAGGAATCATATCAGATAAAGATGTTGAAGGAAATTTCAAAAAATGGTAAGCAACCTAGAGTTGAAATTCAAAATTACGTGAGAAATTTGAACCTTGAAGAATTGATTAATTGCATCAATGAAATGGAGGAATACTTTGAATATGAAGAAATTGAAGATCCAAAAATAGAGATTTGCAAAAACAAAGTTGAAAGGTCGAGTTGCTTTATGGTGGAAAGAAGTTCAATTGGATAGAAATAGAAGAGGAAAGGAGAAAATAATCAAATGGGACAGAATGCTAACAAAGTTGAAGAATCAAATCACACCAGTTGATTATGAATTAGAACTGTTGAAAATATTGCAAAACTTGAGGCAAAAGGAGAGAACTGTGAAAGAGTATACTGAAGACTTCTACAAGGTGATAATCAAAATTGGACATAGTGAAGCAAGCAAAGAAAAGTTGTGAGGTACATCAATGGACTTAGAACAAACATTTAAGAAGAATTGATCCTAGTGAAGATGACATCAATTGAAGAAGCATACTAGTTTGCATTGAAGGTGCAAGAGAAGTTGAACAATAAGTTTGAATAAAGGCAGAGAAGTGCAAGAGGAAGATTCCAGAGGCATGGATCACAATCTGAAGAAAGAAGACCTTATGCAAAGAAAAAAAGATGGAAAAACCTATTAGAGAAAAGAAAAGGATTCCAAATCATACTCTAGAGGAAGAGAAGATAGAAATTACTACCACAGTGACAGAGGAGGTCATAATTCTTACCGTAATGATAGATACCAGAGAGAAGAAGGAAGATCAGAGAAGAGACCATTTAGAGGAACCTTTTTTAAGTGTGGAGATGAAGGACATAGAGCATTTGAGTGTCATCAAGGAAGCATGAAAAAGAAAAGTGAGCATACTGGAAGAGCATCTTGTGTGGATGAAGAACTTGTTGAATCCCCTAATTCAATTGGGAAACTAGAGAAATGTGAATCAGTGGTGATGAGGAGAGCTTTGATGCATGAAGAAATAATTGAGGAACCACCACAAAGGAAGAGTTTGTTCAGAACCAGATGTAAGTATGAAAGAAAGGTATGTAAAGTTATCATTGATAGTGGTACTACTGATAATCTAGTTTCAGAGGAGATGGTGACCAAATTGAATTTGAAGAGATTGAAAAATCCAAACCCCTATAGGATAGCATGGATTCAACATGAGCATAAGATATTGGTGAATGAGAAATGTTTGGTGAAATTTTATATAGGATCATATAGTGATGAAGCATTGTGTGATATTATGCTTATGGATGCATGTCCTTTACTATTACGAAGACCATGTCAATATGATAAGAAATAAATTCACGATGGAAGAATGAATACCTACATTATGACTTCAAATGGAAAAATAATTAAGTTGATACGTTTAGAAGAAGAAGAGAAGACTGAATTTTGTGGCACTGCCAGACTATGTTTGGTAGATGGAAGCAAATTTTTGTATGGATTAAGGCATGAGAACATGTATTTTGCATTGATTCCAAAGAAGGGTGGTAAGCCTGGGGTAGAAAACCCTCCCACAAAGAGTGAGGAGGTAGCATAACTGCTAGCAAAGTATGAAGGCATTATGCCAGAGAATGTACCAAATGGTTTACCACCAGTCCAGAGTATCATTCATCACATAGATCTAATACTATGAGCAAGTTTTCTAAATAAGGCAGCACATAGAATGACACCGGTAGAGAATGCAAAGTTGAACTGATAGATACAAGAGTTGTTGAAGAAATGATTTATCAAAGAAAGTTTAAACCCATGTGCGGTACCTAGTGTACTTGCACCAAAGAATGATGGAGAGTGGATAATTTGTATAGATTCAAGATCAGTCAATAGGATCACTATCAAGTATAGATTTCCATTGCCAAGAATGGAGACATTATGGACTGTTTGAGTGGAGCAAAGTATTTTACAAAGATTGACCTAAAGAGTGGGTATCATCAGATTAGGATCAGAGAAGAAGATGAGTGGAAGACTGCATTTAAGACTAATGAAGGATTGTATGAGTGGTTAGTGATGCCTTTCAGATTGACTAATGCACCTAGCACTTTCATGAGATTGATGAATGAGGTATTGAAGAAATTCTTGGGTGAGTTTGTTATAAATTACTTGGATGATATTTTAATTTTCAATAAGACTAGAGAAGAACATTTGTGGCACATCAGACAAGTATTGTAGAGATTGAGAGAAGAGAAGTTGTTGATTAATGTTAAGAAGTGTAGCTTTATGAAGATAGAATTTGTTAATCATGCATTAGCTAACAATTAATTAATTTTTAATTGATTATTAGTCTAATTTATTCTCATCCACTTAAGCTAAACTCAAGATTTTTTTTTCAGTTAACTAAGTGATTTTCTGTTAATTGAAGTGAGCACCATTTAGGGTTTTTCTCTTATAAATCACTCGACCCTCATTTTAATTATCTCTCGAGCTTTCATATCTTCTTGATAATCTCTTGCTTTTGTAGTTTTTTCTTGTTAAGGAATATTGCATATATTGTTTGCAGATCTCTTGTGTGGAAGGTGTATTTGTTTGTTGTTTGATCCTGTGGCTCATGGTTTTGTGCTTGTTTCACAATTCTAACATGGTATCAGAGTGTGGATTTACCAAACCCCTTCTCGATTTATGAGGTTTTTTCTTCAACAAGGGTTTGAAGCTCAAATTTGGTAGATTTCTATTGGAGCCATTTTCATTGTTTGCTTCAGAATTCTAGCTTCCACTCATTTGTAGGAAAAATGATTTATGGGTTTTGTAGCCAGGGTCGATATCTCATCTGGGTTTCTTTTAGATTTTTCATATCTTGAGCAGATCTAAAGAAAATTTTTGTCCAAAAAGTGTCGCGTGTCATTTTTCTATAGGTTGAAGGTAAAAAAAATATTTTTTCATCTTTTGCTTGTTGGATCAAAAAAATATTTTTGGGTTTTATTCTTAGCATCAAAATATTTATGGGGTTCTGTTATCATCTACAAACATTGAGTAGATTTTTCAAAAATCAAATCAAAAGTAAAACATTTTGCTAGAAAAAAATGTTTCCTGCAAGCTAAATTTGGTTTTTCTAAAAATTCATAACTTTTGCCTTAGTTATTGGATTTTCATTATTCAAGTGGCATTGGAAAGCTGATTTTATCTTCTACATAGATCTAAGATAATTTTTAATCATAGAGGCAGATGTGAACATTCATCAGTGCATGCACTATTTCACTTTTTATATTCTTTTACAAAATAATTGCACTATACGTGGATTTTTTTTTCCATGCACCTCTAAAATTGGTGAACCTTTATTTTTGGCAATTTTTTGCTAAATTTGGCGGAGTGCTTTTTTGCCCTACTCATTCCCTCTCCATTGGACTTCTCAGTTTTGTACTTCATATTCCAGAGGCCATGTCTCGGCCATACAGTGGTCTTTTCCAGTGCAATTTTTTTTGAAACAGGGTAGAATTTCGTGCTCTTCACAACAGTGCAAGTATTTTCCAGTTTGAACTTCTAGTTTTTTCTAGAATTCTATTTTTAGTGCTGTTGTTTTTAAGTCCTCATTTTGGAGACTTCAACGAGCCATATCTTTTGCATCCAGACTCTTTTTTGGGTGTCATTTTTTTTTAAAGTGCATGTTTTTTCATGTACTTCATCATGGTGCTACTAGTTTCCTCTTATTCTGTTAGAGAATTTTATTTTCAGTTTGTAGTCCTTTTTTGGACATTATGGGTTCCATTGTATGCATTCTTATTATGTAAATAAATTGAAATAAAGTACCCTAGAATTCTGGTGTATGTATTATTGGTATCTTGCATATCAATTTGTTCCTTATTATACTATCACTATGCTATAAAGTACCGTGGGGGGGGTTTGATGTTTTTCCTTTGTTTACAATCATGCCTTTGTCAAGTGAGTGTCCCTTCCACGAAAGCAACCTCATGCGTGTGTGCCTTTGTTTGCACACCCTTTATATGTCTTGGAACTTTCATGTTTGCACATTCAAATGTTCCTGATTCTTCTTCATGCACTTTCTTTCTAGCATTTAGTTTTAATGTACCTATCACACCTCTCCCTTGTCAACGTTATGGGGGGGTTTCTATTGTTGGTGCTAATGCTTCCTTGGGTTCGTGTTGGAGTGAGTTGTGTATACAATATTTGTTTCTATGTACTTTCGGATGCAATGTACATTAGTGGTTGGTTACTTGCATTTCGGTGAGATGGATCACTTATCATATAAACACTTTTGCATTCCTATATTTTGGAGGTGACCTTCCATTTTCACTTGATGAATTCTTCAGACTTTTGGTACTTGTGCTATCTATATCTTCGAGTTTGAGGTGTTTGCCTTTTTTTCCATCTGATTCAAGTAGTGTCGTTGGGGGAACTCATACATATTCTTGTCTTCTTATTCTTGATCATCATTTATTTCAATGAAGGTTCTTGTTTTGACTTTACAACGATTATTCTTTGACAGTGTTTGCAGCTTCTTCATGCTTCAGTGTTCTTCTTTTGTTCATCCTTTGTTCCTATATTTTGGGAAAACTTTGTGTTGGACGCTTCTTCATCCTTCACTCTTGTTTGGAGGCTTCTACAGTCCTTCACTTGTATTTCTCTCTTTTGGAGAGGAGTTTTCTCCCATAGGGTTTTTCTCCTTTTCTCTAGTTTTGAGAGATCTTTTGTTTGTACATGGGTACCTCATAAGGCCTTGTTTGTAGGGACCCATCGTGCATTCTTTTTAGGGTTTTTAGCTACTCCCTAAGTTCATATTAAGAGGGGGTGTTAGAGTTATCATGCATTAGCTAATAATTAATTAATCTTTAATTGATTATTAGTCTAATTTATTCTCATGCACTTAAGATAAACTTAAGAATGATTTATTCAGTTAACTAAGTGTTTTTCTATTAATTGAAGTGAGTACCATTTAGGTTTTTTCTCCTACAAAGCACTCAACCCTCATTTTAATTATCTCTTGAGATTTCATATCTTCTTGATAGTCTCTTGCTTTTGTAGCTTTTTCTTGTTGAGGAATATTGCATATATTATTTACAATTCTCTTGTGTGGAAGGTGTATTTGTTTGTTGTTTGATCTCGTGGCTTGTGGTTTTGTGCTTGTTTTATAATTCTAAAAGAATTAGTGTACTTGGGTTTTGTTATTTATGTCGAAGGATTGAAGATGGACCTTGAGAAAATGAGAGCAATTGTTGATTGGACTACACCAGTAAACATTGGAGAAGTAAGATCATTCCATGGATTAGCAAGTTTCTACCAAAATTTTATTAGAAGCATTAGTAGCATTTGTACACCCATGACAGAGATGATGAGCACCAATAAGAAGGAATTTAATTGGATGTCCAGAGCACAAATAATTTTTGAATTGTTGAAGAAAAATGTGACAGTGAAAATTTGAATGATGCCAGAAGAAGATATTTAGTTTATAATCAGGAATTCTATGCCATAATTCAAGCTTTGAAGAAGTGGAGACATTATTTGTTTCCTAGGTGTTTGTGTTGTATACTGACTATCAAAATTTGTAATATTTGAAATGTCAAGGGAAGTTGAATCAAAGACATATGAGGTGGGTTGAGTTTTTGTAGAGTTATACCTTTTTGTTGAAGCATAGGAGTGGCAAGTCAAACAAGGTTGTAGATGCATTGAGCAGGAGAAGGAATTTGCTGACAAAAATGAGGAGAGAAGTACTCAATTTTGAAGAACTGAAGCATATGTATGAGGATGATCTAGATTTTTATAAATCTTGGAGAGAATATAAAGAACCAGTAGTGACAAACCAGAGCCAATGGTTGGATTATTTCATTTAGGAAGGATGATGTTCAAGGGAAATCGGTTGTGTATTCTGAGGAGTTCAATGAGGGAGAATTTGATCAAGGATAAACATAGTGGAGGACTAGCTAGACATTTTGAAGTGGACAAGATAGTAGCTTTGGTGAGTGAACATTATTTTTGGCCACAAATATACAAGGATGTTAGGAAGTATGTTCAGAATTATAGAATTTTTCAAGTAGCAAAGGGAAGTATTCATAAAACTAGATTGTATAAACCTTTGACAATACTCACAAGATCTTGGGAAGATATAAGCATGGATTTCATATTGGGATTGCCAAGAATACAAATATGGCATGATTCTATAATGGCACATTTCATTCCTTACAAGAAGACTAATGATGTTGTGCATGTTTCTAACTTATTTTTCAAGGAGATTGTGAGATTGCATGGATTACCTAAGAGTATAGTTTCAGATAGAGACACCAAGTTCATTGGATCCTTTTGGAGGATATTGTGGAAGAAGATGAAGATAGACCTAAAGTTTAGTTCAACATATCACCCATAGACAGATGTGCAAATAGAAGTGGTGAAGAGAAGTTTGGGTAGCCTATTGAGATGTTTGGTTGGAGATAAGGTAGGAAATTGGGACATAGTTCTACCATAAGAAAAATTTGCATACAATAATTTAGTTAATCAAAGTATAGGGAAAACACCATTTGATATTGTGATTGGATTACATTTTGGAGAGGAGTTGTAGAGCTAAGAGATGTTAGTTTGGAAGAAAAGAGGAGTGCGGAGGTAGAAGAGTTTGCAGGATTCATGGAAACATTGCATAATCAAGTCTGGAAGCACTTGGAGGATATGAGCAATAAGTATAAGGAGAAGGCATATGAGAAAATGAGACATAAAGAGTTTTTTGTTGGGGATGAAGTGATGATATATTTGAGGAAAGAAAGATTTTCATTAGGAACATACACTAAGCTAAAGATGAGGAAGTTTGGACCATGTAAGATTCTAAGGAAGTTTGATTCTAGAAATGCATATGAAATGGAGTTACAAGAGACATTGGGTATATCACCTATTTTCAATATTGCATACATTTATGAGTATCATGAAGGAAAATCAAGTGATAATAGTAATGAGGTATATTTGAAGGAGCAGTTACCACATCAACCACAAAAGGAGATTGTGAAAATTTTGGACACCAAAATCAAAAGGAGAACTAGGAACAAGTAGTACAAATAATATCTTGTGAAGTGGAAAGGTAGACCAATGGAGGATTCATCATGGATTTCTCAGATGGAGGTGGACCATTTTGGTTTTCCCCTAGCCCTTGGAAAGTGAAGGACTCACTTTTCTTCCAACCCCGAGTGTTTGATGCAAGAGCATCACTGGTTGTAAAGCAATCCTATATCAACCAAAAACATTTCTTTTCTTGCATTTCAATTTGTAGCAGTTTCATTATTTCATTCCATATTTCATTGCATTATCATTTCTTAGCTCATGGAACAAGATATAGCATCTACACGAGACCATCTATAATGTATCCAAATTTCAGATCATTTGCATTTGTGTATCGAAAGTTATCACTCTTAGAATTTCGCCTAATTCATAATCAAAGCATTTGGGGCAGACCTAGTCCAAATTTCTTAGTGTAGACCTATTCCAAAATGTGTGGAGCTTAATGGGACATCATACAATCATTTTGGGTCCAATGGAATCTATCTTGGAGATTCACAATTCATTTCATTTCATGAAGAATTATCTTTATATATTTTGAGGTCGAGCTTCACAATGATCATTCACCGAGTTTTGTAAACCCTTATGGCCGACACGAACTTTTGTTGGAGCTAGAAAATCATATTTAAGATCATTTGTAATTCATTGTAATCATTCATCACCAGAATAATTAGGATTTTCATGAGTAGAGTTTAGAAGTTTCACATTACCCCATTAAGGGATTGTAATAAGGCCTTTGGCCAGTTCCAATGTTGAGTACCCTTGTGACAGGCATGTGAGCCTTGAGATGGTAGTATCATCTTGTGTTATTTGCAGGTGTATGGAAGTATCCAAGTTGTAGGAGATCAAAAATGAATTTTATTGTGGTGTATCTCTCTTGTGAAGATAAATAATATACTTTCCTTCTTTTCTCGTGTAGAGTGTTTTTCCAAAAGGGTTTCTCCATGTAAATCTGGTGTCATATTTGTTTGTTGATTTTTCTATTATGGTGAATGTGCAATCACATACATATAATCATATTTGCACTAGTAGAAAACACAACAATAAATGACTAAAAAAACTACTAAAATTTACATATAAATGACTAAACTTGGTCATGTGACCAATAGTATTTTATTGTCAGTCATTTATAACCTGACCAAATTTATGACTAAACCATTTTTAGTCATTTATTTGGTTGTTTTGATTGATCAATTTGGTAGTATATTTAGCCATTAATTTAGTCATATTTATTCACTGAGCTTGGTCATGTGACCATTAGTAGTTTCTTACCGGTCATTTATAACGTGACCAAATTTATGACTAAACCATATTTAATCATTATTGGCTATTTTGATTGATCAATTTGGTAGTATATTTTTACTCATATATTTAGTCATATTTATTCCCAGATTGCTGTCAATTGGTAGTATATGTATTCACTGATTTCTGTTAACTGGTAGTATATTGAGGCATATGTTTAGTCATATTTATTCACTTACTTCTGTCAATTGGTAGTATATTTAGTTAATTGGTAGTTTATTTAATTATTTTTGTTCACTAATTTCTACCTAAAAGTGTTGGAAATGAGACAATGCTTTTGAGATTTGAACATAATTTACACAGAAAAACATAATCAATCATTCATTTGCACATAATGAAACAGCTATTAAGAAGGAAAAATATTGAAATTTTATTGAGAAAAAGTGTTTTTACAACAAATACAAGACTTAAATATGTGTCTTTGAAGCGTGTTTCTAATTGTTGTGACTGAGAAAACTGAGTTATAATGCTTAATTTTTTGCCTATATAGCTCCAAAACATGAAAGAACTACTTGAAAAATGAAGCCTAAGGGTACTATATCTCGTCCCAAGCATGGGAGAGCATATAGGAAATAAAATTGACTAAGTTCTCATGCTTAAAAATGTCAAAGTCTAAGAGTTTCCACATCCTTCAAATACACCATAATAAAGATCCCTAAACAACATATTCAAACTACTGCATAAAGTAGTGGGTCAAGTTGTCTAACAACTAGTACATGATAAACATCAACTATGACATTTTCTACAAATATTTTAGTGGCCACCATGTGAAGGTTCCCTTTTTCTCTTTCATATGGACAACTCCATCTATTTTGTCTTCATATTGGTCCATAAGATCAGCTCACAAAAGAAAATAAACAAATTATATGCATCAATATATAAATTTCAACCAAAAAATTGTATATATAATTTTACATGATGACAGTTGTCGAGCTCGCTTCTTTTTCTTCTTCACTAAAAGTGCAAAACCAAAAATTGTTAGACATAAATATCCCCTACTTTGAAAGAAGAATGAATAGTTAAACCTAAACATATAGATCCATAAGAAACCGAATTTCTTATTCTTATTGTACCATCTGCAGAACATGTTATAAATGCACCTCTAGCAGGGCTAGCTCCTGCACAATCCAAGCAATTTATACTTCCCAATGTTCAAGATGATGGAAGATTAGAGATATCCCATATACAGGTACTGTGGGAAAGAAATGCGTAACACCTGGTTATCTGCAAAGATTTCAATAAGCATTAGGAGTACTATTCATTAAGAGTGTTTTAACTTTATACTACTTAAAAGTAGCACACACATCAAATACTTGTACACAATGACCAACAACTCAATTTAGGAACCCAGGTTATTAATTGAAATACTCACCTTTGATAGGTTATGCACATCCCATACATAAATTCTATGATCTCCATATATAACAATTGTGAATGGTCAAAATATAAAACATTACTAAATTTTAGTTAAGAAAATTGTCACACTTTTCATATCCTTGTATAAAGAACTCACCAAGCTTTGCTAAAAAGCTACAAGAAATTGCATTTGGAAATTTAAGGCCCAATGCATCATGGTCTAAAGAAAAATTTGCATATACTTTCTCATCATTTATCCCATGGTACCCACATGGTGTTGGCTTTGGTAAGGTGTTAGCATACAAAAGAGTGTCTTGCATAAATAAGCGAACACCATCACTACATGCACAATCAATATGAGAGTCAGGAACACTCAATCCATAACCTTGTCGCACCTGCAGGATCATTTTGATAGATTAATTGACAAATGCCTACCATTGGATATGAGAAATTTATAAATTAACAGTCAAGCAAATAAGATTGGCATGCCATTTCATGACCCAATTTAATATAGTAAGTAAAAAGTTAAGACCATTTTTTATTGCAACACCAGAATGAAAAAGGTAAAGGATTCCTAAAAAATTCATCAAGTTAAATAGAATTAAATTCTAGAATGCTTCAAATTTCATCCCTCCTCACTACCAGAAGATTTTCTACAATGATATGACTTTACCAGCTATTGTTAAGGTATATATAGGTTGAAGCATCTCAACGCACTGGTCTGTAGTTACATAAATACATTTAAAATATGATGCAGAAGATAGTGATATAAAACAACTCTCTTTTTTACTGCCAAGATTGACAGGCTTGCAATTAGTTGCCAAGGTTCCTAATCCTGCAGTCACACGACGACCTGTGTGCACTCCAACTATCCAGTGCGTAAGATGCTTTGCATCAGTTGTAAGGAAAAAGTTACCATCCGAAGAAAAATGAACCATAGTGATTGGTGAAACTGTTGTTATTGCCTTGATTTTTGAAACTAATGTTTCACTTCTCCAATCCCTCAGACAATGAAATCCATCATGAGGAAATCCAACTGATAAAATATGTTTACCTAAAACAAATCAGAAATTTAATTTTTCCATCCCTAAGTGTGTCACCTACAAATGTAGGAATCATCTACAAAATGTCATTGCATAGGGAAATCAGTCAATGCCTATAGCTAACCATTTGGTGAGACCTCCACACAAGAAACTCCATATTTATGGGCTTTCAATTCAACAATACAAGAGCCAATTGAAGAATCCCAAATTATTATAGCAGGTTGGTACCCTGACTACAAAACATTTAACATAAATAGTCAAGATGTTGAAAACAATGATCTGATGTAAAAAATAGAACAAAAATATTCCCAAAATTTACAATTGGCAAACAACTATTGACATTCCTTCAAACCTCCATCATACAAAGCAACTCATCAATTAGAATTTTGGAGACTATCTTCCAAAAGTCAATGTGACCAAAAAATTTAGAACATAGATACTACACAAAAACAATAAACATGCAATTTAAGAGACAAAGGGATGAAGAAATGGCTCAGATTTTTAGGACTCAATTAACCATTGTTGAACTAATCAATGCCCTTTCACAAACAAGTACATTTTTGGCCCCTTCATAATTGCAACCATGACACTTTTCTCTCTTTTTATTACTTTCCAATTTGATACTAATATTATTGTATTGGGAAAAATATTGTTGTATTTGAGACCCCATGGACCATGAAAAATGAACAGAATTTCTGAAAAAGACCTAAATATATTTTGAATGATGGCTCAGTTTATGATATTTTTTTACATTATTTCTTTATATTTATTTTTCTCATCTTTACCCTAATCGCATGCACCAATCACAAGATCCCACTTGTAAGCTTCTCATTATCTCTTGCAAATGGATTAAATTTCATCCCTCTATTGCACAAGATCAAATCCTATCTATCAATCATCCTCATCCAAAATCTATAAATCTATCATTCCACAAACATTCCAAAGTTAAGAATTGGATGCAAGGCAACGTAATGTTGTTGGAATTCTTGAGCAACCACATTGCCTCTCAACCACAATCTTGAGCACATCACATGGTCAACACTTTTTTTTTGGTGAGAAGTGTGTTCCCTTGTTATTTGTTTACTTACCTTAGCTCAATTAGACGTGCAATAGAATAGGACTATTTTTTTATGCATTTTTTGCAATTGCTTTGTCTTGTATTTTGGTGTACACCATCATTTAGCAGTAAGCTACAAATTATTACAACACAAAATCCATGTGTCGTTTGTGCAGTGATGAATAATATTTATAAAACTAAAGAAATCTGGACATATAACACACTCAAAAGGAGCTCAAATTTTCTTAACCTTAAAAAATAAATTACTTAAAATTTTAGAATTAAATAATTTTTTTAATCTTTATAACAACATTATAGTCCTACTTCAGCCAATCTTAAACTATACTAAGGTCTACATCAAGATGCAACTAGTTTCTCCTTTTTTAGGATACGATCTTAGATAAAAAAAATTATATCTGGTAATGGATGAACAGGGTTAATTCATCAAAAAACATGTGCACATGAAACCTCTAAAACTAGCATTCATACTTACAATAAGAAATAAGGGGTACTATTGTAGAAAAGTGAACCAAAGCATAATTATAAAATGGTGGAACCATTATTTTATTATTATAAATTAATGTAAAGCTATTATAGAAGAAGAATGAGATGGAGGCTCAAGAGCCCCAACAATGTCTTCATCCAAAGGGTGGCCAATAACACATATTAAAATGCAATAACCTTCTAGCGAAAAGAAGCAAACAACTTCTAATCACCCAACCAAGTTGCTTTATTATTGAATTTTATTGATTTACAATATAATCTATGATTTGCACCTGTAAAATTTTGGATCAACAACCCAACAGACCTCCACTGATCCAAAATAGATCTTATACTCTAATACCCTAATCAACCAATGCCTAGTATTTTGAAGGAGTATTGCATCAGTTTCAAGGATAAAGAATGCATGCTTTCATTTTTTTTAGTTTAAGAGATGAGGAAAACATTGTGGTAGATCAGTTCCACGTTGAAAGTGCACCCAAAATGAGAGATGGATGATGGAAATAGGTGTGGAGATCTTAGAGATCATTGTTTCTTGGTCCATAACAAAGGAGCATGACTAAGACACTGTAATAGGTTTTGATGCCAAAAGGGAGTAGTTACTTTGAAGAGATGCAATGGAAAGACAATGTTATTCACTAAGGCAACATTAAATAAAAAATCACAATGTTTGAAGGGATAACTAATATGGATGGAAAGAAGTATGAGAAGCAGTCCAACTATAAATGCATGGCATTCTTCAAAATGATGGATGAGAAGTTATGGATTCCTATCTCATGGTGAAAGTGATGCAAAGGGGGTAGGGTTTAATGAGCAGGACAATCATGAATGTCTTCCAAAATAGAGCTTTAAGAGCATTTGATGACATTAAGAGGATTAGCATTCACCCCTGAGTGTATAGTCATAGTCATATGTGATTCTAGAATGGAACATGAGACAAATACAAGAAAGTTAAAGGGGTACAATGTCAATCTTATTGTTCTAAACACGGTCATAATGTTATAATGCCTTATGAAGACTTATGGTAGAAATGAAAAGGTAGTCACAACCATTGACAGTGTGAGGATATCATAAGATGAGATCTTAAGCATACAAGACAGGCAAAAGGTGCATGCTTGAGTTTTTTCTCATTGCATAAGTGATGACTAATACGACATTCTTTGAGAGGTAGTGACTTTCTAGGAATTTAACTATCAAATATTGATGGTAGTGCCTTGAGGATTTAAATGTTGCTATAAGTGCAGGCTAATGGCAAAGATAGTGGCTATGCAAAGATAAAGGTGAAGGGATAGTCTCCTTGAACAAGGTTAGAGTAATCAAGATGAGCAGACCTTCCTTAAGACTATGTAGGTTGTAGAAGACATACTTGTTCTTTTTAGAAGCATGAGGTGACTATGAGTTGAGGATAGGGTCTTGGGGTAAGGAATCTCAGTAAAGACCTGCACCATGAAAGAATCCATTTGAACATTAATTCAAAACTAATTTGATGAGAAAATATATTTGATATCCAATTTGGAATCCTTAACATCCAAAAATTACTAGCCCAATGTTTCACAACAAGTTTCCCAACTATGACATAATCTTTACTTAAGAAACCAGATTTTGATCCACTGCCATATTGGATCTCACAGGATTCTCCTTCACAAACAACAAATGATATATATTAATTGTTTAACAACTTCCTTAATATCCCCATCTAAGAAGACTAAACTAAGTGAGGTTGAGGGTTTGAAGTAGAGTACCATCTTCTTGGTATGTGTTTGACTTTGATGACTTGTATCTTGAATGAAAATAGCAAGCTAGCCACATTGTAAAATAATTGTTAAAAAAATAACCACAAAATACTCTTTAATTAAAATAATAAATCCTTCTATATATTTCAAGACAAGATATTTCAGTTAATTTCTAAAAGAGCTAATTTCACTATCCAAACAACCATCAATCTATTTACTGTATATAATTTCCCAGAATTCAAAATTTGAATGTAATGAAACTAACCATAATTACCAAAGATTTGACACCAAAATGTAGTACAAAATGAATTTTTTGATAGAATTCCTCAAAGAGATTTCATCTCATGGAATGAAATGATATGATTGCAGAATGTGCACAAAATGGATTTTGCAAGGAAGCTCTCAAAATATTTGAATTAATGAAGCACTCTGGAACACTGACATTGTAAGCTTTGCTTGTGTTCTAGATGCATGCAGTCATGCAGGTTTAGTGGATGAGGGTTGCACATACTTCACATGTCAATAACCCTTATTGCATTACATATATAGTTGATCATTAGGTGTGCACGGTTGACCTTTGTGCTCATGTTGGCTATCTTGAGGACACCCTAAACATTATTACTAAGATGCCAGTTAAAACTTTGGTGCCTGTGGATCATATATGAATATAGGTTGAGTATTCCAACAACACTATTTTTTTAGTTGGATCCTAAAAATGTTGCAACTTATGTTCTTCTCTAAAAAATTTGTGCAAAAGCGACTAGGGGTGGTGAGATTCAAATAGTAAGGAGATTGATGAAAGATAGAGGAATTAAAAAGATACTTACATGTAGTTGGATTGAAGGGCATAAAATGGTACATGATTTTTTGTGTAGGAAACATATCACATCTACAAACATGGGAGAGCTATGAAAAATTGGAGAAATTGGCTTGGAAAATGAAGGTAGTGGTGTATTTCTAGATTCAAGACTTTTACTTAATGTTGTGGAATAGAAGGAAAAAGAATCGTTTATCTGCCACCATAGTGAAAAGTTAGCAATTGCATTTGGTTTGTTCAACATGGCCCCTAGTACAACTATTAGAGTTGTTAAGAACCTTTGAGTATGTTTTGATTTTCACACTGCAATTAATTCATCTCCAAGATTGTTGCAAGATAAATTGTTCTGAGAGATGTGAACCATTTCCATCCTTTTAAATAGGGACAATGTTCTTGTGGAGAATATTGGTGATGCTAAATGAAACAATCTGAAAAATAGGCTTGCACTATAATAATGTGCACTGCATCAAATATCCAGTAATAATGAAGGGACATCCATCAAAGCATAACAACAAGGATTTTTCTGTCATATGTTGTAGTTACAAGTGCCCTGCTAGACATACATGAAAATGTGGAAGCATAGACAAGGCAAGCGAACTATTTCAAAAAATGCCTCAAAGAAATGTGATATCACAGAATGTCATGATTAAAAGATATGTTCAAAATGGGTTTTTTTTAAAAGTCCTTAGAAAATTTTAAGGAAATCCAACCAATAAAGACAGAAGGAAATGAAATATCACCATCAAAAGGGCAAGCAATAAACCATAGAAATGGTGTGGTGGGGTTGTGGAAGCATAAGACAAAATTCCATTGCATATCACAATTTTTTTGAGGATTATTTTGAAATTAAAGGAGCTGAAATAAAATCAAATGGCTAAATACATGTCGAGTTATAGTGATCTCGACGTTTTCTTCATATCCAACGGGACCGCGACTGAGATCAAAATTATCAAAAACAGTAGAAACAATGGCCTTTGTCACTCCAGCTTGCACTTGCTTGTACACAACCTCCTACAAACTTGAGGCCCTAAATTGTTGTAAATTGGTAATATTATTTGATTTCTCACACAAGTTTCCTTCCTTTCTTGCAAAAATAAAAAATTCAACTTCGCATGGATTTGATGAAAAAGGTCATTAAAGATAAAAATACCTTTTTATAATGTTTTACCATAAAATATCATTTATTTTCTAAATATTTTTTTATATAATTTACAAAAAATTAATATATAAATATAATACAAAATATAATTAGTATATTATATATATTTAATATAATAGTAATACAGATTAAATTATATATAATATAATTATATTTATTATTATATTTAATAGTATATATAGGTCATATTATAATTATTTATTGTATTCTATAATAAAAATTATTAAATATAAATATAAATTATTATAATTAATAATTAAAATATTCTTATATAGAACAAATTAAATTAATATATAAAAAATTTGATAGTTTAATTGATATTTGGAGAGATTAGGAAAAATAAAGAGAGATAGAGGGGGAGACAATTCTATATAGAGAGAGGAATATATATTAACACTTGCACCTAAAGGAGGTTCAAGGATTGTGTTGATAGAAAACTATATGTATGTTAATATGTTAGAGAGTATGTGTTGAAGTTAGGGCTCCCTAACATGCTTCCTCTTTGACCCCATCATGGTGGACTATGGGAATAGCACTATTGATTCTTGATTCCTTAAATGATATATTCAAATAGATTGTGACTAAATAAATGACTAATTATTTACCCGACGATCAAATTAGTCATTTATTTAGTCATTTATAGCTGTGTTGCAAAAAATGACTAGAATTTAGTCATTTTTAGTTGTCATGACTAAAAGTTTGTCACCTAGTCATTTATTTTCCAAATTCTACTAGTATTGGTAATCTTATTTTTCATATTTTAATTCACATACATAAGTTAATATTGTAGCTTAGTTCCACCTTATCTTTAATAAAAATGATCCTACACTTAACCGGGGGCATTTTCTCAAACCTAGTCATCATATTGGATCCTTGTTATTAACTAAAATTAAAAAATCCAAAAACATTACATATTCCAAAAAATCCAAAAACATTACATATTCCAAAAATCTAAAAATAACACTAAATAATCTAGAAAAACCAAAATTAAATAATCCAAAAACATTGGATATTCCAAAAAATCCAAAAAATATCAAATATTCCAAAAATCTAAAAAAGAGCCTCAAATATTACAAAAACTCTGAAAAAGTTAAATACCTCAAAATCCAAAAAAAAAAAAAAAATCAACACAAATTCACCCATCCATAGTAAAATTATTACCCATATTAAAATTATCATAACAATCACCTATGACAAAGTAAGCAAAATCAAATGATGTAATAATCAAAACATAGATCATTCATAACAAATTGCAAGCTAGGATCATTACCGAAACAACCCACTACCTACATACCAATTTCCTAATTCACTTGATTCATTGTCTGAACCAATGCCTTAACATATATATATTTCGTACAATAGGCATAATCTAAGATAACAATTGCAACCTCTTTGGAAAGAGATATAATGGTTGTGATATGTTTTTTCAAACAATTTTTTATTTTATTTATCATTTTGTCTCCTTTCATTGCTTACTTGAAGCCACCTTGATCTTTCAATATTTTGGTGTGTCTAGAGGAGCACAAAACGGGGCATAGTCATTGCTTTCATTTGTTATGTTTATGGGATGTTCTTATAATATGACCATGGTGAACACTTACCTTGTGTGTGTCGAGATAGCTTCTAGCATAACAAATGACCTTTGCATATCAGGTTCTTTATACCTTTTGTGTGTAGGCCTATCATGCTCTAAGTTTTATTCACTCACACATTCAAACAAGGTTTTTGTATGTCTAGTATGAATAAGGATAATCCTATTTGTTTGTAGAGTCAAAATCCATGTAATAAATACAACACCACCCTATTTATTTATACCTTGGTGCATAGCGTCTACTTGCTATATCAAAATAGGATTGCTCTCTACATTTTTTAATATAACCACAAGAAAAAGAAAATTCATTTTTCCCATCCTATTTTCTAACAAAAATCCCAAATCACTCTAATAACCATAGCTTTTATTGATATTTTATCAACCTGCTTCATCTATCCATCACCATCCTAAATCATTTCTATTCTACTCATCGTACTAACCATTCTATCCATGTTTACACAAACAAAAATATCCATATCATCCCTATATACACAATTTTTAGTATCATCATAAAATCACATATCTTGCATCCATAATCATAGCATCATTCAGATATAACATCACCAGTCATAACATTATGGTACAATCATCAGATAAGACATCATAGAATAATAAAAAAACAAAACAAAAATCATAGCATCACATCATAGAATCATCATTACATAGCATGCATCCATCATATAACATAATCAAATAGGATTCATCATTTAAATGCATACACCAAAGCATATGGATATCCATAACATGCATATAGAATAACATACATCATGAACATCATGCCTACACATAAAATATATATATAAATAATCATTGTTGCAAGAATAGAAAGAATGAAGGTGTTGTCATTTATGTCAACTCGTCAATTGGTTATCAACTGGTTGTTGTTGTCATTAATGTCATGGTTGTAGGTTATTGGATGTATATGTCGAGCATATTGAGAAAATTGTATTGAAGAAAGGTTGTAGGTGTTCAGTGGTTGCTCTGGGTTTTGCTCCAGGATTTTCTCCTATGTTTGTGTGGTTCAAATGTGTTTATCATGATTGTTGGAAGTTGCTAGATCCAGATTTTTAGTTGTTGATTCATTGTATAGTGTGAGTTTTGTTCACCAGTTTTGAACTGTGGTTTTTTGTGTTTCTAGTTGAGGTCTGGGAGAAATGTTGTTGGTCTAGATTTCTCTTTGTTAAAGTCTTATGACTTGTGGTTCTAGAGTTGAGCTGTTATGAGTGTATTGAAGATAATTTTGGTATTTGGAAGGTTCGTGCTTAATTGCTCTGTGTTTTACATTAGTTTGGTTGACCTTGTGTTAAACACTATCTTTGGAGTAGATGAAGCATGCTAGATCTATTTGGGTCCTTATCAAGCATGTGTTTGGGCCGCCCTCATTCTAATTCCACCCTAGGATGTTTTGGCGTTGACCTAATTTGAATTTAATGTTGGATGGCCAACTTTGGATATGTTTCAAAGTTGAAGATGGTATAAATGCAGAATGAGGAAGAAAGCAAAGAGAGAGATAAGTACAAAGAAATAAAGAAAATAGATGTGAGATTAATGTGAATCAATAAGCGTGTGTGATGCGAGTGTGGAAAATCAATGCGAATCCTAAATGCTAAGTTTTCAGATGTAGTGAGAAGAAGGTGTACTCTATCATTCATGCATGTTTGCAAGTGCTTGCGAAATTTGTGGTAGATTTCTCTATTGCATTGAAATTTTATTCTCTCTATAAGATATCTCTTCTATCTTCTTTTTATCTCTGTGGTAGTGAGGCCTCCGAGTTATTAGCCTTGTTGGAAAGTGAGTCATGATCTGAACAGTGAGTCTTTGTTTTGGTAGTGAGCCTTTTGTAATCGGTTTTGATATTCTCTATAGTGTGAGTTAATCCTCACCGTGGTTTTTCCCTTATTGGGTTCTCCATGTAAATCTAGTGTTGTTGTTGTGTTTGTGTGATGGTTTTCAATTTTTGTAGTTGCACTTAATGTTTTATCATTTAAGCAGTGTTAAGGACTAGTTCCAGTGAATGAATTAAGGTTTAAATTTGTGACAACTAATTCACCCCCCCTCTCATTTGTCTTGTTTAACAATCATGTCATGGTACAAGATCATATATATAATTTATGTATAAAGGGATCTCAAGATCCATGAATATACATATAGACATGATCTCACAAGTATAGTAAAAATGTGTCTACATCATATACATCAATATCCGAAATTCTCCTCTACAATGAGCTCCCACCCTCTGTATGTCCAAGTGAGGGTGCAAGAGAAGGAAGACATATTCGTAGCTATAAAACCTTTGATGTTGGCTATGAAAACTCCTATCCCACAAGACCTTGTCTTGGTTGTGGTGTTTCTAGTGGTGGTATACCTAAAGATCCCCCATCATTGATCTACCCTCCAATCTAGCCGATCGTGATTCCCTCAATGAACTCCTCGATGAGAAATTACAATCCCTCTTATTTGTCAATACATCCCTCTCATATATGGTCCTATAATATATGGAATCTTGTATATGTCTCCTCATCTCTCCTATCACCTGCATTAGGGAAACTCCTCCACCCATCACCTCTACCCGCTTGCATCGAGATATCTCAATGTCCCTCTTAGTCATCCTCAAATTCAACAAAACTAAGAGGTTGTCCCTCTCTATAGTCCTTTGTGTCACTAAATCTAAGATGATATCCCTCTCATTCATCCTCTATCTTAACTAAACTAAGAGGTTATCCCTCTATCCTTGATGCCTATCCCTCTCTTTTTAAGCTTGGTCGAACTCTGATAGAGCTACTACTAATCTCACCAATGTATTTCCATCACCATATCCCCAACTCCCCCATATCCACCTCCCATGTCTCCTCCGACCAAGCCACCCCAACCCTCTCCCACCATCTCCTCTCCTCCCCATCCATCATCCTCACCTTCTTTATCTCCTCTACCCCCATATCCTCCATGCACCTATATCTACCCTTCATCCCCACCTCTAGCCTAGGATCTATCTCCACCAACATCACATCTATTACCTCTACCTGTATCAACCCCCTTCTCCACTCTTTTCCAAAGCCTATAGGCCCTAACTATCTTTGTGCCTTATCTCTACCTCCTAACTACTCCACTTGGGTTTGTCAACTAAACCAACTAAAAGGTTTCCCACCATCTGTCAAAACTGGTTGCAATCCTTGCATCCATAACTGCTACACCCCATACCCATTGAACATGCACCAAGGACTAAAAATCCACTAGATCTATGTTTGAAACTATCATAGGCCCCCACTGCCCAATCTCCTATTTTGTACAATAAAAAATGACCTCCTCATTGGGTAGGCTCTAGATCTCTCTAAATTATTGTCTAACTTTCTCTAGTATATATCTCTCTATGATGTGTGTAGTGCATCCAATCAACCACTTGGACTATCTACAATATACTAAATTTGGGGTGTCATCGATCCATGCCTCACACAATCTCCACAATATCCAAATAATAGTATCAAGCTCATCCATGGCTCTCCTATATCATTTGAGATCTCCCCAACCGCTTGTGAGATACTGCACCCTCATAAACATAAACATATGTCATCTCATTTCCTTGTGTTATCCAACCCATAGGATGAGTATTTTTTAATATGATCCCATGCCCAAACATGGAGCAATATAACATCGTGGGATAAGCTAGCACCATATCTATAAACAACTTGATACATATCATGATATAAGTGGGATAGTACATAGGGACCCCATGTAAAAATGATGTCATCACTCAACATCCTCTCTAGAACTTAGCCCCATCCAATAGAAAATCCCCTTGATCTTTGATCTGAGAATAGAACCCCTCCAATCAATCCAACCAACACTAGTGAGAGTGCATTAAATATCCCCATGGCATTTCATAATTCCATCTCCCCATCCTCAATACCAAGATAATCATCTAAGAACACTCTCGCCAATGCATCCTCTCCAATATTTGTATCATATATAACCCTTGCACCATAGATGGGGATCCTAAGGATCCTCCAGAAATCCTCCAAGGTGATGGTAATCTCTCTAGTAGGTAGAATGAAAGATGATTGCTCACTATTCCACCTCTCAACTAGGGTCATCATTATGGCCTTATGAGCATGAATCTTAAGCATATATGTGATATTCCATATCCCAACAACTACTAGAAATGTATAGTCCATCTCATCAAATCAAGTACTCAACTGTAGCATAATAGGATGTCACTCTCTCGAAATAATTGAATCTAGAACAACTTGAAAAAATAGTCCACACAATGTCAATCATATCCAAATTATATAAAAACCTAAATCAACAAGCCATGAAATCAAAAGCACCAAATTGCATTCATATGTGGTGGGAATTATGTCAAATGTGCCATTTTAGGAATCATATGCGATTTGATTTTTAAATGTGTTAATCAAATGTGAACCAATTTAATCATATATGAGCCTTTTTGGCAAATGTGTCAAACCATCTTCAACTACAAAAATTTAAATTCAAATGTGTCATTGTTCATATCAAATAAATAATAGCAGGTTTCAATTGCATAATTCTACCTTTTGGCGCATTTGATTTCTTAACTTTACCTAGCATTTATGACACCTAGAACTATGCCTATCGACCTAAGGGTTTGATATGTACCAAATTGGGTGCTCCAATTGGATGTTGGTTCTAATGGACTCTCTTTTTGCAATGGAGAGCTCTCAGAATCCCTGCCATCTCTATAGCTACTTTGCGATCTAATCTCACTAGAGGCTTTAAATCTCTGAACTAGGAGGGTGAAAAATGACTTGAAAGTGACCCCCAATGCCTCTATATAGGCATCCAAACCCTAATTTACTTTCACCTACCATCTCACAATCCACTTACATCATAACCTAATTCCTTGAGCCTGTTCATAAGCCAACATGACCCCATTTTCATCATCTTCCTTACTAAACCTATCATGTTTACTTGTCGAGAGCTCAACCCAAAATTTATTTTTTTTGATCGATCTCTCAAGATGGAAACCTACTATCCAACCTTCATACCTCAGCCCACTAGGGTAAACTAGGGCACATCATCAACTAAAACTCTCCATATTAGCAACATGTCTTTGAAACAACGTAATAGGGTACATTGTCTCAAAAAGGGGAAAAATATAAACACCTGAAAACGTCTAATGCATTTCTTCTAAATCCAAAATCATTTCCCGTCATCATCACTAATCAACTCCTTCATCACCATTAGTTAAATACTTTTTAATTATTTAATTAAGCTAATGCATTTCCCTATTTAATCAAATAATTTTTAATTATTTAATTATTACACTATTTTCACTCATCAACTTTAATTAAATAATTTTAATTATTTAATTAATTAATAAATTTTCTCCAACACTTTAATTAAATAATTTTTAATTATTTTCTAATTTTTCCTCATCCATATTAATTAAATATTCTTTTCTTATTTAATTATTTCCAATTATTCTTTCATCCACATTAATTAAATAATTTTATTTATTTAATTAAATTTCTAATTATTTCTCTATCCACATAATTAAATATTTTTTAGCTATTTAATTAAAATCATGTATTCTTCTCATCCCACATAATTAAGTAATTTTAATTATTTAATTAGCTAATTATTCCTCTAACATTAAATAAATTATTTAATTTAACTTTGCATATTCCTCTAAAAATAAATAAAAACATTATTTTATTTATTTCTTAAATATATCATTCTATTTTTATTCCTCTAACTCTAAATTTAGTGACCATCTCTAAATTTAGTGAGTTCACTAAAAACAACCTCAATTCACTCTCACTCACTTCCACTTCATCCTCTCATATAGTCAGTCCTTTGACTCATGCAGCCACTTAACTTCTCATCACAACCCCTCATCCTAACACATGTCACGTGCACAATCCTCATGATCTCTCAACCATTCTGATCTATTGATCTCATCTCACATCCTACACTGTTGATTTGATATCTCTGAAAACTATAAAACACCAATCATTTAGCCATTCGATCTCTCCACAAATTTTGCATCTAAACTATACTCGATTTTATATTGCTTTTGCTAACAAGGTCATGCTAAGGTTTTATGAGAAATCCACATACTATCAAAGTAGCATAATCACATTTTACAATGGATTAAGGCTAGCCATTTTTGGTGGAGGTAAAGTAGTTAGATTAGTTTGATTTCATTTGTTTTCATGTTTGTGCACATGCTTCATTGAGATTAGATCCTTTGATTATTGAATTGGGTTTGTTATTGATTCATTTCCTTTATAGAATCCATTGATCATATTTCCCCTATTCAAAAATCCATCCATCATTAACAACAACTCACACCTTATCACTTTTTGTAGCATTTTCTCCATATTAAGAAGCAGGTAGTTATCATTGAGAGAAGACATATTTAGGTTCCTAAAGTCCACACATAGTCTAATATCACCATTTTTTCTAACTAGAACTAAGTTGGAAACATGTAAAGAATACCTAATAGTCTTAATGATCCCTCCTCTAATATTTGTAAGTTAATTGTAAATTTTAGAAGTTATGGTAGGGATTATAGGTCTTTGATTTGCTTAAAAGGCTTGGCATCTAGTTTCAAGGGAATCTTGTGTTGGAAAAGATATTCTTTATACACCTTTATATCACCATATGTCTAGGTGAACACCTTTCAATGCTTCTTTAACAATGCAATCAACAATGTTTTAATTTTATGGTTCATCTTTTTCCATGTGTAGATATTTTTGGGGGTAGAGTACATGCCTAGATTGACTTCTTCCAAGTCATATTCATGCACAGTTATTTTTTTGTTTAAATTTGTGTTAGCACTGTCAAACAAGAGAAACTAGGCCTATAGGGATATAACTTTGGATAAATTACCTCATTGCAAAAAAATAATCTCTTTACATCCACTCTTTTAACAAAATATTGAAATTATATCTCCTAGTTTTGATATTTGTCAATGCAAGTGAAATTTGAGCAAATACAAATCATTGAAAAATTGGCAATGATGAATGTCATCAAGGATTTAAGGCTATGTTTTCAGCTCCACTCTTAAAATACCAACCAACATTATGTCTGTTGGTTCCCATATTAGCAGATTGTTAAACCCTAAAAGTATACCGACCTTTATGATCAGGTTCAACAATGATTTGGCCAATAAATAGAATTGACCAAGATGGTTGGAATTCCCTACTCTTCAGGCTCTGCTATGCCTAGGTGGGTATACCCTTATTCACCAATGAATGCTTGTTCTCTAAGATTGAATGATGTTGTTTAAGAATATTAAAGCCCTTTGTAGATTTGTGTGATTAATCAATTTTTTCAATTAAATCATCCTCATAATATTTCCAATTGCATTTACTTCATATGATCACAAAACTTTCAATTAAATCATCTTATACTAATCTATTTCAGATTGGCATGTAGTTTTGAAATAGATGATACAAAACTAACTACTACTCCTACTTCTATAACTGGAAATTATAATGTGTAAATGAGATTTTATGAAATATTGTTTTAGAATGGATATGATCAGTGCCTTCTTCTTGTTGGGCAATGGAGTCAAAATATGTAATGATATATGTCCTCCTTTTGGTTATAATTCTAGTTGTTTGGAACTTAGATGTTTATGACTTGCATAAACGTGCAATGGAGTAATTATTAGACTCTTCTTATTGATCCAAATGACCTTCCAGGTTACTGTGATCTATTTTAAAAGGAATTTCAATTCTTAATTGAAGAAACCAGTTAAATGAATCACATAAAACATGAATGTGCTTTGACAAACTAAATATATGCTTGATATACATGACTTGAATAACAAGGAAGAATCAGAATAGAGACAACCACATAATCATACACAATAATTTCAACAAACAACTAAAACCCAAATTTCACCACCAATTATAGGTTCATTTTCATTGGTCTACTTCAAAAAAGATTTTACAATGTATATCAAAATTTTCTTTCTCTCAACTCCTAATATATTCTACCCCTTCTAATTTGGTCTTGTTTTCCATCTTATAGATGAATGAGGGAAGCAACAAGATTCAGGCTATTACATTTCAAAACAAACCTTCATTTACCCCTTCGCTTGTACAAACTAATAATATTAGTTATTTTACGTTTGTTTATAATTACAAAAATACAATTGCAACATAAGAAAACAACTTTTGCATATCGAAGTCCAAAGCACTTGTAGTACACTTAAAGTCTATTAATAATTGTAAGGCACTCATGATCACCTGATCTAGCAAGGTCCACTCTTCTTGATGATGTATCCAAGGCTTGGCACTTCATTATCTCTGTTATAAGGCCTATTCTTCTGGGGGAGCCAAGTATGTTTTCTCCCACTGGAACACTATATAGTCATTAGGCCATCTGTATTCTTGAATTTGTGATATGTTTTTCAAATGATCCTTCCATCTCTTATTCAAAATTCCCCTGACTTCTGCAAAAAATTTGGAATAACATGAGTCTAATACAATTATCCCATCCAGAGTCAGATTGAAACTGTGAATATTGACATCTTGCTACTTTTGTAAGTTGGTGATTACATTGGGCACTATTTGGTCAAATTCCTTCTTCCAATCTTCGAGAGATTCTAGATAAGCCTCTTCCCTTAGGATATCAGGCACAAACGGATGCTTGAGTGTGGTGAAGGATTCTACCTTTGTTTTTTATCTTTTGATCTTCCCTAGAGATATACTGAAACTCATCTATGACCATTTTCACCATATTTTCCATGGGTTTCAAGGCTACTGGAGTATCTTGGATTCTCTATATAACTTTTCATAATGTCACTAGGGCATGGTGGATAGGCTACCACTTTTTAAATAAAGGATCTAGAATTGCAGTATGTACCTTTATCCTCTTCATTGCTTACAATAAAGAAATATAGCACTCATGTATGTCTTTTGTCTTATCCACAACAAGCCTGATTCTGTACTCTAGGACCTTCTCTAATACACCAAAGGTTTTGCTTCTCACCTCTTGTTTTGTAACTTCATTGAGTCTTTTCAAATCTGCAATCTCTTTTTCCCAACCCTGCTTTAGTGCTTCTACTTGATCCATAGGAATTGTGTCAACTCCCAATTCATGAGATGTGGAGGGATGATAGACCATAATTTATTTTCCTTTGGTAGAATCAACCCTATTCAATTTTTTCTTTAATTTCACATTCTCTATGAACAGCTAGTTCACCTCCTCATTCATGTCAATTTGAGCTTTCTCATATTCGGCCAGCTTGAGCTCCATGCTTCTAACATCTTTGGTAAACATAGTTGAACACATGGTCATAGTGGTTGACTCTAATGTTGAGTTATCTTTAAGTGTTTTGACCATCATCGTTCCCCTCATCTCGTGTAGTACATCCAATAGCCTTGGTTTTGCTATGTTTTTTTCCTTCACCCAAAAGGCCAAGATTTCAATTTTAGGGTTGTACCCAATGCCACTCATTCCCTCTTTTGAGTTAAATTCTGAAATCAAAATAGGGTCCTCCTGATTTCTCACTAGATCAAGTAAAAAAATATTCTTTAACTCCATACCGAGGATGAGTAATATATTGCTTTTCATAATCATGTCTCTAGCCTCCCAGGGGCTGATGTTTATTTCATTTATTCTAAGCTCTCTAAAATTTTGGGCTATAATTTGATCATGTTGGGATTCATCAATCCCAATTTTATTGATCTCCACCCCTTCTTCCAATTCTCAAATTTTCATTTTGACCCAAAAGTCTTTAAACTCAAAGTAATTTACAAAGTCATCATCCTCCACAAACCTAAGGGAGGCCACTAATCTCTCATCTTCAAGTAGCTTCATCTCTCTTTGATCTTGCATAGCTCCCTTTTCATCAGGTTTGTGAACCTCAATTCCATGTTCAGTAAGTGGTCGGGTAACTTCAATTTCATCTTTAATGTGCCTCAACACACTAGAAATCTCCTCAGTGTCTCCTACTTCCTCTAACAACTCATATGATACCAATGGGGCTACATCATCTATTTTCTATCTTTTATCCATTGGTTGCTCTGAGGATGGATCTGGCAAAATAGGTGAATATTGTTGACTTGAAACTGCATCATCAATAGGCTAAGAAATCATCACCTCACCTAGCTTCTTAATAGGAATCTTGTTGGGCTTTGTAGGTTGACTCTTAGGTGCTCTGACTAAATCACCATATAGTTCTTCAAAGTCGTCAATAATTAAATCAATCCTCTTATGAGGCTTCTTTTCTTTTGCATAAAACCCCAAGAACTTTGGGTTTTCTTTCTTCTTTTCTTCCTCCACCTTCCTAAATATATCCCATTTCCTTTTCCTTTGAAAGACTTCATGAGGGGTGAGACAATTCCTAATTATGTCCTCTTCATAGTCAACCTGTTGTGTAATTACTGCTTTGGTAAGAATAAATTTTCTCATATGGTTCATGTAGACACTTAAATAAGCCTGATTGATATTCTACATCCGATTCTAATAAATTAACACAATTTCCTCCTAAATCACTTCAAACTAACCAATTAATTAAATTCAAAAAATTTAGCTATTAATCAAATAATTAATTTTATTGGATAAATTCACCCTTCTTCTAACTAATATTCATCATATTTAATTAAACCAAATTATTTCATTAAATCCCCCTAAGTCTTCTTATTTTATTAAATAAATAAAATCAATTGTCACAATTGCCTAACCCATTCAAATTAATTAGTTCTCAATTAATTAACTCTAAATCACACTTTCTAATCAACATTAATAAATCCTCTAGCTTTTAGCTCCTCAAGAGTTAAATTGACCCATGGTCAACTAACCAGGTTGCACATGAAATTCATTTCTTTTAATTAACTAATTCCACTATTTATCCTCACAATGGCATATTCCAAGGAATATTCCCCCCAACCACCTCTTCATTCAATTTCCCTCCAAAGATTTCAAAAATCTCTTACATCCTCAATAACTCATCTTACATCTTCAATAACTTCTCTTACATCCTTTCAAATCTCCAACCACATTCAATAAATTTTGCTTACAACCTTTCAAATCCTCAACCATTCTCATTTATTCCTCTTACATCCTCCTTCACTCAACACATTCCCAAAATATGCTCCACCTTCCTACAATAGAATTGTGACAAGTGTCACATTCTCATTGGCTCCCATTTTATCCCACATTCACAAATTCCTCTCATTCTTCAACCCCTGAGTTCTATAAATAGAAGCATTGTCTTCACAATATGGATCCACAACTTCAAGCATTATCACTATAGGCATTTCAATCATAGCATTCCATCATTTTTCATCATTTTAGTTAAAGTTTTATCATCATTTGGAGTCAACTCATGCACTTTGGATATTCAACATCTTCAAATCTTATCAAAATGGATCGGAAAAGGGCTTCTTTCCACATCAAAGGAGCACCACTCCTCCTATGGGATGAAGGTTTAACTATTTCAATTTGATTTCATGTTATCTTCAGTTATTTTGCTCATATTTTCATGTTTTTTCTTTGATTTAGCTAAGCATTTCATAGGGAATACTAGATTTGTCTTTCTAACATGTTTAACAAGTGTTTTTTGATCTTGTGTTAGCTTGTTGCAGGTTTTGTGTTCCCGTTTTGTGTTTGTCGAGAAAGGGGGAGCCAGTATTGCCAAATCTCTAACTGTTCACTTTGTCTCAGTGTTTGGAGAAATCCAAGTGCAGACTCAACAAGTAGAGCCATTTATAACCTAGGGTTGTGTAGTTTGTGAGTTAGTCAAATACATTGCTTGGATCTCAAACTTTGAAACAAAGATTCAACAAGTCATCAAAATTTCAAACCCTTTGGAAAGAGAAAATATCCTTGAAAAGTCCAATTATTACTGCTTGTCCCTAGGGATTTTATCCTCAAAGGCTTCTAAATATTTGGGACTATATCTCCATTTTTTCTCTCCAAATTCAACCTAGGAAAACTATGGCCTTGATTCTTTGTTTTTTTCATAATGGACCTTGTGGAATGAAAAGGTGTTGAAACATAGACATTCAATTTGAAAGTTAAGAAAGAAGTGTTTATGTGGTAAAAAGAATCCATTTAATCAAGATAAAAGACAATTGGACCCCAGATATGTGTTTGTTCTAATTATTTCCCACAAAGTCAACCTCCCAAACCAAGGTCCATTAATCATCATAAGAATCTTCGTCCAAAGGATCTCAAGAAACACCTTTTAGCACTTCACAAAACCAAAGATAGATTGGTATACAACGTTTACAAATGTGCTTCAAGAAATAATCCAAACTTGTATTCATTCTATTATTATCAAAATCCAGGTCTTTTCCAACATTTTGAATTTATCACATAGGGTTGAAAGGTTTAGAGGTATAGCATGTTCTTCGATACCTTGGTATTGTAAACAAAGTCTCTCTAAGTTCATCTAGGATTAAAATCAACACTTCCATCTATCAGATCATGAATCAAATCTCATCTCACAAACAACTCTTGGAACCTTGGAAAAATCATTTATGATAGACTTTTGGTAAATCCCTCAATCAAAATCAAAATCACTTTGTTTGACTAATTGTGTGTGGTTGAATCCTTCCTCACACATTTAGTTAAATTATCACCCTTGTGGATAGGTTTACCCTAGGATAACATCTAGCATCTTCGGATCTATAAGTCCATTATCCAAATCAAACCAAATCAAAATCAAAATCCTAAAATCCTAAAGTCTATTATTCCTCCAAAGTTCTCAAAAGTTCAAGCACCCATATCATTCATCCTTCATTTATCACACCACCACCATTTGATCCTTAGCATCCTAGATTTTCTTTTTGTACCTAAAGTTTAGATCAACCAAATGAGTTAGAGGTTTACCTCCCATATTCCTTGAAGTTATCCTTATTTTATGGTCCAAACTAGATCACAACACAAGAAGATCATGGAGAAAAACAAAGAAACATCCACTTCAAATGATTTGAGTCAAACTGCATTAGAATTCAACCCCATGGAATCAACCAACCCTCCACTTAACCCCCCTCAAGTACCACAAGATTTTCAAGAGGGAAATCACCAAGTGGAGAATGTCACCAATAACTTCCAAGGGAAGACCCAAGATGAAATAATTGAGCTAGTCCAAAATCTTGAAACACACAAGATTGTCAACACAGTCACGAGGCTCAATCCCACACAATACATGTTGGCATTAGAAAAGGAAGGGGCTAAAATCCCTTCTAATTTTGATGTAAGCACTATTGTGGAACAACCTTTTGGGAGGATGACTCAAACATCATTCATGCCTTCATTCCCAAACATCATCCAACCCATCATACAACCAACATCATCTCATACTCCAAGTCAACCAATGATCACCAAGGGGAGTTCATTACTCCAAGCTCTTCAAACACATCCACTTGTCAATAACCAAAGCTTGGAGGAAAACATGATCTTGGGTATGCCTAGCACCATCCTGCAAGACCCAAAACATCCATATGTTCCATTCATCTTCCATGATACAAACAACCCCTCCACCTTTTTTGCAATATTGACATACCCTATTAATACACAAATCTCTCTCCCCATGATATCACAAGGACAAATGGATTATTTGGACAAGTGGAAACTTCATCATCCTCACTTTTACAAGGGAACACACCACCAATATTTCCACCACTCCCTATATTTCCATCATTATCCATACCAATGCAAGGTATGGGAAAAATCCTTCCATCCAACACATCAATCCCAAAACAAAAGAATCAAATCAACCCAAACACAATTCAAATCAATGCATATATCATACCAAATCCTCTGATCATGCCACCAATATTACAACACCAGGTGGCACCAATCCAAATCTCCCAACCAATCATCACATCATCTACAATACCCCAAATGTCTCCAAATATAGTCTCATGAGGACTAAGCATATCAACAATCAATCCAAACCCACCATCCACCACACAATGCCTTGTCATCACTCAAAAAACACCACAACAACCACCTCAACAAAATATTGCTACCTCATCTCACACCATCCCACCAAATCCCCACGTCCACCTCTGAATCCCAACATAGAAAATCAATATAGCATCACATTACAAGCAGCGCAACAAGCATACCAAAAATCTTTGCAACAGTTTTAAATCCAACAAGCACAAGCTCAAGCCCAAGCTCAATCGCAAGCACAAGCCCAAGCATAAGTGCAAGCACAAGCTTTGCTACAACAACAAGAAGCTACACAAGTTGCACAAGCTGCACAATAAGCCATATAACACACTCAAGCTCAAGCTCATGCATAAGAACAAGCACAAGCCTTGTTGCAACAACAAGCCTTACAATAGCATGCACAACAAGAATTAATAGCACAACATAAACAAGAAGCACAACAACAGGCCCAACAACAAGCATGATTAGCCCAACAACAAGAATTGTTGACACAACAACAACAATAGGCATACCAAAATCAATTCTTGTGTAGCAAGGCTTCCAAAAACCTCTCACAAATATGCAGCAAAATCCCAACACACAATCCACCCCATCTATCACCCAACCAGCCATACCAGCTCAAAACACTTACATCCCACCACCCAATTTGTAAAATGACCTCTCCTCATAGGTCAAATTGCTTTCACAACAGATACAGGACATCCAATCTGGAAAGGTTAAAAAATTACATACACAAGGAAATTTGTGCCTCTATCAATTTGATAGAAGCATTGCAATGGCTCCATTTCCACTAGGCTTCAAAATATTGAAATTTGATAAATACCAAGGGAAAGGAAATACTAAAGATCACATTAGGGAATTCCATGTACATTGTATGGAAGTGGCATATGACGATTCCTATCGGATGCGAATTTTCTTGTGAAGCTTGGCTGGTATTGCAATGGAATGGTTCTCTCGCCTACCTCCCTGAATCAAAAAGTTCCAGCAAATCATAGATTTATTCATTGAAAACTACTCTTTCAACCTAGACATGGATATAAGCCTAGAATAATTATCTAGCCTTGAACAAGCTAAAGGAGAAAACTTCATGGCTTTCCTACAATAATGGAGATCTAGGGCCAGCAAGAGCAAATAGTCCACGCCAAAAGAACAAGAAATTGAAACCATTATCTCTAACCTTGAAGGGAGCTTATCCTTCCACCTTAAAATGCAATGCATCACATCTTATGACCAACTCATCCCCAAAGTGCTCAACATTGAAAGGGCCCTCATAGCACAAGGGGGCACATCTATGTACCAAGATAACCGACCATCAAAAAGTTACAATTACAAACCTCACACATGGGCTACGAACAAGAACGTCACCAATGATGGTGTCTTTGATGCTAAATTTGTTATCAATGCTCCAAGGCTAAATGTGCAATAAAAAACATACACACAACCACAAAACAACACACAAAACACCTCACAAACCAATGCATCACAACAACCTAATAATCAAATGGTCAACAACATAAATGCTCAAGGGGGTCCACCCCCAAAGAAAAAATACCCAACAAAACGAAAATATATTCCACTAGGGGAACCTATTGAGTCTGTCATGCAGCAGTTGGTACAAGAAAATCTCATCAAAATCCCTATTTAAAAAAATTACCAAGAGCCTCAAGTTAAACCACCATGGTATAATGAGAAGCACCTTTGTGACTTTCACAAAATAAAGGGACACACGACAACCAGTTGTATGCGACTTAAAAATTTGATCCAAGATCTCATTGATGATAAAACCATATCCATTGAACAACTAGTTGGGAATCAAGATCTCAAAATATACACGAATCTAATGCCCAACCATAATAAAGGAAACAAAAATGGTAAAGGAAAAAGCTATAATAATGTGAATCATATATGACCATGTTGTCACCTCTTTAGATGAATGGGTAATAGTTGTCAATGTCAAAGGATCTAGAGCCGAGTGTGGATTCACCACATGTAGCGACATAATTTCCATCCCAAGACCTTCACCACTACCTAAGGAACCAAACGCTAATCCAAAATCAATCCATAATGGTTACGATGTCTTAGAGCAACTGAAAAAGACCCCCACCCAAATCTCCATCATGGAGTTGCTAAAAATATCGCCCACACATAGGGATATCCTAGAAAAGGAATTGCTTGCATCCTCTGTCCCCACGAACCTTGATGTAGACTAGTTTCAAGCTATGGTCGGTCATATCACCACACTACATCTCCTCACCTTCTTTGAACAAGATCTCCCAACCCAACCATCTCATAATCATGCACTCCATGTTGAAGTCCTGGTCCATAAGAACAAAGTCAAATGAGTCTTGGTGGATGGCGGTACGAGTTTAAATATTTGTACTCTGTAGCCAATAAAGAATCTGGGATTCTTAGAAGATGTCATTGAAAAGGGTAAAGGTATCACTATAAGAGCTTATGATGATCAAGAACGGGTGTCTCAAGGCACCATTCAACTCCCCATTCAAGTGGTGCCAACAATCATGGAGACCACTTTCCAGGTTCTTGATCTTGAACTCCCCTATAATATTCTCCTGGGGCACCCATGGATCCATGGGATGCAGACTGTCGCATCCACATTCCATCAATGTGTCAAATTCCCTTACCAAAATCAAGAAGTCACAATCTATGGTGACCCTGAGCCTTTTTATTATTGCAAAAATCTGGAGGCCAAGTATTGTGAGATCCCCCAAGTCCCAAAAAATGATGAGGGACCCACATATCCTTATGTTGATCCATCCACCTTAGCCTCTACTTCTGAGAAAAATACACCTTCCATTCCGAATATCCCAGATATTAAGGTTATTATCCAAGATAGTGGATGTGGAGACTATAAAATGAAAAAGAGTGCCTTTGTGATAGGAGAGTTACCTCAATCTCCTAGATCTCATGGAAAACCACAACCAATCAACACAACATCTCAGACATTCAAAGCAGAACCTACCACCTACAAAAAGTGGGGAGATCTAATCAAAGGGGTGGTAGACAAGAAAGATGTATCAAGCCTGTTATACCAAGATAAAAGACCCTTACCAGATCTCCCCATGGAGGAAAGTAATAAAGCTCTTCAATTATTGTTTGGATGGGACTATAACAAAAATGAGAAGCTTGGGAAAAATGATAATGGTCTGTTTGAACCCATTGTTCCCAAGAAGCGCCCTAAGAATCTTGGCCTTGGATGTACCCCTATGAAGCTAACCATACTTTGCAAGGGTGCTATGATTAAAACAGTCAAAGCTTCCCTATTGGTACCCATATCGATTACTTATCCTTTTGAGGACCCCATCTCTGACCTACCCATTCTATTTGAGGAATCCTTCCCTTGCATGATCACAACCATATCTTTCAAATCGATTAACCAAACCATTGAACTAAAGCTTGTTTATCCCCAACTAATAGACTGTGACCAACAAGGACCATCGATCTTAGACACGTTCGAAAATGATGAGGCTCTCTCAGAATTCAGGGGACTTAGGGATACTCTACCATATGGAGATCACAAAGTAGGTTTTGATATTGAGCTAGACACACATGCGTACTATGGGGAAATGATTGAATCTCTTAGTTGAAAAATAGAAAATCTAAGAATAACATGTAGATCTTTAAGTGAAAACCACACTGTGGCACTTTCTGTTCCAAAAATAGTAAAAAGAAAGGATGTATCCGATGGTGAAAAACACTCTGAGGCACTAAAGGATGAGGGATTCAATCTTCCCCTTATTTCAATCCATAAGGAAAAATCAACAGTACTAGCAGAAAATGCAACCCAGACAATCTAGGAACTAAAGAGACACCACACACCACTTTCTATGCAGAGTCACTTTTGACTGAGGGACAAGAAATTATAGCTGCATTTCTGAAAGAAAGGAGAGAAAATTTTGCATGGACCTATGCTAACATGTCATTCCTTGATCTAGAGGTAGTGGTCCATCATCTAGCAGTCTATCCAGAGGCAAAACAAGCAAGACAAAAATTAAGAAAGATGCATTCATAGATCTCATTATTGGTCAAACTTGAGCTACAAAAATTCCTTGACGTTGACTTCATACAAACCATCGATTATCCTAAATGGGTTTCCAATATTGTACCTATTTCTAAACCCACCGGGGTAATTTGAATCTACACTAACTTCAGGGACCTAAACAAAGCATGCCCTAAGGATGATTTCCCTCTTCCTAACATAGACATGTTTGTAGATCTAACGACAAGGCACGAAATGCTATCATTTATGGATGGGTTTTCAAGATACAACTAGATTATAATCACCAAATATGACCAAAATAAGACAAACTTCACCTATCCATGGGGCACTTACTATTGGAACATGATTCCATTCAAGTTAAAGAATGTTGGAGCTACATACCAAAGGGCTATGACTCTAATTTCTCATGACATGATCCACAAATCAGTAGAGGACTATGTAGACCACATACTAGCCAAATCAAGAAAGTGTCAAGACCACATAGCAACACTAAGCTCTATCTTTGACAGACTAGAAGAATATAAGGTACGACTCAATCCTAAGAAATGTGTCTTTGGCATGCAATCAGGAAAACTTCTAGGGTACATTGAACCAATGAGGGGAATCGAGATAGACCCTACAAAGGTCAAATAAACCCTTGAAATGGAAGCACCATAGAAATTAAATTAGTTAAGGGGTCTGTAGAGAAGGCTTCAATCCATCTATAGATTCATAACACAATTAGTAGACAAAACCATACCATATTCTCATCTACTCCACAAGGGGGTGGCATACAAGTGGGATGAGAAATGTGATCAAGCATTCAATAAAATCAAATAATACTTGCTAACACCACCAGTAGTCATGTCGCCGATCCAGAATAAACCACTAATTCTCTACATATCAGCTACAGTGGTGGCACTTGGCGATCTCTTAGCTCAACATGATGAAATAGGAAAGGAGAGATCCATTTACTATATCAGAAGAACCTTGGTGGGACACGAGCTAAACTACACATTCATCAAGAAAGCTTGTCTTGCAGTAGTATTTGCCTCACAAAAATTCTGACACTACATGCTTGCTCATCAAATAAAGCTCATCGACAAAATAGACCCTCTAAAATATTTTCTCTTTAAGGTAACACTTACAGGATGAATGGCTAAGTGGGTCATGATATTGACAGAATATGACATTGAATATGTGGAATGGAAAGCCATCAAAGGATACGTAATTGAAGATCAACTTGACGAGGCACCTATATATGCAGAAAACCCATTGGTATCAAAATTTCCAAATGAGTCAATTTTCAATCTTAGTGTAGTAGATCATTGGAAAGTGTACTTTGACAGGTTATATACTCAGCATAGGTTGGGAGCAGGAGTCTTCTTCATCACGCCACAAGGAGATTGCATCCCAAAGTCATATAAGGTATCTTTTTTGTGCACCAATAATATTGAAGAGTATGAGGCTCTAATCATAGGACTTCAAATTGTAATACAATGGAAAATCATGGCACTCAAGGTCTATGGGGACTCACAATTGATTATCAAACAAGTCAACAATGAATACCAAACAAAGGATGACAAACTTACCCCGTATAAAAATCTAGTGGATGATCTTAAGGAATTCTTTATCGACATAACATTTGAGTAGATACCATGGGTAAACAACAAATCAACTGACGCTATGGCTACAATTCCTGGTAGAGCAGCTTATCGTACCAAATTTTGAGGTACTAGATTCTAAGTTCGTGTGTGAAATCATTGGTCTTGATGACCCTTGGTACCATGACATATACACCTATCTAAAAATAGGAGCCCTCCTCGCTGACATCACCCCAAACCTTAAAAGAACCTTTATTAAGAAGTCATCTTGATTCATTATCTTAGGTGACACCTTGTACCATAGAAGCATTGAAAGAACCCTTTTACGATGCCTTAACCTCGAGGAAGCTTTGACTGCTTTAACTAAAGTACATGACAATATTTTTGGTTCACATTCTAGTGGTATGACTTTGAACAAGAAACTATTGAGGATAGGGTACTACTGGCCTATAATGGAGAAAGAAGCTTATAAATATGTCCAAAAATGTATGCAATGCCAACAACATGGATACCTCATCCATGCACCAACTTAGGAGCTCTAGCCAATTATAACACCTTGGCCCATTTCACAATGGGGGCTTGATCTCATCAAAATAATCACACCCACCTCGTCTAATGGAAACAAGTTCATTATCACTACCATAGAGTACTTTACAAAGTGGGTAGAGGCCATCCCAATGGCCTACATCATAGGGAAGCAGATTTCCAAATTCATCTTGAACTACCTCATTTTTTCTATGGTGTTCCTCAAGCCCTTATCTTAGATAATGAGACACCTTTCAAAAACTAGGATGTTCATGAGCTATGCCAAAAATCCAATATCCAACATTGCTTCTCCACTCCATAATACCCCCAAGGTAACAACCAAGTTGAGGCTACGAATAAAACCATCTTGAAAATCCTAAAGAAAATAGTCAATGAAGTTGGTCATGACTAGCTCCTATAGCTAAATCCTGCCTTATGGGCCTACCGAACGAGTATTTGCATGCCTACAGGTGTGACCCCTTTCTCCCTAGTCTATGGATCAGAATCCATCCTTCCCATTGAGATCGAGCTCCAATCCTTAAGAATATCATTGTAGAATCTCATTACTGATGAAGAATATCAAGTGTCACAATTGAAAGAGCTAGAACTACTAGATGAGCGACATATGGATTCTTTGAACCACCTGGAGGTCTATCAAAACCGTCTCAAAAGGAGCCATAATAAGAAGATCAAGAGTCAGTCATTTCAAGTCAGAGATCTCATATTGAAAGAGAATAAGAAGAATGTACCCAATCCAATTAGTAAGGGAAAATTTGAACCAAATTGGTTGGGGCCCTTCATCATCATGATAGGTTACAAATTAGGAGCATATCATTTGTCAACACTAGAAGGTGATCCTCTACAGGAGCCTATCAATAACTCCCATCTCAAAAATTTTAATGCCTAAGTTTGCAAGGTATAAATCAAAAAATATAAAAAATCAGAAAAAAGTAAAGAAAAAAATCATCCTCTAGAGAAAATCACTTTGATGGTTCTTTGGGCAAGTACCTTGGTGAAAACCTGGCAATCAGGCGCCTTGTGTAAATAAGAACTTTCCATCCACCATGGATCCTTTGACTTGTTTTGCATCACTTTCCATCACATTCACCCATCACATTGATCCTCACATTACCCATCTGCGTTTGCATCATAGCTTGATCCTGTTTTGGTATGATGTTCCCTCCTAGTACTACTTGGCACATTCCTAAGGTTAGTTTGTCCTACCTATATCAAGGTAGTTTATTGCATCATGCTGGGGGAATGTTCTTATACCTACATCAGATCAGATTCATGTATATTCTTGAAATCTTCCTTAAAACCAGAAAATCCAAAAATATTCATAAAATCCTTGAAAATCCAAAAACATTCATAAAATCAAGAAAATCCAAAAACATCCAAAACATGTCAAAAAAATCCAAAAACAGGTTGAAAACAAAAAATTCAAAAACATAGTCATCATGTCGAACTACGTTGTCTTTGAGCTTGAACGTAGGCAAGGCTAATAATTGATCAGCCCCCGAGACATAAGGTCAGTCCTTAGGAGTCCACCATAATAAACTGACAATCCATACATGTTCATATTTCTTCATCAATAAACGAGTCATCTAGTTGAACTACGTCATCTCTGAGCTTGAATGTAGGAAAGGATAATCATTGATCAACCCCTAAGACATTAGGTTAGTCCTTAGGAGTCCACCATAATAAACTGACAATTCATACATGTTCATATTTCTTCATCAATAAATGAGTCGTCCAATCGAATTGCGTCATCTCTGAGCTTGAATGTAGGCAAGGCTAATCATTGATCAGCCCTCGAGACATTAGATAAGTCCTTTAGGAGTCTGTCATAATAAATTGGCAATCCAGTTGTTCATTCTTCATCAAGAAATGATTCTGTGTCAGTCGAACTACGTGGTCTCTGCGTGTATAACGTAGGAAAGGTTAATCTTTGATTAGCCCCTTGAGACCCCTAAGATAGGTCCTTACGTTAGGTTCTTGGTCAGAATATTTGAAAACACAAAAACATTGGAAATTTTGAAAATCAAAACATTTGTAAAACATCTCGAAAAATCCAAAAATAGCCTCAAAACATTTCAAAATATCAAAAACATTCAAAAAACCCAAAATCATCTATCCCGTTTCACTTCACCCGCAATAAACATCCACTCACAATAAATCAACCATCACCTTCAATCTTTGGCAAAACAACTAGAAATGAGTCTAGAAAATTGAAAGTGAAAACTCAAATGGTAAGGATCTTAAGTCTAGGTTAGTAGGTAAACAAGTTGGTTAACTCTTGGTATCAATAGCCTATCATCCAATTAATCCCAAAATCATCTGATAACATCATGTCCTAGGATGCATCCTTCCTACAATGGAAACCAAACATTAGGCATCACCGTATTTTAGTCTTGGCTAGAGGTATGAAGAACATTAGCTCGTTTGTTTACTTGATCTTTTCTTTTGATTTATCTTATTGCGCCTATTCCCAGGACCTCTCGATGATGTCTATCTAAAAGATTTAGAGAGATCGGAATGGGGCATTGATCATTATCTTTTGTCTATTGTGCTTTTTGGATATGATTGTAATATAGCCTTGGTCATGCTAATCTTGTTTGGTGTGTAGGGAGGATGTTTTGGATATCTTGTTGACTATTGCATTGAGAGGTTTTTCCTTTTTGTGTTTGGTCTGAGGTGTTTGAAATTTCTGAAGTACATCCTAACAAGGTTTTGTATGTCGGTTTGAACAAGGATACTCCTATATAATTGTCAAGTCAAAGTCCATCTCACTAGGTACAATGCCATTTTGGTTATCCACACCTTGATGCATCGTATCTATGTGTGTTATCAAACATAAGGAAAGTAAGCCCTTTACATCCCAATCCCCTATAAGCAATGAATCATCATCACTCATCATCAATCTAATAAAGTCCTAATAACTCATGGAATTGTTAGACTTCTACATCATCTTGAACTCAAGGGTTGATCCCTCTTTCTTGTATATTCCCCACATACTAACATGGTATCATGATATTCAAATAAAATCTATTTTGCATCCATCCTGCATCCATAAACCGTCAACATACTACATGTCATACATCATCATAATTCAAGGTGTTTAGCATAATATAGATTTGTTATTATAAACATCTCATAAAAAACACATTTGCATCATCCATTACATAACCATATAAGCATTATCAAAATCAACACATTTTGCATCATACATACATACATCACACATAGAAAAAGATACTAAAAAAGAAGTTAATCATCCATCAGAGCATAATATTTGCATCCATCACATAAAATACATCCATATAGATCCATGTGCATTCATATCATACATCGATAATATTGCATCACATCATAAAACATAAAGTATCATAGCATGAATATTAAATGCATCCATCCATATCAATTCCCATAACACATAAAGTAAAATGAAATAACATCACATCATATAATCGCATCAAAGTCATCTCATGTATATATATCAAAAAAGTTGAATGTCATGATACAATCAAAATTAGATATATAATGTCATCATCAAAATATATAAGAGGCTAATCCAAACTCAAGCAATGAATGTATACACATCATAAATCAGGTTGTACATCAAAAAAGTGTCTAAAGCACTATCAGTGCCCTGAGCTAGCCTCACTCTGATGATGGTTGTGGTGGTTGCCTCAGCTTTGATGGTGAGACCCTGATGGTCTACCTAATGGTTTTGGCTAAGACTTTCTCGGAGCAACCTGACTGATGCAGGAGAAGTCTGACTCTCGTTGCTCCTATGAAATAGCTCTATAATATAATAGCTTGTAGTAGGAAGCCTCCTGCATAGCCCATTTGTACATCTTAGTTGGGACTGTTACCTCCAGCTATTGTCTCTGTCCTGTCTCTTAGGCTAGGCTAAGGTCTGCATCTTGCCTCATTTGGCGCTTTTGTGCCACCTCCTGCCTAGCTTGATCCCTCTCCTGAACCATGATCTGTATCTATGCTTGGGCCTACTGCAACTGCCTTGTCAAAACCTGTATCTATGCCTATAGCACTACTATTTGTCTGTCCCTAGCATCGAGACCTGACTGTGCCTATTGTGGTTATTGTTAGGGATAATATGGTGCTCTCTGACCAATAGGATGAACCAAGGGTTGTACCTGTCCATCGTGCCCTGTATGCCTGTCCTGCTATCATGACCATCCTGAGGTTGTTGAGGTGGCTGTTGTGGCACCTGTCCTATCTAGAGTCCTCTGACCCATCCCTTTCCTACTGTTGGCACCACTGGTAAACTCAATCTAATCAGAGCATGAGCTTTCCAGTTAGCTTGTTGCAAGTTTGGTGTTCACATTTAGGTGTGCAAATGATTTGAAAATGACCCCTTCAACCCTATTTATGCATTTTTTAAGGGTTTTTTGGTGTATTTTTAGGGTTTTTGAGCCCATCAATCTATTTTTTTCCTGACAAAGCTCATTTTGACCCGTTTTCATTGTTGTAAGCTTGTTTTCGCATCTTGTGGGCTATTTTTTGTGCCTAAATCCTTGTTGAACCTTTTCACGACCTCGACCTAAATTTTGCAATTATTGCTCGATCTCTTGAGGTTGTAGTGTAGCAACGTAATTTGTTTTGCTAGGGCAATAGTAGGGCATCCTGGAAAAATAAATAAAAAATTGAATTTTGATCATGAAAGTGATTCTTTGAACCAATGTAGCAGGTACCTCAATTCAAAGAGGGGGAAAATGTAGACACTTAAATAAGCCTGATTGATATTATACATCTGATTATGATAAATTAACACAATTTCCTCCTAAATCACTTTTAACTAACCAATTAATTAAATAATCAACATTATTTAATTAAATTCAACAAATTAAAATATTAATCAAAGAATTAATTTTATTGGATAAATTCACCCTTCTTCTAACTAATATTCATCATATTTAATTAAATCAAATCATTTAATTAAATCCCCCTAAGTCCTCTTATTTGATTAAATAAATCAAATCAAATGTCACAATCCCCTAACCCATTCAAATTAATTAATTTCGAATTAATTAACTCTAAATAACTTTCTAATCAACATTAATAAATCATCTAGCTTTTAACTCCTCAAGATTTAAATCAACCCATGGTCAACTAACCAGGTTACACATGAAATTCATTTTTTTTAATTAACTAATTCCTCTATTTATCCTCATAATTGCATATTCCAAGGAATATTCCCCCCAACCACCTCTTCATTCAATTTCCCTCCAAAGATTTTAAAAATCTCTTACATCCTCAATAACTCCTCTTACATCTTCAATGAATTCTCTTACATCCTTTCAAATCTCCAACCACATTCAATAAATTTTGCTTACAACCTTTCAAATCCTCAACCATTCTCATTTATTCCTCTTACATCCTCCTTCACTCAACACATTTCTCAAAATGCGCTTAACCTTCCTCCAATAGAATTCTGACAAGTGTCACATTCTCATTGGCTCTCATTTTATCCCACATTCACCAATTCCTCTCATTCTTTAACCATTGAGTTCTATAAATAGAATCATCCTCTTCACAATATGGATCCAAAACTTCAAGCATTATCATTGTAAGAATTTTCACTCATAGCATTCCATCATTTTCATCATTTTAGCTAAAGTTTTATCATCATTTGGAGTCAACTCATGCACTTTGGATCTTCAACATATTCAAAGCTTATCAAAAGATATTGAGAAATGGCTTCTTTACACATCAAAGGAGCACCACTCTCCCTATGGGATGAAGGTTTAACTATTTCAATTTGATTTCATGTCATCTTTAGTAATTTTTCTCTCATTTTCACGTTTTCTCTTTCATTTAGCTAAGAATTTCATAGGGAATACTAGATTCTAATTTCTAACATGTTTAAAAAATGTTTGTTGATTTTTTGTTAGCTTGTGTGGGTTTGGTGTTCACATTTCATATGGCTTTAAGGGTCAAAACCCCTTTCCATTCTAAATCCCAAATCATACTTATTCTTCAAATATTCTTGTAGTTCCTCAAGGGTGTCTACACCGATGTAAAATCCTACATATACAGTCAAATAAGGTAGAAATGTGCCTTTCTTTTGCTTCTTCATGACTTACCTCTCCATCCACAGTATTTGCCACATGAAATCCAAGAATTTCAAATGATAAGGGACAAATTTTGGCAAAATTTAGGGAGGTTGGGGACACCCATATATCCTTATGATAATATAATTAGGCAAGAAAAACCAATCACCAAAATTATGAGTATGTCCCCTCTTTGGTTTTAAGGCCAGAGGTCTTAATAATTCTCTCATTTCCAAGGATAACCTATATCAATCTTCTGTGATAATACAAGTTCAATTAACATTTCAAAGAATCCAGTGATGCATTCAAGGACAAAACATATATCTATCAGGTATCACTTCTTCAGAGAGAAGGTTCTGAAGAATGAAGTGAAGCTTGAGTATGTTCCTACACAAGATCAGATTGTTGATATATTTACTAAGGCTCTTCCTAAGGATAATTTTGAGTATCTTCGGGAGAAGTTGGGGGTTATTGCCCCTCCTTTCTTGAACTAGATGCATCTGGAGATGCATCAATCTAGTGGATCTATGGATCTATCTCTTCTCTAGACTAATGTTGGTTGATACCTCTCTAGGGGAGTAGGTAGTGTCATGTGTAGTTATTGTGTTGCTAATTTAGTTGGGTGTACTCCTAAGGGGGAGTATTTAGAATAGGTATTTTTGGTTCAGTGTCAAAGAGGTAGAACAATGCAAAAAAATTATCCTTTTCCATTGATGTCAAAGGGGTAGAGACAATCATGTGAAAAAATAGAGTTGTTATCAGAGAGAAAGAGACACTTGTAAGGGGGAGAAGTTTTAGGAATGTTGTGTAGGTTATCTAATCAAAAAAGGGGGAGAGAGTGTTCAAAACTGTTGTGTGGTCTTTAGTCGCTTTTCACATCTTGTGTTGCCATCAATGATAAAAGGGGCGATTGTTGCAAGAATGATGTTGTTTTCATTGATGTCAATGAGAATTCTACTTACTGGTGTTGTCATTGATGTCAACTATGGGATATAGATATTGAGGATATTGAGAAAATTGTGCATGTGTAGTTGAGACCTTGAGGAAGTGTTGTGAGTACATGGAGCTATTCTCTTGTTGCAGAGTTTGAAGGTGATATGGAATGAAATAATGAGCTGAGATGATGTATTTGGTACTTGGTTTCTGAGTGATTTTGAGAAAATTTAATAAAAAAATTAAATTGTGTTGTGTAAGTGTTCATAGTGTGCTTTGAAATTGTGCTCTGCATTCTTTCAGTGTTGATATTATGCCTGTGTGGATTTTATAGGTTATTCAAGGTTGTTAGAAGTTTCTATATTCATAATTTGGGTTTTTGGATCATTATATAGTGCAAGATATTTTTACTAGTATGTGAACCAATTGTTCAGTGACGTTTTCAATGGCCTAGGAGAAATGTATTTGCTTCATGTTTCTCTGTTGTTGGGTTTTAGGTTTGCAGATTTGGGAAGTTTCTTATAATTATTTTATCTTTATGTATTCAAGTTTTACTTGATTTGGTAGAGTACATAGTGGATCAAACTAATAGAATAAGGGTTTAATGAATGCTTGTGGATCTAATTACTGTTGAGGGTTTTGAAGGTTTAATTTTATATAATTGATTCACCCCCCATCTCAATTGTCTTGTTCATTTCAACAATTAGTATCAGAGCAAGGTTCCTTGAAGAAGAGATTAACCGCTTGAGGTAGATCTGGGATGGTGAACAAGATTCCATTGGAATATCCTAGATTTGATGGCTCAGATTATGCATTTTGGAAGACAAAGATGTAAGGATATTTGTCTACTTAGGGATATGAGATTGATAAGTCTTATCAAAATAAATATACTCCACCTCTGAATGGTACAAGTACAAGTGCAAAAATCAAGGTGCATGAGATCAATGCTAAGGCATGATTTATTATTGTGAATAGTCTTTCAAATATTGAATTAGTTAAAGTTATCAATTTGAAGACTGCTAAAGAAGTTTGGGATAAGTTACAAAGCATTTATGAAGAAGATCCGAAGGTCAAACAAGTAAAGTTGTAGAACTTGAAGGTGTAGTTTGAAATGATGCATATGGCTGAAGATGAAACAATTAAAGGCTACATATAGAGAGTTGATGAGTTGGTAAGTGCTATGAGAGACCTTGGTGAAAAATATAAAGAATCTAAAGTGGTGAAGAAATTTATCAAATCTCTATCGAATTTTTATAGTGAAAAGGTATCTTCTATTCAGGAAAGTGTTGATTTTAACAATTATTCCAGAGATCAATTGATTGGTACTCTGAATGCTTTTTAAATGAGAAAACTAAAGAAAGGTACAAAAGTAGATACTGCTTTCAAGGTTGGTAAATTAGAGAAGGTTGAAGAATCAGGTGAAGAAGATCTTGACGATTTGGAAGTTAACTTTGGAAGTCTACAAAGGTAAATTACCCTTAATTTTTTTTAGATGTGGTGAGATAGGCCATTATGCTTCTAGATGTCCATAAAGAGCTCTAAACAATAAGAACAAGGAAAATAAAGAAAATATGATTAACAAAGCTTACTATGTGAAAGAAGATGCTGGTATTTTTGATGATGAACTTGATTATAGAGATTTTGATGATAATGAATGTCTATTTTTGGCTATAAAAGAATAATCTGGTTATGTTAACCTTGAAAGTTATGTGAAGGAAAGTATTTCGAAGATGAAGGATAAGGTTGAAGGTACTTTGGTATCTGATTTTCATGTCAAAGAAGATAAGAATTACCAGGTTGTTGACAGTGACTGCTCTAATCATATGATCAGAGACAAAAGTAAGTTTTTTAAACTTGAAAAGTATGATGGAGGACTAGTTAAATTTGGAGATGATTCAAGAGCTAAGCTTTGTGGAATAGGCTCAATCAATTTTGATGGAAAGCATAATAATGAAAATGTTTACTATGTTAAGGGCATAAGACATAATCTCTTGAGTGTCAGAAAAATGTGTAGCAAAGGGTATAATCTTGTGTTTAAGGATGAAGCATGTGAGATCCGGAAAGGGTCTGAAGCTGTGATTGTTGTTGGTAAATAGACAGATGGGAACATCTATCAGCTTAAGTGTGATGATGGTCATTGATTTATGTCTTAGATTAATGATAGTTGGTTATGAAACTGAAGGATGTGTCACATGAATTTTTATAATTTGACAATAATTAGTTCAGTTCATGCAATGAGAGATTTACCTAGAATCACAAAACCTATCAACGTTGTTTGTGAGAGTTGTCAATTTGGGGGAAAAAAGGAGTATCTTTAAGGGAAAGGAACAATATGCTATCAGACTATTGGAATTAGTGCATATAGATCTTTGTGGTCCTACAAGGATGAGAAGTCTACAAGGTGACAGGTACTTTATGCTTTTGATTGATGATTATTCTAGAATGACATGGGTTACTTTTCTTAGAGAGAAATCTGATGCATTAGATAAATTCAAGGCATTTAAAGCTATGGTTGAGAATAAAATGGATTTGAAAATTAAATGTTTGAGGTCTAATAGAGGTGGTGAATTCACCTCCAATGAGTTTAACATGTTTTGTGAAGTTCATGGAATAAAGAGGCATTTGTCTGCCCCTAGAACTCCTTAGCAGAATAGAGTTGTTGAAAGGAAAAAAAAAACTATTCAAGAAGCTGCAAGGACTATGATGAAAGATGAAAATATATCTCAAGTCTATTGGAGAGAACCTATTCATACTACTATTTACATACTTAACATAGTTCAAGCTAACACTAACAACACAAAGAATCCTTATGAGCTATGTTATGGAAGGATTCCTATAGTGAAGTACTTTAAAGTGTTTGGAAGCAAGTGTTACATCAAAAGAGAAGAAGAAAAATTAGGAAAGTTTGATGTAAGATTTGATGAAGTTATCTTCCTTGGACATTCTATTAGAAGAAAATCTTACAGATGTTACAACAAAAGGTTGAGAAAGATAGTTGAAAGTGTCAATATTAAAGTTGATGAAAATTTGCATAATTCTATTCTAGTAGATGGATATGTGTCCAATGAACCTAATTGCAGAGAAGTAGAAGAAAATTTTGATGAACAAAAGATGCAGAATGAAGAGGAAGAAGCTCTGGAGGAGACCCCTAATTATGTGCAAAAGAATCATTATGAAGATCAGATCATTGGAGATAAGAGGAAAGGTGTATTGACAATAAGCAAAGATGCTAAAGTTGAGGTAAATTTGTGTTTACTTTCTAAATTTGAACCTAAATCAGTGAGTGAATCATGTAAAGATGAACATTGGATGAAGGAAAAGGAAGAAGAACTTATGTAGATAGAGAAAAACCAAACTTGGGAATTGGTCCCTAGACCGAAAAACAAGAACATAATTGAAACTAAATGGGTATTTAGGAACAAGTTGAATGTGAATGGAGAAGTAATAAGAAACAAGGCAAGAATTATGTGTAAGGGTTACTCACAAGTAGAATGGAAGCTACCAAAATATTCTTGGCATTTGCAACACATAAAGGTTTTAAGGTCTACCAGATGGATGTGAAGTCTACTTTTCTTAATGGAGAATTGGAAGAAGAGGTTTACATGGAATAAATAGAAGGTTTTTAGTTTTCAGATCAATCAAATATGGTATGTAAGTTGAAAAATGTGTTATATGGTTTGGAGCAAGCTCCTAGAGCTTGGTATGCAAGATTGGACAGGTACTTGATACAACAAGGATTCAGTAAGGGCTTCACAGATAGTAATTTTTACTTTAAATTTGAGGAAGAAAAATATTGATAGTAGTTGTATATGTGGATGATATATCTTTGGTGGAAATGAGGATATGTGTAAGAAGTTTGCAAAATAAATGCATAAATAGTTTGAGATGTCAATGTTTGGGGAGATGAATTTATTTCTTGGGCTACAAATCAATCAGACAAATAAAGGGATTTTTATTTCACAGTCTAAGTATGTCAAAGAGATGTTGAAGAAGTTTGGAATGGATGACTCCAAACTGGTATGTACTCCTATGGTGACTGGTTGTAAATTGAGAAAAGATGATGACTCACCTAATGCTAATCAGAGCATGTATAGATCTATGATTGGTGGGATGCTATATTTGACTGCTAGTAGACCAAAAATTATGCATGTAGTTTGTCTTGTGTCTAGATTTCAAGTGTTAGAGTAATAAGTTATATGCTTAATTAATTATATCATACTGGTTAATTAATTAAGTCACTTATTCCTCTAGTTGCTTAAGCTAAACTTAGGCACATTAATAATTGATTAATTATTAAGTGTGCACACTAGGGTTTCATTTAGAGTTTCCCTTTTAGGGTTTCTTGATCTCCTTCATAAGGATTGATCTCTTTGTAATATTTGAGATTCCGATAATGCATTTTACACTTTGAGGTTTACAGAACATCTTGTTGGTTTTGCATGTCTTTTGCATGTGACAGGTGATTGCATGCAGGTGATCTTGGATTTTAACATGGTATTAGAGCTCCAGACCTGCAACTACCTGTTCGTGATATGAAGATATGGCTTCTCAGTGAGTTTCAAATGCAAGGGTTTCCACAGGCATCTTTTCTGCAAGATCTGGGGGTAGCTGACTTTTCGGCACACTATGGGCTCAAACGGACATCGCCATCGCGTTCGCAGTGCCTCAAAAGCCTAGGAACACCTGTCATTTGGTTGATTTTGGTGAACTTGATCTGGAAGGCAAAATTTTTTTACCAAGGAAGCCTTACGGCCTCCCCAACATGCATTCCGAGGCGGTTTTCTGCATGAAAATTAAAAAAAAGCCATGTTTTTGGATTTCACGCAGCGCTCCCAGCATAGATGAGATCTGCTGCTGGGCGGCCACCCGCCCACCGTTGCCACCGGTGACTCCCCCTACAGCTCCACCACCTCCCCGTCAGCCCCCACGGGCTCATTCTGGACCCGCCCCGGTCACATGGACGACTAGGGGCCTCTCCCAGCCCTGAGGGCTCCAGCGCTAGCCGCAGGTCCTATGGGGGACCAGACCCCTCGCGCCTGGCCCCTGGCCTACTGTAGCCCCCGCCCACGATCATATGGCAACCAAGGGCTCCACCAAATTTTTTATGCAGGGAGTCAATTTTTTGCGGCGACGGCCTCTAGGCCGTCAAATTTAGGCTCATGAATCGCTTACGTCAGCATGACGTCAGCGTCTGTACGACAGTTTGTCCCCCTAACCCTTATTTGCCTTAAAAGAGCAATTTTTTTTGTTTTTGGCATAACTTGGGCATACGATATCGAAACTGGGCAAACGAGATATCGTCGGAAAGTTGGTTCCGAGTAATTTCATTTGGTGTAGTTTATTTTACAGTATTTCCCTGTTTTATTGTATTTATTGCTGGCTGAAGTCAGATATTTATTTATGCTTTCGAGCTCATAACTCTTTGCCACGATCTCTGATTTTCACTATCTTTGTGGCGTTGGAAAGGTATTGAGGAGCTTTATATTGCTATCCATGCACTTTTTTCTGTATCTATCCCAGGTTTTTTCGTTATTCCATATTTGACTCGATGGATGTTTTGGAGATTACTTGGATATTTTGACAGTTGGGAGAGTGCATCTTGCATCTTTGCACTTCGTTTTTAGTGATACATCATTCAATAATCAACTGCTGCTTCATAGATTCCAGGGTTGTTCCTATTTGGAGTTTTCGAGTGTTCCGTGGCATCGGGTCTACTGTCACATTATGATGATTCTGATATGGTTTCTTGTAGACAGAAGTATCTTTCCTTGCTTGCCAAATTACGGTTCCAGTGTTACTCTACAGTGTTCTTCCAGTGCTTCTTTGCAGCATGTCATATCATTGTAGGGGGGTTTTGTCCCACTGGGTTTTCCTCCTCTACCTCTTTCTTGCATTTGTAAATGGGTACCTGATCAAGCCTAGTTGTTGGGACCCATCTTTGCTTGCATGCATCTTCTTCTAGTGTTTTAGCTTCTTCCTAAGTTCATCTTAAGGGGGGGTGTTAGAGTAATAAGTTATATGCTTAATTAATTATATCATACTAGTTAATTAATTAAGTCACTTATTCCTCTAGTTGCTTAAGCTAAACTTAGGCACATTAATAACTGATTAATTATTAAGTGTGCACACTAGGGTTTCATTTAGGGTTTCCCTTTTAGGGTTTCTTGATCTCCTTCATAAGGATTGATCTCTTTGTAATATTTGAGATTCTGATAATGCATTTTACACTTTGAGGTTTACAGAACATCTTGTTGGTTTTGCATGTCTTTTGCATGTGACAGGTGATTGCATGCAGGTGATCTTGGATTCTAACATCAAGAAGATCCTAAATAAACACATGTTGCAGAAATAAAGAGGATATTTATATATTTTTAAGAGGCACATTGAATTATGGCTTGTGGTATCCTAAGGATACTGATTTCACATTAAATGCTTATATAGATGTAGATTGGGCTGGTTGTGTTGATGACAAGAAAAGTTCAAGTGGTGGTGCATTCTTTCTTGGATGTAGATTGTTGTCATGGCTAAGTAAGAAATGGGATTCATATTCTTTATCCACTATAGAGGCTGAGTATATTGCAGCAACATCATGTTGTACACAAGTATTATGCATGAGACAAATATTGAAGGATATCGGATTTGTGTATGATGAACCTATATCTATCTTTTGTGATAATAGAAGTGAAATTAACATTTCAAATAATCGAGTGATGCATTCAAAGACAAAGCATATACCTAGGAATTATCACTTCTTAAGAGATAAGGTTTTGGAGAATGAAGTGAAGCTTAAGTATGTTCCTACAAAGGATCATATTTTTGATATATTTACTAAGGCTCTTCCTAAGAATACTTTTGAGTATCTTTGGGAGAAGTTGGGGGTTATTGACCCTCCTTTCTTGAACTAGATTCATATGGAGATGCATCAGTCTAGTGGATCTATGGATCTCTCTTTTCTGGACTAACGTTGGTTGCTACCTCTCAGGGGGAGTAGGTAGTGTCATGTGTTGTCATTGCATTGTTAATTTAGTTGGGTGTACTCCTAAGGGGGAGTATTTAGAATAGGTATTTTTGGTTCAGTATCAAAGAGGGAGAACAATGCAAAAAATGTTATCCTTTACCATTTATGTCAAAGGGGGAGATATAGTCATGTGAAAAAATAGAGAGAGAAAGAGACTCCTATAAGGGGGAGAAATTTTAGGAATGTTGTGTCAGTTATCTAAACAAAAAAAAGGAGAGAGAGTGTTTAGAACTGTTGTGTGGTCTTTGGTGGCTTTTCAAATCATGTGTTGCCATCAATGACAAAGGGGGAGATTGTTGCAAGAATGATGGTTTTTTCATTAATGTCAATAGTAAGTCTACTAACTGGTGTTCTCATTGATGTCAACTATGGGATGAAGATATTGAGGATATTGAGAAAATTGTGAAAAAGAGGAAAACAAGTTGTGCATGTGTAGTTGAGACATTGAGCAAGTGTTGTGAGTACATGGAGCTATTATTTAGTTGTGGAGTATGAATGTGAGATGGAATGAAGTAATGAGTTGAGATGATGTCTTTGGTACTTAGTTTCCAAGTGCTTTTGAGAAAATTTAATAAACAGACTAAACTGTGTTGTGCAAGTGTTCATAGTGTGCTTTGATATTGTGCCATGTGTTCTTTCAGTGTTGATATTATGCCTATGTGGCCAATATTGGAGAATTTTTTTAAGGTAGAGCTTGATATAAATATGTATGGTGTTGATGTGAGTTTGGTGTGGAAAGAGTAAGAATTAAGTTAGATGTGACATTGATGCGAGTAATGTGTCATGCAAAATTGAGCAAAGCAGTGTGAACTTCATGTTAGGGTTCTTGAAGGCAATGAGTTGAAGGCATATGAAATATTTCATGTGAGATTGTGAAATGGACTCCTTTTTGCATTGAGAAGTGTTCTCTATGTAACATTCTTCATCTATCTTCTTATATTCTTTTTTTCATAATGAACCTTGACTGTGAGCCTTTTGGACAACATGTCCTATTCTAGTAGTGAGCCCCTTTGTACCAATTTTTCTACTACTTATATTGTGAGATAATCCTCATCGTGTTTTTTCCCTCATTGGGTTTTCCACATAGATCTAATGTTCTCTTGTGTATGGTGTTTTGATTTTAGTTTATGTTATCTGCATTTCATGTTTGATCAAACTAACAGAATAAGGGTTTAATGAATTCTTGTGATTATGATTACTGTTGAGGGTTTTGAAGGTTTAATTTTCTACAACTAATTCACCCCTTGTCAATTGTCTTGTTCATTTCAACAATTTATTCTCAAATTATAATCACTCTTGACCTAAGAAATTTGTGTTGCAATCAAGGCTCAGATCTCTTCATTGGAAGACCTTAATTTTAAATTATTTTCAGAAGAGTTCACACTATGAACATGATACTCTTCATTATCTTCATCTAGAAGACCTATTGATGATGAAATTTTATTGCATGTATATTATCTTCTATGTCCTTCTCATGAGAACTTTCTTTTGTAGAAGAGTATTCATCTTCACTATAACACCCTTGTGAGGAGAACATATTTATTTTCTAATGATCATGGTCTACATTTGACCCATGGGTCTTATCACTATAATCTTCACAATCTTCATTATAGTTTTTTACTACTAGAGATTCAATACATTGCAACGGTGTGTGGGGAATTTGGAAAGCCATGTACCAAGGAAAGTCATTCACACTACTGATACTTTAGAGAGTCTGGAGTATCTTTATTTTGTATGGTGTGATAGGTCTTCCATTGTTCCAAGTGGTATTATATGGTTGATAAGATAGCTTAGGAATTATTTCATTGCTACATTGATCATGCCTTTGATTTGGCACACCATTCTCATTATTAGCTACCTTGTAGCTCAATTTCTTTAGGACATAAATTATCTAATACATTTTATCTTCGATAGTAGGAGCCTTACTACTTTGATCTTTATCTCTAGATGAATTTTTTTACACCAGTTATTTTTTGTATCTTTACTAAATCTCTTTGATTACTTTCAATGTTGAAAGAAATCATGTAGGCTCCTCTTAATTTGTAGGATTATTTATTTCTTAGAAATTACCACATCTTGGTATATGCATTGTAGTATAAGACCAAATTGTTAGACACACAAATAATAAGAGGAGGATGATCAGTATTTAATACTTTTTACTTTAAACCACTGCATTGAAAATATTATGAAGATATAATCAATGGAAATGCAAGTAATGAAAATTTCCAAAAAACAAAACACCAAATTTATGTGGAAACCCAAAAGGGAAAAACCATGGTCATAAAATTTGCTTGGAACTACTACCCAAATCTAGCCTCACAAAAATAATATACAACTTACAATAATTTTGTAGGAACCAACCTATGAGAGACACCAATCCCATATGACTGAGGTACAACATAGTCACTGAGCACCAACTCATATTAGGAGCCTTCAAACTCATATTATAAAAATAAATATGGATCTACTTTCACAAGATCTACATCAACAAGATAACACATCCTATGATGATATCTCAATTTCACTCAAGACACTTGACTTCTCTCTTCATCTCACATATCAATACTCATGCATTTTTCACATTCTCTTCTTACACATATATCATTTATTTTATGAAATTATTCACAATATATATCCATTCCATCATATTAAAAAAAACCTCATGTCGACCTAGAACCTTTTAACACCCTCCGCAATTAGCCATGTTGGCCAAGGATGAACATTAATTCAAAATGAAACATGTAGATAGCTCATCCCTAAATCAAATGTGTTCCTACCAATTTAGTATGATGTCATGCACTTAATTCCATGATATTAAATTGTACTATTTTAACTTCACATGCTTACTCCATTTGGTGCATGCTTCCCTTCTCTATCCCAAACACTCAAACATTGTTCACAGTCAACCAACAAACATAGACTTTACTCAATCACTTCTAATTTACTGCTCTATATTTCAAATCCTATGAAACTATAGATTAAGATACTTCATGTGTATTCTTACTTAACTTCCAAACCACACACCATTAAATTTAACTATGGTAGAATGTGGTACCAAGAACAATTATAATTCAGTAAAGAGCATATTCTTCTTCTGAGCAACAAACCTCATAACACTATTGTAAACACTTCTAGACTTCCAGAATAGTAGTATTCATATAGGAAACACTAGTTCTAGATGTACCTAGACTTCCCATGTTTCCCTTCTTCAACAATGATAAAATTAATATTTTACAACATCTACAACTAACATACTACTTTCACATATATTTGACATCAATGGTAATCAACAATTGACACACCACTTTGACATCAATGACAACACTATGTTCAAAAATCTCCCCCTTTTTCATTGGTGGAAAACAAAGAAATGACCAAAAACAATAGAAAACTCTCTTGATTGATATTACAGATCACAACAACATTTCATCTTTCTCTCTCCTTTATTTATTATTTCATCTTTATCTCCCCCCATGTTTTTTATCTCATGACTTTCTCCCCCTTTGACATCAATGATAGGGATTTGTAAGATAATTATTTTTAGACTTTCCCTCCCCCTATGAGATGTAGTCCATCAGCTATACCTTACCACACTTAACACAAACCATTTGTGTGAATTATGTTAGGGAGATGCAACTCAATGAAGATTCATTTAAATCAAAATCAATGTTACTATTGAATCATTCACTTGTAGACACCTTGGGGGTTCATTATTGAGTCATTGACTAGATCCCCCCAAACCTATACTTCCTCTTCTGAATTAAGAGGATGGGTAGATCACTCCAAACTTTTGCCTAAGATTCTCAAATATAACCTTTGGAAGGGGTTTAGTAAAGATATATACAATTTATGTTTTTATCTCAACATAATCCAATCTTATCTCTTCATCTACAACCTTTTTTTATCAAAGAATGATACTTGATTGATATATGCTTTGTCCTAGAGTGCATTATCAAATTCTTTGAAACATTGATTGCTTGTATTGTCACAAAGAATTGAAATGGGTTCATCATATTCAATTTTCATATCCTTCAAGATTCGTTTCATCCAAAGTACCTGAGTGCAACATGATACTGCTACAATATATTATGCTTTTGCAGTAGATAAGGACACTAAATCTTATTTTTTTCTCAGCTAAGATACAAGGCTATCTTCGAGAAAGAATTCACCACCATTGGTTCTTTTCCTATCATCAACACTTCTAGACCAATCTACATCTATATATGTTAATTTGAAATTTTTGCTTCTTGGATACCACAAACCATAGTCCATAGTAGCTTTCAAATATTTGAAAATTTAACATGTGTATCCTTAAGTGCAACTTGAAATCTTGTAACCATACAAATAGCTTGCATGATATTTGGTCTAGATGCAATCACATACAATAAACATCCAATCATTTATCTATATAAGGTTTTATTTTTTGAGGAAGACTCACCATCCTTACTAAGTTTACAGCCAATAACCATAGGTATACTAATTGGTTTGCAATACTCCATGTTGAAATTCATTAACATTTCTTTGGCATACTTTTTTTGTGATATGAATATACCTTTCTCTGATTGAGAGATTTGTAAACCAAGAAAAATGACAACTCACCAAGCATGGACATTTCAAATTCTTTTTGTATTTCATCTACAAAATCCTTACATATTTTGTCTTTACTACCACCAAAAATGATATCATCAACATAAAAAATAACAACCAACTAATGATCACCTTATTTTTTGACATGGATATTATTATCAACAATACCTGTCTTGAATCCTTACTACTACATATACTTATTCAGTCTTCAATATCATGCCTTAGGGGATTGTTTGAGTCCATAAAATTCTTTATTCTATTTGTAGACAAATTCCTAATCCTTAGACAACTAAAATCCTCCTGGTTTCTCAATGTAGACTTCTTCCAAATATTGATTTAGAAATGCTGAATTGACATCCATCTGATATAATTTGAAATTATTGAATGCTAATAATTACATAAACATCCTAATTGCTTCAAGTATAGCTACTAGAGCAAAGGTTTCTTCAAAGTTAATAAATTCTACTTGATCATAACCCTTGTAGACTAATCTTGCCTTATTTCTGGTCACTTTTCCATCTTCGTTCAATTTATTTATGAATACCCATTTTGTTCCAATAACATTTTTGTCTTTATGCCTTGGAACAATTTCCCAAGTCTCATTCTTTTCAATTTGATTCAGTTCTTCTTCCATTGCTTCTATCCAATTTTTATCCTTGTTGGCTTCCAAAAAATCTTTTGGCTCAATTTTGGATAGTAGAGAAAAATGTACTTGTTCATTCATCCCTACTGACCTTCTTCTAGTTAGAAATTTTTTGTCTTTATCTCCAATAATTTGACTCTCAGAATGCTCTCTTTGAACATACATTGCCATAATTTTATTATTAGATCTCGTAGGCTCACTTTTTGAATCTTGTTCACTAATATGGAATGATCCATCATAATTGCTTTCATCATCATCTAATGCAAAATTATAGTGCAGTGTCTCATCAATTTTTACATTTACACTTTCAACAATCTTCTTCAATATTTTGTTGTAGAACCTATAAGCCTTGTTTCTAGTTGAATAACCAAGAAATATACCTTCATTAGATCTTGAGTCAAACTCACCCAAATTGTCTTCATCTTTTCTAATATAGCATCTTCTTCCAAATATTATGAAATGCTTGACTGATACCATTTTTCCTTACCATATTTCATAGGGTGCCTTAGTGTTATTCACTCTTATTTGTCCTTTGTTAAGAATGTATAATGCGGTATGAATAACTTCTCTCTAGTATACATTAGGCAACTTAGCTTGATTCAACATTATCCTTGCCATTTCCTAGATTGTTCTATTCTTTCTTTCAACAACTTCATTTTGTTGAGGAGTCCTTTTTGCAGAGTACCATCTCCTAATTCCATGTTTTTCACAAAATTTTCCAAACTCATCAGAAGTGAATTCACCACCTCTATCAAATATTAAACACTTGATTGTACAACCAATATCATTTTCTACCAAAGTTTTGGAATATTTTGAACTTCTCAAAGGCTTCTGATTTCTCTTTTAAGAATGTATCCCATGAAATTATATAAAAATCATCAATTAACATCATAAAGTACATATCACCTTGTAAGCTCTTTGTCCTCATTGGTCCACAAAAAATTGTATGAACTAACTCCAATGGCTTTGTAGTGGAATACTCCTTTATCGAAAACCTTGCTCTTGTAAATTTTCCTTCTTGATATTCCTTGCATAGAGTGCAAGGAGGCTCTATAATTTTAGGAATACCTCTTACTACTTGTCTAGAACTGATCTTCACAAGATGATAAAAAATTATGTGACCCATCCTTCTACTCCAAAGCAATATTTCATCTTTCTATATCAAAATACATTTATTTCTTTTGATCTCATTGAGATTGTACACATTACATTTTGTCCTAATCCCTTCTGCAATAAGCTTGCTAGTGATTGCTTGTCTGATTTCACATCCTTGTGCATTGAAAGATAAATTGTATCCTTTTTCAAATATTTGACTTACACTCAATAATTTATGCTTTAGACCTTTCAATATATAATCCATCATATGTCTTACTTTCTTCACCATCAAGACTCAATATAACTTTTTTGGATATCGTAGCAACAAAATTGTCACCAAGCCTTAGTGATCTACCATTCTATTTTTTCAGATGTATAAACTTGTTTTTGTCTCTAGTCATGTTACTAGAACATCCACTATCAATAACCCATGAATTTTTCTCATTTTGTGCATGAAATGCAATTTGTGGAATCATTGATTTTTCAAATTTATGATCTCGATTCTTCTTTTTCCACATCTTGTCAAATTCTTTCTTATGGTTAATAGAGATATTTGTTCTCCTTTCTTGCTTAGGATGGTTCATAAAAGTACTTCTACAGTGTCTTTAATGTGTCCAAAATTATTGCACACTCATAACAAATGACATTGAAATCAAATAGAGGTGCAAATGTAATTTTGCTTACAAAATTATCCTTTCTTGTAGAAAACCTTCTACAATCTATTTTCTTATGACCAAATTGATTACAAGTATAACAATAACCAAAAAAATAAATAATTAAAACTAGTATTTTATGCTTTCCTTCCCAAATTTATCTTTTTGAATCTCCTATTCTATTGGACTTGAATGAAAACATCTTCTTCCTATCTGAGCTCTTCAATATCCTTAGAGTATTCTACATTTGAAATTTTATAGGATTTTTCATCAAGATCCTTTATAAATATCTTCATGATTTTCTCATTAGTATTTGAGCTCTAACTTTCATCAAACCCAATACTGGTTTTGATTTGGGGTGAGCTCTGACTGTTGATAATCTCATCTAGAATCTCTGTGATCTTTTTGAACTTCATATTTTTGTTCCTCTAACAATTTCATTTCTCTATATCCTTTCTCAAAGATATCACTTCTGCTTCAAGCCTTTCACAAATCCATTTCCTTTATATTTATTTTTTATGTCAATACATCTATTATTTTTGCTTCTTTTATATAAACTTTAGATAGTTTCCTTTTTTTATTCCTTTAACTTCAACGTTTGTTTCTTATTTTCTTTTCTTGCTTTCATCAGTTCATCTAGGGCAGTTATAAGTTCTCCTTCTAGGCCAACTTCCACATCTCCATCATCTTTAGAATTTTCTTATTTTGTATTACCATTTAAAGTCTTCATTTTTATGAATAGTGCATCCTCTCTTTCACTTTCACTTTTGGAGTTGTAATGATCACATTCATCAAATGAATAGCTATCTTCCTTGGACTAGAGGCTTTTCTTATACTTATTATAATTCATCTTCTTATCTTGGAATTCTTATAGCTCTTTTTGATAGGGCTTATACTCATTTTTCTCATCACTAATTCCTCTGAAAGGACACTTAGCAACAAAGTGACCTATTTTACCACAACTAAAGCATTTGAAGGGTAGCATACCTTTGTAATTTTTAGAGACCCTTTTCAAATTCCACAAAGTGTGCTTCTTCAAGCTTTGATTCATCATTTGAGTCAAAATATTCAATTATCTTTGATGTCTTGAAGGTTGCCTCTTTCTTTGAACTTTTATCATTCACAATCCTCATCTCATATTCAATGAGTATCCCATGTAGTTTGTCCATTTTTATAGTGTTTAAATCTTTAGCTTCTTCAACAGTAGAAATTTATGAATCAAATCTTGTGGGAAGAGATCTAAGTACCTTTTTTATAATCACTAGCTTGGATTTCACTTCTTCACTGAGTCATCTGATGGTATTGACAACTTCATCCACCTGGAGAAGGTATGCAATAATATTTTCTTCTTCCTTCATATTCAAAATTTCAAATTTTCCTCGATAAGTTTGAAAATTTGCTTGCTTAACTTTTTCATCACCTTCATAAATATTATGAAGCTTGTCCCAAACCTCCTTTACAATCTTGCAATGCATTATCTTGAAAACTCATATTTGCATAATCCACATAAAATAGTATTCTTTTCTTTAGCATTATTTTTATAGGCTTTATTTCTTGCTTAATCTCTTGGAGGATTTTCAAGAATTTTATAAACATCTACAATAAATTACCAAACATCAAACTTTAATACCATCAAGTAGACCTCCATCTTTATACTCCAGAAATCATAGTTTGATCCATCAAATAGTGGGACCTTGTTTGAAGAAATACCTTCTTGTCTTATTGTGTGTGTCATCCTAGATCTACCTCAAGTTGTTAGGTCTCACCAATGAACTCTGCTCTGATACCAATTTTTAGACACATAAATACTAAGAGGGTGGTTGAGTCAATATTTACTAATTTTTACTTTAAACTACCACATTCAATATCTTATGAAAACATAATCAATGGTAATGCAAGTAATGAACACACCCACACAAGAGAATACCATATTTACGTGGAAACTCAAAAGGGAAAAACCACAATGAGAAAATTTTCTTGGAACTACTACCCAAATCCAACCTCACAAAAATAATATAGAAATTACAATAATTTTTAGGCACCAACCCACACGAGTTTCAACCCTAAATAGTGACACCAATCACCTTGAATTATGATTTATAGGCACCAAAATATAGGAGACACCAATCCCCTATGACTAGGCTACAACACAAACACTAAGCACCAACTCATATTAGGAGGGTTCAGACTCATATTATAAAAATAAATATAGATAGATTGCTTTCATGGAATCTGCATTAGCAAGAGAACACATTCTATGATGATATCTCAATTTCACTCAACACACTTTACTTCTCTCTTCAGCTCGCACATCAATACTCATGCATTTCACACACTCTTCTTACACATATATCATTTATTTCATTAAATTATTCATAATATATATCCATTCCATCATATTAAAAACATCACATGTCGACCTAGAACCCTTTAGCACCATCCACAATTAGCCTTGTCAAAGAAGGATGAATATTAATTAAAAACAAAATGTGTAGACGGCTCATCCCTAAATCAAATGTGTTACCACCAGTGTAATATGATTCCATGGAATTCCTTCCATGATCTTAACTTGTCCTATTTTAGCTTCACATGCTTCCTCTATTTGGCACATGCTTCCCTTCTCTATCCCAAACACATACATTATTCATAGTCAACCAACAAACACAAACTTTACACAGTCACTTCTAACTTACTGCTCTATATTTCAAATCCTTTGAAACTATAGATTAAGATACTTCATGTTTATTCATACTTAACTTCCAAATGACATGCCATAATGGTTAAATATGGTAGAATGTGGTACCAAGAATAATGATAGTTCAACACAAAGCATAATTTTCTTCTGAGCAACAAACCTCAAAATGCTAGGTCGCAAACACTTCCAAACTTCCACAAAAGTAGTAGTCATATAGGAAACACTAATTCTATATGTACCTATACTTCCCATGTTTCCCTTCTTCAATAATGATAGCTAACATTCTGCAACATCTACAACTGACATACTACTTTCACATATATTTGACATCAATGGCAGTCAACAACTAACACACCACTTTGACATCAATGACAACACTATGTTAAAAAATATCCTCTATTGTCATTGATTGAAAACAAATAAATAACCAACAACAATATAAAACTCTCTTGATTGATATTGAAAAATCACATCAACATTTTATCTTGCTCTCCCTTTATTTATCATTTCATTTTTATCTCCTCTTGTGTTTTTCATTTCATGACTTTCTCCCCCTTTGAGATCAATGGAAAAGGGGTTTTTAAGATATTTATTTTTAGACTTTCTCTCCCCTATGACATGCATTCCATCTATTGTACCTTATTGCACATCACCGCAAACCATATGTGTGAATTGCGTTAGGGAGTTACAACTCAACAAAGTCTTTGAAATCAAAATCAAGGTTATTATTAAATCCTTCACCTATAGACGCATTAGGGGTTCATGAATGAGTCATTGACTAACTCCCCCTGAACCTATACTTCCTCTTTTGAATTAAGAGGAGGGAGAGATCGCTCCCAAATTCTGCCTAAGATACTCAAATGTAGCCTTTGGAAGGGGTTTAGTAAAGATATATGAAATTTGTAATTTTGTCTCAACATACTCCAATCTTACCTCTTCATCTGTAACCTTTTCTCTCAAAAAATTATACTTGATTGATATATGCTTTGTCCTAGAGTGCATTACTAGATTCTTTAAAATATTGGTTGCACTTGAATTGTCATAAAAAATTGAAATGGGTTCATCATATTCAATTTACATATCTTTGAAGATTTGTTTCATTCAAAGTACTTGAGTGCAACATGATACTCTACAATATATTCTTCTTCTGTAGTAGATAAGGACACTGAATCTTACTTTTTTTCCAATCAAGATACAAGGTTATCTCCAAGAAAGAATGTACCACTACTAATGCTTTACCTGTCATCAAAACTTCTAGCCCAATCTACATTTGTATGTGCTATTCATTTGAATTTTCTTCTTGGATACCATAGACCATAGTCCATAGAAGCTTTCAAATATCTAAAAAATAATTTTACTGACTTAACATATGTCTCCTTAGGGTGTGGCTTGAAATCTTCCAACCATATAGATAGCTTTCATGATGCCTAGTCTAAATGTAGTCACATACAACAAACTTCCAATAATTGATCTATATAAGGTTTGATTTGTTGAGGAAGACTCATCATCCTTACTGAGCTTATAGCCAATAACCATAGGTATACTAATCAGTTTACAATATTCCATGTTGAACTTCTTTAACATTTATTTGAAATAATTTGTTTGTGATATGAATATACCTTTGTTTGATTGAGAGATTTATAAACCAGGAAAAATGACAGCTCACCAAGCATAGACATTTCAAATTATTAAATTTCATTTCATCAACAATCTCCTTACACATTTTGTCTTTACTACCACCAAAAATGATATCATCAACATAAAAAACAACCAATTAATGATCACCTTATTTTTTGACATAGATATTACTATCAAAAATACCTTTCTTGAATCCTTGTTGTCACAAATACTTAATTATCCATTCTTGAATACCATGCCTTAGGGGCCTGTTTGAGTCCATATAGTGCTTTCTCTAATTTGTAGATAAAATCCTAATCCTTAGACAACTGAAATCCTTCTGGTTTCTTGATGTAGACTTCTTCCAATCTCCATTCATAAATATTGACTTGACATCTATCTGATCTACTTTGAAATTCTTGAATGCTGATAATTCTAGAAACATCCTAATTTATTCAAGTCTAACTACTAGAGAAATTTTTTTCTTCAAATTCAATACCTTCTACTTGAGCATAACCCTTGTGAACTAATCTTGCCTTATTTTTTTTTATCACTTTTCCATGTTAATTCAATTTATTTATGAATACCCATTTTGTCCCAATAACATTTTTTTCTTTAGGCCTTAGAACAAGTTCCTAAGCCTCATTCTTTTCAATCTAATTCAATTCTTCTTCCATTGCTTCTATCCAATTTGTATCCTTGTTGGATTTCATAAAATCTTTTGGTTCAATTTTTGATAGTAGAGAAAAATGTACCTATTCATTCATCCTTGCTAACCTTCTCTGGTTAGAACTTTGTTGTCTTTATCTCTAGTATTTTGACTCTTAGAATGATCTCTCTGAACATATATTTCCAGAGTTTTGTTATTAGATCTCTTAGGCTCACTTTCTATATCTTTTTCACTAATGCAGAATGATCCATCAGAATCACTGTCATCATTATCTAATGCAAACTTATAGTGCAGTTTCTTGTCAATTTTTACATTTACAATTTCAACAATATTCTTCAATATTTTGTTGTAGCACCCGTATTCCTTGCTTCTAGTTGAATAACCAAGAAATATACCTTCATCAGATTTTGAGTCAAACTTACCCAAATTATCTGCATCTCTTTTGATGTAACATCTGCTTCTAAATATTTTGAAATGCTTGACTAGTGCTAGTCTTCCTTTCCATAGTTCGTAGGCATCTTAGTGTTATTCACTCTTATTTTTCCTCTATTAAGAATCTAGGAAATGGTATGAATAGATTCTCTCCAGTATACATCAATAAACTTAGCTTGATGCAACATTGTCCTTGCCATTTCTTGAATTTTTCTATTCTTTCTTTCGAAAACTCCATTTTACTTGGGAGTCCCTATGATAGAGTATTGTCTCCTAATTCCATGTTTTTCATAGAATTCATCAAACTCATCAAAAGTGAATTCATCGCCTCTATTATATAACATGCCAATCATTCACTAAAGTAAAATTTCTTAAGTTTTTACTTTCAAGTAAATAAACTATGTAACTTAACCATTGCCATAAAAAAAATTATTTTCTTTATAGAGAACAAATGAAAATAGATGACCAATAATAAACAACATAGATTCCATTTCCAAAATAATATTGCACATATTACAATATTCCCAAGAATGTGTACAAAGTACATACATAGCTCAACTAAGCTTCAAAGAAATAGATATAGATGGTCCAAGAACCTCCTTTCAAATCTTGGTCTTATGTCACCTGCTAAGGAGGAGAAGCATCACTCAAGCACTTTTCTACCAACCACAAACTCATATACGGTCCCCCACACATTATCGTATGATAGATGGCCCTACCCTTCTATGAAGAGAATGGTGGAGTAACCTCATAATGACAACCATTATGAGATTAGTGATGTGTCTACATGACTAGAACTTGTAAACCCTACAATCTGGAACTAGCATGCACAAATGGATCACAACGAGTTTATAGTGGAGCCAAAGGCAATCACACTACTTTGGCCAATGTGTTCTCACTCACTACTTTGAGTGATAGTCAGCCTACTCACATACACAACTTAAGCTCGATTTGAATTTAGGACACTATAATCTATGCATAGGTTTTTCTTTCTATGGGTAGTCTTTAACCCTGAAAACAACCTATTCCCTTTCCCATAAACTCAATGGTATTTCTACGCACAAAGCATAAACACAAGTTACCCTCCCTTCAATGGATAATCAAACCCCAAGTGTAACTTACAAGTTATCTAATATAATCAAATAACTTAGCTATGAATAACCCTTAAGCTATCCTTGTTTAATCATATCTAGTATAATTATACTAATGACAAACAATCCCTCCTATTATGTAGTAAATACAAGCACTTTCATAGAAAAGCATAAAATAGCTTCTTTTTCCTTTCCAAAGAAAATGATATGATTTCCTAATGCAAGCATTCTCAAGAAGAACCAAACAAAGCATTCAAATCTCATTCTTTCATAAATAAAGACAAATAAGAGAAGACTAGATTCTCATGCTTGCAATACGCTTAGCCCAATTGACTGACTTGATGCACAACCTTCTATTGACAACTTGTTAGCCTTCACTTTTCCACTCAAATAAATAATTCACTATGTCCTCCTTCACAAGATAACTCAATGCTCTCACAAAGTAACTTTAAGCTCACACAAAATATAGCTCTTAGAATATTTGCAGCATAATAGATTTTTAGAATAGTGCATCCCAAATGAGAGAGTTGTCCCATCTATTTATACATAAAATTGAGACATTGCAGCCTACAGAAAAGGTATTCCATTCAAAAACACTTTGCATGTAGAACAACTCACCTAACATAGCAAAAAGGTGGTAGAAAACTAAGTGAAAACTCAGCTTGGCATTCTATAGGTCGACCCCTTTGGCTTGACAGCGGCTCAAGAACAATTGAAATATGTGCATGCCTAAAAGATGAGAATCAACTTGCTTACACGATAGAATTCTATAGAAACAAAGCTTTCATATTTTGGCACCAGGTATCAACCAAATTCATATTCATTTGGCATGGTTTATCTCTTTGAAACAGTCTTCTATTTTCAGGCAACACACATGCTAAGTCGACTTGGTCATAGTTTAATCTATTGATAGAGAAAAGGTGAGTCAAATTCCTTTTGATAGCATTCAAATAGTGCTTTGACCAACACATCTTTGTTGTTTGCAATTTCCTATTTTCATGCGTTCAAAACACTTTATGAAGCAGGCTTTAATATTTCATTTCTTTATATCTTTGGATAAAAGCATTCCAAGTTCAAGTAATTTGTTGCTATAAAATAATGATGCAATTTAAGTGATATCGACTATGGTTTACTTCTCCATTTCAAACTTTATCTTATATCAAACATATGTATTAATCGGCCTATAATACTTTGTATAGCATATATACAAATCAACCTCTATTAAATACAATATATATATATATATATATATATATATAGATGTCAATGAATAGCATCAATGCTATGTCTTATATATATGTGTGTGTGTGTGTGTGTTCTAATATATATATATATATTCCATGTCAATCAAGTATGTATACATTCAATATTCAAATCAAGTTAACATTCATATATTAATATCGACTATATATATATTTGTATGGAAATTTTTCATTTTTCATACATACATATGTATCGACACATGTATATATATGTATATATGTATGTATCTTATACATATATATTCATTCAATTGCAAAATCAAGAACATATGCATTTACTATCTTATTGATAGGAAACATACATGCGATGTATATATACATATACACATACGTGTTGTATTGTTCATTCGATAACATCATGCTCATAAGAAACCCATTCATAAGCATGCATAGGTACATCTACCTATGTAATCTCATGTACATGTTCCTTCATGCATATGATATTTAGTTGACATGCATATGCATACATATACATACATTCTATAGAAGTTGAGAAACCCAACCTCACAAGCCCCAAGAATCACCTACATGCAATAACCTATCACAAAGTATGAAAGATGAACAAAACAACAAAGATGCTCTGCAAGCCTCAAGCTGTAAAAATGCATTAAGAGAATCAAATAATTACAATGAGATTAATCCTTATGAAGGAGATCAAGAAACCCTAAAGTGAAACCTAAAAGGAAAATCCTAGTGTGCACACTTAATAATTATTAATTAATTAATTATTAATGTGCCTAAGTTTAGCTTAAGTAACTAAAGTGATAAGTGACTTAATTAATTAACCAATATGATTAAATTAATTAAGTGAAATAACTTATCACTCTAACACCCCCCCTTAAGATGAACTTAGGGATTAGCTAAAACACTAAAGACAAGATTCATGAAAGCAAGGATGGGTCCCAGCAACAAAGGCCTGATCAAGTACCCATGTACAAATGCAATGCAAACTAAAGAAAATGGGGTAAAGGAGAAAACCCAGTGGGAACAAAAATCCTCCCCAAAATAGAATGCAAAAAACAACTAAGTGATGAAAGATGGAGGACTCCATAAGACCCCCCAAGGACACCATCCATCAAAAAGATACATGAATGAACCACCCCAGAAGAGAGGAAGAAAGAGACCACATAGCCCCCCCATAATGAAATAGCTCCAAACAGATTGAAGAAACCACATCTCCTAAAAGAAGTGAGAGGGAAGAATCCTCATCAATGCAATCTCTGAAGGTGTAGCCCAAGATGTCTCCATAGAAGCATGTGTGACCTCAATCAATGAAGAAGTCAAAGTAGGTGAAGACTTAAGTGAAACCTCCAAAGATGAATGCTCAAGTAGGTCCTGCTGCACTAAAATGAAAGAAACCACATCTGTAGTCATAGAAGTATCAACAACTGCAACAAGAGGTGGAGGAGATGAAATGGATGGCTCAAGAACTGGATCTGAAGTGAGAAAACCAATGTTCAAGAAGCCAAATGTCTCCTCTAAATGATGATTCACACTAGAAGTGTGGTGAACAACTATAGAAACAAAAGCACCATCAATAGAAAAATTTGCAAAGGAATACAACCGAGATGAGTGATCCATCACCCTACTATCAATAATTGCTCTACTCTCCATGTATCTGATGATAACTGAATTAGGTGTGAACTCTACAGATCTCCCTTTGCCTCCATGTGTGATCTAATATATGGAAAGAAGGTTGTTCGTCAAATGAGGAAGACACAAGACATCCTAAAAAGTGTTGTCCTCAAAAATAATAGACCCCTTCCCCGTAAAACTCATGTATGTATTGTTTCCCATCAAAATATTAGACATAGTGTGAGATTCAAAGGAAGTTAACATAGACTATGAAGAATCCATATGATGAGATGCTCTAGAATCTAGAAGCCATCTCCCTGATCCAAGATCTGAAGAAGCACAAAGAGCATGTCCCTTCATATCTGATGAAGTATGTAAACCAGCTGTGCCCCTATCATGATGCTTTGAAGAAGAAGAATGAGGGGAAGGAGATGATGTAGACATCCTAGAAGGCAAATCAATCTGATGTTTTTGAAGAAGATGCTTCAGCTCATCAATTTTCTTCTTATAGCAACTATGTTCTCCATGTCCTTCCCTCTTGAAATATGCACATGTAACCCTCTCCTTCTTAGATGATTTCCCCTTAGAAGAGGAGGATGAATCTGAGGACTCCTTTTGCTGCTCATAATATTTGGAATCCTTTTGTTTTTGTTTCTTTCCCTTTCCACTGGAAGCCTTCTGATCTTTGGGCCCCTGAGATGCAATGAGTGCCTGTGATGAATAGGGCTTCAACTTTCCCATGCTAGCCAACTTTTCCTACTCTCGAGTGAGAGGAGATGAAAAATCATCAAAAGAAGGCATAGTAAATCTAGTACCAAGTGCATCCCTAGTAGCATAAAAGGTAGATACAAAAACTAAATAATCTGGTCCAAGCTTTGAAAGAATGGACAATATCAACTGAGAATGTTCCTTCTGAACACCACACTGTGAAAGCTGTAGTCTGAGAGACTTAAGCTTTGTGAAGAACTCTTGAATGTTGTCAAAATCCCTAGGATTTAAGCCAATAAGCTCATTCTCCAACTGAAACCCTTGCATAGTATCCTGCTTCCCAAACAAAGACTCCAAAGTAGTCCAGATCTGATTGGGTGTAGTGAAAGACTCCAGATGAAAGAGTAGATCTGAAGAAACAGACAAGCATAATGTCCCAAAAGCCTCATCACATCGATTAAACCATTTTATCTTCTTAGCAGCACCTATAGGTTCAACCTATGTACCCATGGTCACCCTCTATAACCCTTTGTGCTTCAAATGGATCTCCATTTTTTTTTTCCCACCGAAGTAGTTGAATGAAGTAAGGGGTGAAATTTTTATGTGAATATAGCAATATATACTTTCAAATAAAAAAGGATAGCTCTTTGATCTAAAAAAAAATGGCCTGAATACATGTTTCCAAGAAAATAAAAAAGAAGACAAAATATGAGATCTGTGTAGAGCATTGAACCAACTTTCTGACGCCTATTTGTTTGTGCAAAATGGAGTCCAGGCGCAAAAGTTACGCCCCCCCAGAGTGAAAACAACAACTTTAGAATCTGACAGGAAAAAAAGGCATAAAAATGGAAAAATCAGAAGAAAAAAAAACTAGTACCACAACATCATTCTCAGGACCAGCTTTCTAGCAATATCTCATTTTCAAAAAATGAAGATCGTACGCAAAAAATACGCCTGATTCCGTGAAAGTGCTCCAATCTGCTCAATAAGACCCTCCTAGCCCTCAGAGGCTAAAAATATAAGGACCAAGTCCTATGCAGGACCACTCGCTGGTGCAGAGGGGCTAAGTTTGTCAGCCCCTGGTAACCCACGTGATCACAAGGGGCTGGATTGGTGGGGCTCCCGATCACCAAAATGATTGTCGGCTACACTATAGGGAGCCTGCGGGGGTTGAACACAGGGCAACGATGAAACGGTGGTGCGGGAGGGCGGTGGTGGCTCAAAGGTGGTGTTGCGGAGGCCTCTTGGTGGAGTGGTGGTGGTGGAGTCCTTTTCTATTGGCCGCAAAAAAGAAGAAGCACTTTTTCACGGTTTTTGAGAAAATTTGCCTCAGGAAGCGAGTTGGGGAGGCTGTACGGCCTCTCTAGAAATTTTGTTTGCCTTTTTTATCAAATTTCTTAGAAATTGACAAAATGACAAGCATTTCTAGGGTTTTTGGGTGCTCTGAACACGATGGTGAGGTCCATTTTTCCCAAAAATGCAAAGAAAAATTGCCTACCCCCAGATCCACAAAAAGATGCCTGGCTTGAAACCCTTGCACAAAAAAAATCACTGTGAGGAAATATCTTCAAAAGATGAATAGGCAGCTACAGGTCTAGAGCTCTAATACCATGTATAAGTTGAGAAACCCAACCTCACAAGCCCCAAGAATCACTTGCATGGAATAAACCTATCACAAATTATGAAAAATGAACATAACAATAAAGATGCTATGCAAGCCTCAAGCTGTAAAAATGCATTAAGAGAATCAAATAATTACAATGAGATCAATCCTTATGAAGGAGATCAAGAAACCCTAAAGTGAAACCTAAAAGGAAAACCCTAGTGTGCACACTTAATAATTAATAAATAATTAATTATTAATGTGCCTAAGTTTAGCTTAAGTAACTAAAGTGATAAGTGACTTAATTAATTAACCAATATGATTAAATTAATTAAGTGAAATAAATTATTACTCTAACACATTCCACATATGTTCACCTCATCATTTAAGGATAGTAACATAAGGAAGAACTCACAAGCTCCAAACACATAAACATCATCCAAGAATGCATTCAACAATTGCAAAATTTGATTTATTTTCAATGAAATTAAGTGCAATAATGCAAGATAAATGAGATTTTTACTAATGCAAGAATTGAAACCCTAGAATGCAAATTAACTAATGAAAAATCTAATGCAAGCTAAATATAGGATGTAAATGCACTCCAAATCAGAATAATGATTCTCTAAATGTAGGCTCACCAAAATGAAGAGAGTAACATTGTGGTGTGTGCTCTCTTTCACTTTTAGGGTTTTGGACCTAAAGGAGAGATCAAGTTTCAACCTTTTCACTCAAGAACAAGCCCTTTAGATTTTAATTCAAAGGAGATTGAAATTTGGCAAAGGGATTGTTCTAGGGATTGAATGATAGCTAATGAAGGGTTCACCAACAAGTGTAAACTTGGAAAATAAAATGTCAAAAAATATAACTTGTGATATGCAAAATGACCTAGAAATATAAACAAAATGCAATAAAAAGATGTGAGATTGAAAGTGTGCACCTAGAATATTGAAGAAGGCAGAATGGAGATCTAGATCACTGAAAAATCTATTGTTGAAGTTGTCTGGGACTCATTCGCCAAGTTGGGCGAATCAATCTAGTTTTCAGGAAAATGCATTGGAGCGGGTTTTAGCCAAAAGGGTATCCAAATCTATAAAATATTGATTAGGCCTATACAGTGGGACTCATTCACCAATAGTGGCGAATCAGTCCACTTTTTCTTTTTCAGAATTTCTGAACTAGATTTTGTGTCTCTTGGTCTACTCTTCTCTTTTTGGTTGGTTTTTGGATCCGAATCTGCAAAATACCACCTGTAGGTCTTCTCCAAGATTCTCCAAGGTTGAATCACAGCTTTGAAAACTTTGGAGACTTGAAAAATTTTCTCCAACTTTGCTTCTTGACAAATCTACAACCTAGACCTGCAAATCACACACAAGAAGAGGGAAAAATGTTGTGGGGTTAGAGAATAGGGGTTTGCCTTGGTCAAACCCGTTTGTTAGTAATTAAACCTTTAAATGAAAGAAAATGTAAAGGGAGAATGATGAATGAACAAAAGATAATTTTGCAACTCACCAAACCCTAGCAATAAGATGCTACAATTATGCTTGAAATGGCTACAATGGATGTGGTCTTTGACTCTTGCTTGATGTTGAGAAAACCTTGAATGTAATGCTTGCTTGAATCATGAAATCTACATCACAATTGTTAGCACAATAACAAACATGAAGAATGCAATCTTTGACATGATGATTGATGCTCTTGAATGCTCTTGAATGCTTGATAATCTACCCTTGAATTCCTTTGTGAATGCTTGATGATCTCTTGTGAACTCAATTTGCTATAAGGATGAGTAATTGAATGCATGGGGGGTTAAAATGAGAGAAAGAACCTTGTATTTATACTTAATTATGCAAGAATTCCCAAAATTACAACACTAGAAGCCGACACTAGATCTAGGAGAATAAAATCCTATCAAAAATTTGATTTAAGTTTGAATTTTTGGTCACACGTGACTCATTCGCCAAAGGTGGCGAATGAGTCCCATCACACATAATGTATGGGATCAAAAATAAAAAGTGTGTAGAAATGCATGAAACTTGCATTGGGGCTAAAAAGACCTAGGTGGGACTCATTCGCCCAAGTAGGAAAATGAGTCCCAAACACTAAATCTAGGCCTCAAGCCAGGAACACCTGAATTATGATTGGTTACTGATTGGTGTCGAGATTATCCTTGAAAATATGCAATAAATCAGGCTTGTGGATGCAAAATAGGGCCAATTAAAGTATAAGAAAGCCAAATTATTAATGACAAGCCTGGAAGAATTTGAAAGTGTGTTACAACACTTTACAAGACCCCAAATAAGGCAAGATTAAGATTAATTATGATTAAAATTATGTTTATTATGCTTAGTTAATTGATAAAACCCTAGAAAAGTTTGAAAGTGTATTACAACACTTCACAACACTTTTGCAAGGTACCATTAAAATACATTAGTTCACAAAGGCCCAAGACCTAATGTGAATGTTTTATCCACATTACAACACTAAATCAAGGCAACATTAAGCCAAAATCCACAAGGAGGGCCCGAATGAGTGCGAAAATGTCAAAGGACCCATTTTTTGACACTATATAACCTTCAAGGTCGACAAAAACTTCACCAAAAATGTTAGAACAAGGATGTGGGTCCCAGCAGGCATGCCAAAATGTTGTAGGGGAAGTAAGTAAGAATGAATGAACTAATTAGAGCCTAAAGACACTAAGAGCTTTAAAGATCATGTACAAACCCATACTCAACGAAATTAACTTGCAAAGCATTCAAATGGTTTAATCAAAAGAATTGAACTCAAATCAAAACAATTAACCAAACTAAAAGTGAAAATATTCAATCCCATTATGGATTGATGCATATTTATGATGTAAATTGCTCAAATTATGCATAATCCATGTTACAAAATCTTTATATGAGAGGTGTGATTCACAAAACAGGTGCTCTAATTCTCAAGAAATGACTCAAGAATTCTATTGAGTGTCTACGTGTATGCAGATTGTGATGAGAGGAAAACCAATGTGAACATATCCACGTGGGAGTATTTTTCTATCCCTAGGAAAAAGGACTTGTTGCAAGCCATTTTATTTAGTGATATCTCAAATGGGTCATAAAAAGAACACCCCAAGGTTGTCCTAAAAAATACACCTAAGCTAAAGAGTGCATAGTGAGGTAAGGATGTCAAACAACCTTCCTTCTACGTATCATTGATAATTGGAGATCACATAGTGCATAATTGTATGATTTATTTAAAGGCTAGTAGCTCAATCATGCCCAAAAAAGTAGTTGAATTGCTTGATATAAAGTATGAACTTGTGTCAAAAGGAGTTGTGCAACTTGATAGTATAGTTGTTAAAACAATAGGTGTAATGAAAAATTTAAAGCTCATCTTACATGCATGTCTTATTTGTTAGAGTAAAGGTCTTAACTTAATTATGTTGATTAAGTTACCTTTATTCCCTTGTTAAGATTTCACGTTAGTTTGCATAAAGTGACATTTAATTCCTATTAGGGATTCTATTAGGGTTTTTCCTATTAGGGTTTTATTAGGGTTTTTATGATCTCCTTTTTATAAGGATTGATCCCATTGTATTTCATATCAATTCATTCTCTCATTCTCTCTGATATATACATTTTCAGTTTTTAGAGAACCCTTGCTTGTTTGTCTCCATCTCTTCTTTTGTGATAGGTTATTTGCATGCAGGTGATCTTCAGGGTTTGTGGTGTTGTATTTTCTCAACTCCTACATGGTATCGGAGCTTTACTTCTACATGGTATCAGAGCTCCACACCTGCAGCTTCCTGTTCTTGTTTTGAAAATTTTTGGAGCTTCAAGGGTTTGGGGCTTGTTTTCTTGATCTAGGGCATACCTGCAATTTTGATGCATTTTCAACTCAAATGGACTTCGCCATTGCGTCCGCAGTGGTCCAAAACCCCTAAATCGACTGTCCATTCGTCCTTTTTGGACAAAGTCGAAATTTGAGGCAAATTTTTTTTTACAATTCGATCGTATGGCCGTCCATTTGCTGGTAAAAAAAAAAAATTCATTTTTTTTTCCGTCATTTTATTTTTGGAAAATTACTATGTTCTTTTAGATTTAAAAAAAAAAAAATCAGGAAAAAATTTATTTGTAATAGTTTTTGATTTTTTTTTATCAAAAAAATCATAAAAACCGGGGTCGAAATTTTTTTAGGCAGTTTTAAGGCTTGCTGGCCTGCGGGCTCCCTGCGCAAGCAGGGACGGTACCCAAGGGTATCGCCGCCTATCCTTACGGCAGGCGGTGGCCCTTGGGCGCCGCCCCCACCTGTAGCGAATGGTACCGCATGGGTACTGCCCTGCCACATTGGCAGGTGGCGGCCCATGCGGGACCCGCCCCTTTATTTTTTATTTTTTAAAATTTATATGAAAAAAAATATATGTTTTTTTTTATTTTTTATTTTTAAAAAATCAACACCTTTTTTTATTTGTTTTTTTTTATATAAAGAACATTTTTTCTGAAAAATAGTCCAATCGCACTTTTACGGTGACGGTCATTTGGCCGTCAAATTTAACACAGTGATATTGTTGCGACGGCCATATGACTGTCAAATTTAACCCAGCACTGATTTTTTCCCTCTTTGGAGCTGATTTGTTCCGGAAGCCGTAACTTGGGCATACAGTATCATTTTTTGGAAAACAAGATATCGTTGAAAAGCTAGTTTTCTCATCTTTTTAGTGGTGTGGGTCTTATCACATCTTTTTTCCATTGGTGCATTCTACAGCCAGTTGAAGACAAAGGGGCTATTTTTAGTCCCAAGCTCATAACTTTTGATTAGTTTCTTCGTTTTTCGCAATCTCAGCGACGTTGGAACCATATTTTAAAGCTCTTCAGTTTCATCCATGCCATTTTTCTAGATTTCACTCCAGGTATATTTTATTTAGTTATTTATGTTTTCACACTTTGGTGGATTACTTGGACATATTTGCTCTTGGAAACATTTTGTTTGCATGGGATGCTTCATTTTTTGCTATTCTTCATGTATTTCTAGCATTTTGTTATTTGAGGGCATTTTGAGCATCATTTGTAAGCTATCTTTTATGTAAACGTACTGAGATAAAGTGCCACACTATTGTACATGCATCTTTTGGGATTTTTCACATAAGGTTGTGCCATATTTTGTACTCGCACTGTTATTATAAAGTTCCATGAGGGGTTGTGTAGTTTGCCTTTGTTTTGCCATCACATCTTTATCCGGTGAGTATCCCTCCATGACGACATTGAATCCATACCATGGGGGGTTGTGTAGTTTTCCTTTGTTTGCCATCCAACCTTTGTCCGATGAGTGTCCCTCCACGACGACCATGGATCCATATGATTCCAGCCTCATGCATGTGTGCTTTGTTTTGCACACCACTTTTTCAGTTGAGGTGCTATCTTGTGCACTTTCAGACGTTTCTTCTCCTTCATGCACTACAGGGTGTTTCACATCATTTCAATGGATCTGTCAGGCTCTCCCAGTTCAACATTATGGGGGGTTATTATATTGTTTGTGCTAATTCTTTCTTGGTTTCACCTTGGAAGGAATCTTCCATTCTTAGTTGATCAATGTTTTAGACTATTGGTTCTTGTGCCATCTGTATCTTTGTTCCAAGTGTTTGCCTTTGTTTGCCATCTGATTCGAGTAGTGTCGTATGGGCACTTATGCAGATTGTTGTCTTCTTGTTCCTGATCATCCTATCTTCATCAGAGGTTTTTCAGCACCATAGCAATCATCTTTTGACAGTTGTTTACAGCTTCTTCTGCTTCAGTGATGTTTCTTCTTTTTGGCCTTCTGCATCTTTTTTTGGAGTAGAGCTTTTTCCCACGAGGTTTTCTCTATTTCTCCTCTTTACAGAGATTTGGTTGTATTTGGGTACCTGATCTGGCCTAGTTGCTGGGACCCATGTTTTCCTTCTTGCATTGTAGTTACCTTTGCTTTTCTGCATTTGTTTGTAGTTGCACTGTTGCTCATCTTAAGGGGGGGTGTTAGAGTAAAGGTCTTAACTTAATTATGTTGATTAAGTTACCTTTATTCCCTTCTTAAGATTTCACGTTAGTTTGCATATAGTGACATTTAATAATTATATTAATTATTAAATATTATCCTATTAGGGTTTTTCCTATTAGGGTTTTATTAGGGTTTGCATGATCTCTTTTTTATAAGGATTGATCCCATTGTATTTCATATCAATTCATTCTCTCATTCTCTCTGATATATACATTTTCAGTTTTCAGATAACCCTTGCTTGTTTGTCTCCATCTCTTCTTTTGTGACAGGTTATTTGCATGCAGGTGATCTTCAGGGTTTGTGGTGTTGTATTTTTTCAACTCCTACATTATTTATACCATTTTGCAAGATATTCAATTATAAATCTTCCTCCATACTTTGATATCAATTTATCTAAGGAATTCATAGCCAGGATAGGAGGGTATCTATATCTGACTAGTCTCACATATTGTTTAGAACTAGGTATAACACTAATATATCCATCCAAGTTTAGCCTATCTCCACGAGTGATGTTGAGCCATATACACCACCTCCAATTAATAAAAACTACACAATACAAGACTAAATTAAAGAGGATGGTTATGAGACAATGACTTTTATAGAGGGGATTCCTAATGTTTTTCTTGATGAATGGGTAGTCATATCCCAAGCTAACCTATGTGTTAGCATAAAAGAGATACAATTGGGAATATATTGTGTCTATAAGGAAAATGCAATCATTCATAATTTTGTGAACCCCCAAGAAGGGAATGGTGAACTATGGAAGATCTATTTTGATGGCTCCAAGAGAAAAATGGTTTAGGTGTTGACATAGCTATGATTTCCCCACAAGAATAGAAGTAATTATTTGGTTTTAGATTTCAATTCAGCTACACTAATAATATATATTGAATATGAAGCTTTTATTTAGGGGCTCCAATTGGCACAAAAAAGATGAATTAAAGAATTACATGTGTTTGGTGACAGTGAGTTGGTTGTTCATCAAGTCAAAGGTCAAAATTCATCCAAAAATAATTTATTGAAAGCCTATAAACAAAGAGTGTGGGATCTCATCAAATATTTTGAAGCCTTCAACATCCAAGTCACCCCTGGAGAGAAGAATGAGGATGTTGATAGAATTGTAGTATTTGGGCATAGTTTGACATCCCAAAAGGTATCACAAATGATAAGGACCAACTTATCAAACTAGTGATAAGGAATGTTGTTCTTTATAATTCTACGAGTTGAAATTTTTTGAGAATGATCAGCAAATTTTTAACTTAATAATGGAGGAAGTAGGATTTTCTACTAAAAACCAGTCAAAACTACATGAACAATATAGTGATCAAGTCATCTAGTTGGAAAAAAATAAGTTGCCTAAAGGGTTAATCACTCTATAGAGAATATTCAATAGTGATGATGAAATGAGAAAATAATAAGTAAACATGTATCTCAAATAAAAGGACTATGAAGAGGTTATATATTTAAGGATAGGCTTCTCAATCTTGGCAAGGTATGCATCCAAAAAGAAAAATGTGCTTTTGTTCATCTTTGTAAAGAGTTTAGTGATATCGTTACTATTGTCACCAAATTGTGCACCCTTGTTGAGTTGATAGAATCACTTAGCCACCTTGTGAAACATGGGATGATCTCCCGAGTGTGGTATCACACGATGGAGATTGATCTCTAGAGAGGGTTGGTTCCCTAATTGGGACTTCACCTAATCTAATCTATGCTAGTGTTGCATGGAAAAGAGAGAAGGAAAACATAGAATAAAACCTAAAGTCTAATAAGGTGATGCACCAAAATTTCTTTGAGACTATCACAACTTCCTTTTCACACACAATTGATCAATGATAAGGTTGGTTCATGCACAACTTAGAGGTATTATATGCCCATGCATCAATATTTTATAAGAAGGTTATGATATTCACAATCTTAGAAGGTTCTTCACAAATTTGGACTATTTGCATCATTTACACAACCTACAACCTACAATAATGTATACATTCTCTATCCGAAGGTGTTTATAATGAGACACAACATCAAGGATTATCACATACATCATAAGGAATTAAATCAATAATTTGATTACACACAATAAAACAGTTTATAAGAAGGCCAAAATACTTAAATTTATTGATTGAAAAGTGTTTACATATTGTTGTACATGCTTGCAAAATGAGTTACAAGGTTGTCCCATCTTGAAAGTACCTTCAAAAGGTTATGATGCAATAGTTAAGAGAGCAAGAACTGGAGAAATTTTTCCCTTAGACTTGCTTTTATACTGCTCAATGAATTGCTACACAATAGGAACATGTGTTAAGAGATGGAAGACGTGTGTTTGCATCATCTTGTTGGGACAAACCTCCTTGGGCGTCCAAAATAGTTACCTTTGCTTTGTAGCCCCTTAAAAAGCTCCAAAAAGGTGTTTGACTGAAGAAAAGTTGTTATTTTGACCTTTTCTATCAACCATTACTCCTTGAACAACTCCTAGATACTTTTAAATGCTCCAAAATTGGGTCAGAACTATCTCCTATAATCTCTCAACTAGTTGCACAACTCACTAAACTTCCCTAAATATCCTTAATTGCTCATTATTATCATACCCCTGAAATACAATACTAAAGTATAAAAATAACTAAATGATTGAAATACAAGTAAATAAAATAAATAACTAAATATATATTAAAAATAGAGATACAAATATTAACAATTTAATAATATTATTATAATTATAATAATTATAAAATAATACTATAAATATAAAAAAATATATTAAAAAAACTAATATAAAATTAGATATATCAACAATAAATTTAATTTATAAATACAATAGTAAAATAAGAAACATATATCAAAGAAATAAAAAAGTTCAAGGATCCAAGTTTTTCTAAGCGCAATGGAAGAGCAGAGCGAAAATCGACAAAAACTAGGGTAGGATAAGGTAAGGCAACAGGGAGCCCAATTGTGGGCGATAAAGGCAAATAAGGAGTGGTCATCACTTAGCCATAGACTCAACAACCACCACTGAGGATGGGAAGAGGGAAGGCACAACAAAGACAACATGATCAGAGTCGAGCAATAATGGCAAGGTCAACAGTTGAGAGGGAGAATGAGGCATTTCAGAGGGTGAAGGAGGGAGGTACCATGGATGGTAGAAAGATCCAAACCTCAAAGGAGAAACCATGAATGCTAGAAGAAGAGAGATGGAAGTGAGAGGAAAGAGAAAATAAGGTATGGGAGGTACATGCAAAATGAAAACCCCAATTGAGGGCAAAGAAAGGAACAAAAAATGTGGAGGAAAAAGTAGGATAATCAAAAGTCGATGCCAGTAAGTTAAAGCAAGGGAGGATTTATGGAGGAGCGAGCTAAGCTAGGGAAAAAAATAAGATTAGAACACAAAGAATAGGATCCCATAAATATAGGACAAAAATAAAAAATGAGAATCAAAAAGGTCATTCCATCAACGCTAACAGAGAACCCTAGGTTCAAACTAGAGGATAAGACAATATTGGAAAATGGTGGGGAGATGATTGCACCAAGTCCAAGATGAGGAATTGGTGGGAGGAGAAATGGAAGGAGGCAGTAAATATTTTTTTTTTACCAAACAACTTCTTCATGGTATTGTGTGATTCCCCCCAAACAAAGCAAGAGATTTTAGCATCAAAAGGCTTGGTGTTGGATGGGTGTGGTTTCTACTTCAAAAATTGGGAAGGGAACTTTGACCCTGGCTTCTTCACTCCGGAGAAAATGGAAGTGTGGGTCGAATTGGGGAATGTCCCTACAAATTTTTGGAACAGTGAAGCCCTGCAATGCATTGACGAGGCCATAGGACGAGTGGCAGGAATGACGAGGAAGCTATTAGAAGAAAATGTAGGGAGGATGAGAATGGAAATAGAAATCATGCCCTAGAGCACCATATGGGAGGAGGTCGAATTGAGTCATAGAGGCTATTGTTAAATTGAGTCATAAAGGATTTTGACATAGAGACTCCCACAACCACCCACCCAGACTAACAGACTGCAAGACCCGGTACCATCCACCTAAACATAAAGCTATATCTTTCAAATTTTCAATACATTCCAACAAAGAATAGACCCTTCACAGATTAAACCAGACCTACAATAGCCTTCAACACCTGAAGGTCCTCTGTTGAATGCACCAACCAAGAGAAATGATTCCCACCACCTATCCTGGAAACATGTTAGCCAAGAGCCCACTTGGTTGTTGTGGGAGGAGAAGAGTTCAACCAGGATCCATCACCGCTCCATTGATGCTCATCCTTGCTATCCCTTCTACTCCCATGTTTTACAATATATCTACCAGCGCATTCACCTCTCTAAAGATGTGTGCTAGGGTGTATTGTTGTAACTTATCTAGAAAATTACATGCTTCCTCCACTAAGGGTCGGTAATGCCAATTAACTAGCTTCCCAACTTTCACTACTTGTATTATCACCATGGAGTCTCCCTCAACCTCTACTTTCTCCAGCTTCAATTTATGACACAACTTCAAACCAAACATGGGGGCACTTATCTCTACCATTGTGTTTGTTCCTTTGGGTAGAGGGCATGATTTTTCCACCACCACCCTTCCATCCTCATCCTTTATGCAACACCTTTCCCCTGAATCACCTGGAATTCCTCTCGATGCTCCATAAAAGTTTAATTTTCACCACCCTGGCTTGGGAGGTAGCCATAGTACAAATCTTCATTTATCCTCCTTGTCCATCCTCTTCCTTGCCACGAATTTTAGAATGTTCAACCCAAACCACTTATTCCTCATCCTTCCATCCCATTCCGTAAATTCCCCTTCTTGTAGTTCCTTCTATGCCACTTTGTTGTTAACCACCTCTACTATAGATGCCTCCATATTATTGCAGAAGGAGGAGAATTCCCTTTCCTTATTTATGAATGTTATCCTATTTATTTCTTTCGACAACTCCCAAACCATGATCGATGGGCTCGAAATTCATAGATCATGGTAGAGGGAGGATTTCTTCAATATTTTCCATGATTCAAAAAGTGCCACTATATCATTCGGGAGGGCACAAATCCACCCCAATCTAGAATACAACCATTTCCAACATGCCTGTGCTTAGGGGTAGCCTACAAAGAGATGATTTACATCTTCTTCTCTCTTACAGATCACACATCTTGTTGACCCTTCAAACCCCATCCTTTTGAATTTATCAGCTATGAGGACCCTCTTCTGAAGCACAACCCATGAAAAGGTGCCTGCCTTAGGGAGGCACACAAGGTCATAGCATAGATGTAATGGAAAATTTGATGTACACACCGTAACTCCCAACACTCTATATCCATCCTTTGTGTTGTATTTCCCAAAGGTTAACTTCACCCATAATAGTTTATCCTTGCCTTCACAAATTGATATTATTCTCTTTGATAGCTCTTCATGCAATCTTGCTGCTTCCTTTGGTCATACTAGTTCTAGGCTAGGATCCCTCCAAACATACCACTTTTCCCCTTGATCATTTCTTTCCTCCAAGTAGTCCCTTAAATGCATTCCCCAAGCCTACTACAACACCCTCTTTTCCTCATTCATTCTCAAACAATTATCCAGACTTGGGAATCCCTACCATGAATCTTCCCAAAACAACACTGATCGACCATCAAATATGTCTGATGACAAGTAGTCTATTACCAAAGGCCTACATTCCTTCATGAAGTTCTTGATTCTTGAACCATTTGGTATATTTTCTGCTAAAAGGATACTCCTCTCATCCATTCCCACCATATATTTATGTTGAAGAATCTGAGACCACTTTGCCTCACTTCGAGAATACATCCCCCAAACTAGCTTCGCTCCCAAGGTACAATTTTGATTTAGAAGGTCTCTCGGGCCTACCCTACCCTTATCTTTGGGTCTGCAAATAGACTCCTATGCAATCAATGGATACTTCTTGTCCTCCAAGGTTGCCTTCCAAAAGAATCTCCTCATGCTCCACTTGATTTGATCCACCTTGTTTGTTGGTAATGCCAAAATTGAGATAAGATAAATGGGTAGAGTTGAGATTACTGCCTTTAGCATTACAATCTGTCCGGCCCATGATGGACATTTACCTCTCCAAGTTGAGAATATATTATTTATTTTATTCACTAGTGGATCCCATAGGGGCCCGATTGAACACCCTTTGCTAGTGGCAGACCTAGGTATGTAGTGGGGAGTTCGCCAATTTTGAAGTTTGGGGTAGCAACAATTTCTTGAGCACACATGTGGTCTGCATTCAAGAATAAAATCACAAACTTAGCCTCACCGATTTTATGTCGTAAGGCTTTCCCATAGTCATTGAAAATCCTCTTCAATTCTAGCACTTCCCTTCTACTTGGCATTGCAAAACATGTCATGTCATCAACAAACTACTGATGTGTTAATGCTAGAAACTCACTTGTTATTTGTATTCCTTTGATCTGATTATTTGTCATTGCCAAACTCAGAGCCCTCCCCAATGCTTCTCCCATGAGTATGTAGAGGAAAGGAGATAATGGGTCTCCTTGCCTCAATCCCATTGAAATCTCAAAAAATCCTTATGGTTCCCCATTTACCAACACCGAGAAGCAGGGTGTGGAGATACATGAAAAGATCCAAGCCACCCAATCCCTGTCAAATCCGAATTTCTCCAACACCAAACACAAAAATATCTAATCAACCATATCATAAGATTTTTTAATGTCTAGTTTAATCAACATACCTTGTAATCTTCTCACTTGTAGTGAATGTATTGCCTCTTGGGGGATGAAAATTCCATAAAAAATGGATCAACAAGGGAAAAAAACGGTCTCCTCTTTTGACACTAGCCGTAGTAGGAACACCTTTAGCCTATTTGTAGTTGCCTTTTCCAAGATCTTGTACAAAGTGTTACAAAGAGCTATTGGCCTGAATTCATCTAATGGTTGGGGCTTCTCTATATTTGGTATCAATACGAGAAATGAATTGTTGATTTCCTTAAGTATTCTCCCAGAGGCCCGAGCTTCCTCAATGGCTTTCATTATCTCCACACCAATGAAGTCCCAACAAGCCTAGAAAAATCCCGCACAAAATCCATCTGACCCATGGGCTTTATCTAGATGCAGTTGAAAGGTTGCAACCCTAATTTCTTCCTTCGTGAATAGTCTAGTCAACGTTCTATTCTTCTCTTGTGTTACCAATGAAGGAATACTTAGGAATAACTTCCTCTATGCTTATAGATTCGACCCTTCATAATTGTTTAGGATATTATTAATGTATCTGACCACCTCGCTTGCTATCTCTGTTGGAACTTTAGTAGTGCTCCCATCCGCTCTTCTCAAATAGCTGATTCTGTTAATCTCCCATATGGCCCTGGTTGAATGATGATTTTTTTTGGAGTTTCTATCTCCTTCCTTGATCCATAGCACCTTGGATTTCTGATGCTGATACACTTCCTCTTTGGCTAGGACCTCTTCCCATTCCTTTAATAAGGCTTTCTCCTTTAAATACAACTCTTCATTTAAGAACTTTCAAATTTATAGCCTCAAGATCTTCCTCCAGTTTCTTCTTATTTTTAAACATGTTACCAAAATGATCCGCATTCCACTTTTTGAGTTGTTCTTTCAAAATTTTGAGTTTACTTACAACTATGAACAATCGATTGCTTGTATGTTAGAAATCCTTCCACCAAGTTTCCACCTTGCCAATAAAGTTGGGGTCCCGAAACCACATCTTTTCAAAATGGAAAGGACACCTTCTAGCCTTCCTATCACCAACTAATGCAAGGCAGACCAGGTAGTGGTCCAATCCTGAGAAGGGAATTAGGCTACCTTCTAGTCCAAAAGGAAATCGGGTTATGTCCCCCTTGAACATGAACCTATCCAAATTTTTTGTAATGCTACTAAAACTCGGACACCTATTCATTCAAGTGAATGTTCCATTATCCATTTGAATGTCCATAAGAATATTTCTATTAACAAATTCTTCAAAATCCATTTATGACTGCATTCTTCTATCTACTCCTCCTAGCTTGTCTTCCTCGCTCAAAATTGCATTGAAGTCTCCTCTTAGAAGAAAGAAATCATCCCTACTTGTCCTCATAAAATCTTCCACTTCTAACCAGTTTCTCCTTTTGTATTGAGTGCTTGTTGGCCCATAGACATTGATGATCATGAAAGACATACATGACTTCAAACTCCTCACTTTGATTTCCAACCAACTCTTCCACAAGAAGTACCTGTGGTTTCCACATGGTAATTATTCCTCCTCATGCCCTTGCTGATTCTACACATGAAAGTATCCACAATATCAGTTTCTTATTTAGATTTCCTATCTCTTCCATCCCTAATTTTGTTTCTTGCAACATCACTAGGTCCGTTGTTTTCTCTTCTAATAAGCACCAAACAAGGTGCTTCGTTTTAGGGGAATTTAAGCCCCTAGCATTCCAAATTAGGATCCTCATTTCCATTTGGGAAGGGATATGCCCTTCCCTGATCTTAGGAGCAATGTTATTTTTGTTGACCCACTGCTTCCCTAGCTAATGATTGTTTTTCTTCATTGGTTTTCCTCCCCAATTTTTCCTTTCCCCACAATCCAGAATACATTTTCCACATGGTCTGGTTTGCACCCCCGGTTTTCCTTTTTCTTTCCCTTGGTACTCTTCTATAATTCCTTTTGTTTCCTTCAATTCTTTCACCTCATTCTTGACCTCCCCTTCTTCCAAATCCCATTTTACTTCAGTTTCCTCTATCTAATTATTTCGTGCCATTTCATCCAATTTCCCTTCCCAATCGACCACCGTGTCCTTATCTTCTTCTTCCTATTTTGAACGAAGCCCCTCTCCTGAGACCTCCCTCAGCTCATTCACTACACTCAATATTATATCCCATTCCAGGTTGAGGAACTCCTGCCTAATTGCCTCCTCCTAAGCATCTACTCTTAGAACTAATGCTCTGCCATTTTTGATGTCTTCCAGTTCCGTTATCAAATGGTTAGTGTTTTCCTTTACTAGTTCTTCCCGTACCAGATCTACTTCTCCCTTTGGAAATCCCTCTATATTTTGTTGAGGCTGATTGACCCTATTCTATGTTCCTTCTCCTTCCTCCATTGGCCCTTTTCCTTTGTGATTTATTCCATTTTTGTTTCTATATCCACCCTGCTTCCAAATTTGCCACACCTTGTTTTCATGCTGCAAAAAATTCCATCTAACTTTTTGGATCCAACAATAGCCTCTATGGCTCAATTCAACCTCCTCCCATATGGTGCTCCAGGGCATGATTTCTATTTCCATTCTCATTGTCCCTGCATGATTTGTTTTGACACATGTTCCTATTGTGTAGCAAGTCATTGAGTAGTATAAAAGCAAGTCTAAGGGAAAATTTTCTCCAGTTCTTGCTCTCTTAACTATTGCATTATAAAATTTTGAAGGTACTTTCAAGATTGGACAACCTTGTAACTCATTTTGTAGGCATGTACAGCAATACGTAAACACTTTTCAATCAATAAATTTAAGTATTTTAGCCTTCTTAGAAATTGTTCTATTGTGTGTAATCAAATTATTGATGTAATTCCTTGTGATGTATGTGATAATCCTTGATGTTGTGTCTCATTATAAACACCTTCAGATAGAGAATGTATACATTATTGTAGGTTGTAGGTTGTGTAAATGATGCAAATAGTCCAAAGTTGTGAAGAACCTTCTAAGATTGTGAATATCATAACCTTCTTATAAAATATTGATGCATGGGCATATAATACCTCTAAGTTGTGCATGAACCAACCTTATCATTGATCAATTATGTGTGAAAAGGAAGTTGTGATAGTCTCAAAGAAATTTTGGTGCATCACCTTATTAGAATTTAGGTTTTATTTTATGTTTTCCTTCTCTCTTTTCCATGCAACACTAGCATAGGTTAGATTAGGTGAAGTCCCAATTAGGGAACCAACCCTCTCTAGAGATCAATCTCCATCGTGTGATACCACACTCGAGAGATCATCCCATATTTCACAAGGTGGCTAAGTGATTCTATCAACTCAACAAGGGTGCACAATTTTGTGATAATAGTAACGATATCACTAAACTCTTTACAAAGATGAACAAAAGCACATTTTTCTTTTTGGGTGCATACCTTGCCAAGATTGAGAAGCCTATCCTTAAATATATAACCTCTTCATAGTCCTTTTATTTGAGATATATATTCACTTATTATTTTCTCAATTCATCATCACTATTGAGTATTCTCTATAGAGTGATTAACCCTTTAGGTAACTTATTTTTTTACAACTAGATGACTTGATCACTATATTGTTCATGTAGTTTTGATTGGTTTTTAGTAGAAAATCCTACTTCCTCCATTATTAAGTTAAAAATTTGCTGATCATTCTCAAAACTTTCCAACTCGTAGAATTATAAAGAACAACATTCCTTATCACTAGTTTGATATGTTGGTCCTTATCATTTGTGATACCTTTTGGGATGTCAAACTGTGCCCAAATACTACAATTCTATCAACATCCTCGTTCTTCTCTCCAGGGGTGACTTGGATGTTGAAGGCTTCAAAATATTTGATGAGATCCCACACTCTTTGTTTGTAGGCTTTCAATAAATTATTTTTGGATGAATTTTGACCTTTGACTTGATGAACAACCAACTCACTGCCACCAAACACATGTAATTCTTTAATTCATCTTTTTTGTGCCACTTGGAGCCCCTAAATAAAAGCCTCATATTCAATATATATTATTAGTGTAGCTGAATTGAAATCTAAAATCAAATAATTACTTCTATTCTTGTGAGGAAATCATAGCTATGCCAACACCTAAACCATTTTTCTCTTGAAGCCATCAAAATAGATCTTCCATAGTTCACCATTCCCTTCTTGGGGGTTCACAAAATTATGAATGATTGCATTTTACTTATGGACACAATATATTCGCAATTGCATATCTTTTATGCTAACACATAGGTTAGCTTGGGATATGACTACCCGTTCATCAAGAAAAACATTAGGATTCCCCTCTATCGAAGTCATTGTCTCATAACCATCCTCTTTAACTTACTCTTATTAATTAGAGGTGGTGTATATGGCTCAACGTGACTCATGGAGATAGGCTAAACTTTGATGGATATATTTGTGCTATACCTAGTTCTAAACAACATGTGAGACTAGTCAGATATAGATACCCTCCTATCTTGGCTATGAATTCCTTAGATAAATAGATAGCAAAGTATGGAGGAAGATTTATAATTGAATATCTTGCAAAATGGTATAAATAATACATGCATGTAAGATGAGCTTTAAATTTTTGATTACACCTATTGTTTTAACAACTATTCTATCAAGTTGCACAACTCCTTTTGATACAGGTTCATACTTTATATCAAGCAATTCAACTACTTTTTTGGGAATGATTGAGCTACTAGCCCTTAAATAAATCATACAATTATGCACTATGTGATCTCCAATTATCAATGATACGTAGAAGGAAGGTTGTTTGACATCCTTACCTCACTATGCACTCTTTAGCTTAGGTGTATTTTTGAGGACAACCTTGGGGTGTTCTTTTTATGACCCATTTGAGATATCACTAAATAAGACGGCTTGCAACAAGTCCTTTTTCCTAGGGATAGAAAAATACTCCCACGTGGATATGTTCACATTGGTTTTCCTCTCATCCATTGATCCTCAAATCGAATTATGACCATTGATCAGAATTTCTAAAATCTATAAAACATGCCTTCATCAACATGAAAACCATTCACAATATGCATAAGCATAGACACTCAATAGAATTATTGAGTCATTTCTTTAGCATTAGAGCACCTATTTTGTGAATCACACATCTCATATAAAGATTTTTTAACATGGATTATGCATAATTTGAGAAATTCACATCATAAATATGCATCAATCCATAATGGGATTGAATATTTTCACTTTTAGTTTGGTTAATTGCTTTGATTTGAGTTCAATTCTTTTGATTAAACCATTTGAATGCTTTGCAAGTGAATTTCATTGAGTATGGGTTTGTACATGATCTCTAAATCTCTTAGTGTCTTTAGGCTCTAATTAGTTCATTCATTCTTACTTACTTCTTGTACAACATTTTGGCATGCCTGGTGGGACCCACATCATTGTTCTAACATTTTTGGTGAAGTTTTTGTCGACCTAGAAGGTTATATAGTGTCGAAAAATGGGTTGCAGATTTATAGGTCTAGGTTGCAGATTTGTTAAGAAGCAAAGTTGGAGAAAAGTTGTAAAGTCTCTAAAGTTGTCAAAGTTGTCATTCAGCCTTAGAGAAGTTTGGAGAAGACCTACAGGTGGTATTTTGCAGATTCAGATCTAAAAACCAGCCAAAAAGAGCAGAGTAGACCAAGAGACAAAATCTAGTTCAGAAATTCTGAAAAAGCAAAAGTGGACTGATTCACCACTATTGGCGAATGAGTCCCACTGTATAGGCCTAATCAATATTTTTACATATTTTGATACCCTTTTGGCTAAAGCTTTCTCCAATGCATTTTCCTGAAAAATTGGATTGATTCACCCAACTTGGTGAATGAGTCCCAATCAACTTCAACAACAAATTTTTCAGTGATCTAGATCTCCATTTTGCCTTCTTCAATCTTCTAGGTGCACACTTTCAATCTCACATTTTTTATTGCATTTTGTTCATGTTTCTAGGTCATTTTGCATATCACAAGTTATATTTTTTGACATTTTATTTTCCAAGCTTACACTTGTTGGTGAACCCCTCATTAGCTATCATTCAATCCCTAGAACAATCCCTTTGCCAAATTTCAATCTCCTTTGCATTGAAATCTCAAGGGCTTGTTCTTGAGTGAAAAAGTTGAAAATTGATCTCTCCTTTAGGTCCAAAACCCTAGAAGTGAAAGAGAGCACACACCACAATGTTACTCTTTTAATTTTGGTGAGCCTACATTTAGAGCATCATTATTCTGATTTGGAGTGCATTTACATCCTATATTTAGCTTGCATTAAAATTGCATTAGATTTTGCATTCTAGGGTTTCAATTCTTGCATTAATAAAAATATCATTTATCTTGCATTATTGCACTTAATTTCATTGAAAATCAATCAAATTTTGCATTTGCATCTCAAATCTGCATTGGAAAACATAAAAATCATAAAATTCAACTTAAAAATTCTGAAAATTTTCAAAAAACTTAGTACCTAGACTCATTCACCAGCTTGGGAGAATCAATACCATTGCATATTTTGCACTACATTTTTTGGAATTTACAGTTCATTTTCTAATTTTATGTTTGTTGTTTCTAAATTTTAGTTTTACTTTCCAGAATTTCAATTATAAGTATTTCATTCTTATTAGTTTACATTGCATTTGCACTCATCCTGAATTTTGTAGCCTTTGCATGAGTGTTTGGTGTCCTATTGCTAATACCATAGTGAGAAGAAGTTCGAGACTCATGTCATCCTACAATAGCACAATCGTTGTGTATCTTGGCTTATCTAGAGCTTCCACTCCTAGTATTGACACTAGTACACTAGGCATGGATAACACCCTTAGCAACTCTTTTCATTCAAGTAGCATGCAAGTTGAAACAAAGAATGATAAAATCCCACAAGACGACCTAATCCACATTCATGAGGACTTAGTAAACTTACAACATCAAATAAGCCTTGAAATTATTTCAACTATTGCAATCCCTACAATAGAAAACATTCACTCTATGCTTGAAAGTGAAGATGGCCTTGACCTTGTGATAAACATAGTGCAAATCTTTGGCAAGCATCTTCCCTCAACCACTAGTTGTCCTTTACCCACAAAAAATGTTCCAAGCCAAGGTGGAACTCAAATTCCTCCTCCCACAACAATAGCCTCAATCCCTACCTACACCCCTCCTTAAGTCACAACCACAATGCAACAAGTCAGTAATGTGATTCCTTCCCTAGGTATTCCAGCTAGCATCCCTAGTTCCTATGTGGCATCACATGTTATATCTCCCACTATATTATCACCTATAAGCATTCCATTCACTTTTCCCACAAACACATAAACTCCATCACCACTTTCAATTCCATCTCATAACACAAGCAATGACCCTCTCATAAATCAAATTTTCCAAACCATGCCATCCCTTCAAAAGAAAGTTTCTACCATCAACCACAATCAAAATGGCCCACCCACATATTATGTCAAAATCAGTCCATTATCCTTGGAGATATTACAAACATTGATGCCACAAGGTGTAGAGGTGCCTAGATTTGAGAAATATGGAGGGAAGGGAGATCCTTCTAACCATGTTAATGCCTACACTACCTTATGTAGTGACTTCATCCTTGATGATAAAATTTTGGCAAAGCTCTTTCCTAGGACCATAAAAGATACCGCCTTGGAGTGGTTCTCTTCTTTACCAGATAACTCAATTAGTTCATTCAATGAACTTGTTGAGGCATTTAAAACCATTTCCAAGTGCATATGACTTCCAAGATGACCTTGACCAACTTGATGAGGTGTAAGCAAAAGGAGGAAGAAAAGATAATTGACTTTATTTCACGCTACTAATCGCTTTATTCCCAAGTTGATGTTGAGATCCTTGACCCACACCGTCAAAATATGTTCATAGAAAACTTGAAAACTAAGATTCAAGACAAGTTGACCATGATGAAATTCCTATCCTTCATGCACTTGTGCACTACCCTCCACGATTATCAAAATTTGGTTTGTAGTCGAGATACAAATTCCACTCCTAGCCAAATCGAGAGATCCAAGCTTGTGCACCAAAACAATTCCCAACCTTTTAGAAAAAAAAGTAAAGGGTTCCTTCAATTCGACCATCCTCAACAACCAACTCAAAATATCAATAACCAAGTCATTGTTGTCAAAGCCACGATGCCCTTTAGTTATGGAGATCCAAAGAAAAAAATCACCCCCTTACTTGATACCCTTCATAATAACATGTCCCAACTTCTAAACCAACATATGATTACCTTACCTCCCATCAAAACACCCAACCCTAATAATAATTTACCTTCGAGCTTTCAATCAAATGCTTATTGTCACTATCATCAACAAAATGGAAATGACACAGAACATTGCAAGCATCTTAAACATCTTGTGCAAGACCTCATTGATTTTGGTCATCTATCCATTGTGGGTACCGGTTTTCAAGGAAATAAGTTCATGCCCCTCCCAACCAAAACTTGCAAATTTTCACCAATCCCATGCCAAAACATAATATTTCATTTGTCAAAGCTAGCGAGACTCCAAAGAATGATGTGATGAATGTTGATACAGATGATGAAAACAATGATTTTGTTCTAACTAATGCTATCAATGTCAATCCTATAGATGAAATGATAGGGGTGATAGGTGTCATCCCTCATAAGGGCCAAACTAAGAATCCTCTTGATATTGTTTTATCCTCTAAGGATATATTTAAACATTTTCCCGATGGTCCTCTCTACACAATCGGTCGTATCTATGACAAGCCCACTAATGGGATACTAATAGATCCCACCCGTGGAGAGAATGTGATCACCAAGGAATTTCTACTTTTGCATAAGCTTTATCAAGATCAATATGATAAATTGAAAGTGTGGATCAATACACACAATGGTTTTGCATGCCATACAATTGGATCAATCACCTTACCATTGAAAATAGGACCAAAAACATTAGATGTTACATTCTCCATCATCCCGCAGTTAGACCAATTTCGTGTGAAGAGAGGCCATCCATGGATTTGCTCCATGAAATTTCTCCCTTCGGTTGTGCATATATGCTTAAAGTTTCTCTTTGATAATGAGATATTCACTGTTCACCATAGTGGCTTTAACCCCTTGTCATCTAAAGGAAACTTTTCCCTGGATGCCTTTTGGTCTAAGCCCATGGAACCTAAACAAGACCAAAACAACCAAGACCAACCTAAAATAAAAAAATTCACCTACCTCTTACAAGCGACCAAGAAACAATGAAACCAACCCTGCCACACCTCCCAGAATAGAAACAGTTTACAAAGTCAAAGACAAAGAGGTTGAAAAACCTCTTGTGGTTCATTCCGTTCCCCCCCTTAGGGAAGAAAAGAAACCAATGGTTGATCAACCCACTCCTATGCAACTTGAAAACAAAAATAAAAGAAATAGAGGTGCTAGGGAGCATAGACATAGACATAGTACCCTTTCTCGCAAGTTACATGATGAGTTAAACAAAGAAAATCAAGATCTGAACTTGAATGAAGTAATTCATGATGACCTTCCTCCCTAGTCGAAACAAGACAATTCAATGCAACCTCCATAACAAGAGTTGAACTCTTCAATTTACATTATCCTTCGACCTCCTGCTGTGATCAACTTAGATGATGATGATTAGGTTGCCAAAATCAATGAAGAGGTACATGATGAACCAAATACATTATTTTCCTCTTCCATGAGCTTAAACAAAAAATCTTCTATAAAGAGTGTTGAACTTCGTGCTTCTCCTAGTTCAAAACTTGCTCTTGTCCCTCTGGCTAGTTGTCTTCCTTCGGTATACACATACTATGATTGGGACAGAAATTATTTTCTCATAGGTCGACTCACATTTTCCTTGTCTTTTGCATCATTTATTTTTCATTTTATTTTGTGTGATTTCATGTGCGTGATGTGATCCCCCGTAGTGTTCCGTTTTCTCTCTCTTTGTGACATTCCTCTATTTGTACCTACAGTCTTCTCTATGTCATGCATCTCTTTTAATATTTATCTTTTTCTTGTGTTTTCCTTTTGTGGATGATGTAAGGAATTGAGACATTCATGTCTCCTTCATGTTGACCCTAATGGCTTTCTTTTTCCTCTGCCTTTTCATTTTCATCTTTATCTTTTTCTTGTGTTTTCCTTCTAGGGATGACGCAAGGCGTCAAGACACTCTATGTCTCTTCCATGTTGACCCAAAAGTTTTTTCTTTGTTTTCACTCACTTTGTGTCATTCTTCCAATTCTATATGTATTTGGGTGATGATGACAGTTTCGAGCTCTCTAAAAAAATTGCAGAAAAGAACATACTAACCCTAAATCCATAGATCCCTTATGCATTTGGTGTTTTCATTTTGGGGGAAACCGCTCCCTTTTATTTTTCTCTCACATGATATGATGCAACCTTACTCAAAAAAATATGACTTGGCATAGGGCTTTCCAAGCTGGCTCTCATGTCTTTCTTCTCATTTGCATTTATCATTTTCTACTTTAAAGTAATTGCTCACAACATGGTGTTTAGCAATTTCTTTAAAGTGGGGGATAACATTGAAATTATTCTTTTGAATTTCCCCTTTTCATGGTTCTTAGCGTAGCCTTCTTGCTTCATACGATTCATTTTTTTTTTCTAGATGACATTGGGTGTAATGTACTTCATGACCATGATCTCTCTTAGCATATTACATTCCTCTTACTGGCTTGATGCGACACACTGCATCTCCTAACTTGTGAATCTTCTATTCTTTGATTAGTCCTCTCTTGGAGACATTATGCACAATGTTCTCTAAGTTAAATACCTCACATGAATTAAGTAAGACTCCTTTGAACATTTTCTATTTTTCACTTTTTATTTGTTGTTATATGGCCACCTTGCATAATATAGCTTGCATGCCTATAGAGCCATCCTGTTTGATCATGAGCTTCAAGCATACGAATTTTTGCTTGTCTCATGAAGCTCAAAAATAAATTTTGTGTGGCACCTTATTAAAGTTATCAGGAGGTATAACTTTAGTATGGTTGAGCGGGAAGCCCAATCTGAGGCATGAATTTCCATAGCCACTTGCATTTTTGTGTGATTACATACCAACCATGAGTGTATGTTTCTCACCTTCTAGGACTTCTCACCCGGTGGACAGCCAGGAGTTCCGTCACCTTAGAGTGAGTATGCATTTTTGGGATAAATAACCTAGATCTGATCCACATCGAGATGGAAAAATGGTCGAAGCTTGATTTGACACTCTTTTATTTATTTTTCTCTTTTTCATCTTTGGCAGTGTATGATTGGCCTTGTCACTGTTCTTTATATCATTTTCATGTGTGTTCCTTTATGCTTATGTTGGTTTGCCATGTGATCTTGATCCTGGGGGCTTGATCATCCCTCATGATCTTTTTCATCTCATCTTGCTAGCATTGGTACATTGGAACCCCCCTTGGTGTGTGTTTGTCTACTTTAGTGTGAGTTTGAAGAAAGTTCCTAATCTCACTAAAGTGGGGGCTAAATATAGTGTCAAAAAATGGGTCCTTTGACATTTTCACACTCATTTGGGTCCTCCTAGATTTTGGCTTAATGTTCCCTTGATTTAGTGTTGTAATGTGGATAACACATTCACATTAGGTATTGGGCCCTTATGAACTAATGTATTTTAATGGTACCTTGCAAAAGTGTTGTGAAGTGCTGTAACACACTTTCACACTTTTTTAGGGTTTTATCAATCAACTACTTAAGCATAATAAACATTATTTTAATCATAATTAATCTTAATCTTGCCTTATTTGGGGTGTTGTAAATTTTTGTAACACACTTTCACATTCCTTTAGGCTTTTCATTAATAATTGGGATTTCTTATGCTTTAATTGGCCCTATTTTGCATCCACAAGCCTCATTTATTGCATATTTTGGAGGATAATCCCAACAACAATCAGTAACCAATCTTAATTCAGGTGTTCCTGGCTTGAGTTGCCCAGATTTAGTGTGTTGGACTCATTCACCACCTTGGGAAAATGAGTCCCACCTAGGTCTTTTTGGCCCCGATGTAGGTTTCACACATTTCTAGACACTTTATTTTTGGTCCCATACATTATGTGTGATGGGACTCATTCACCACCTTGGGTGAATGAGTCCCGTGTGAGAAAAATTAAAATTTAAATCAAATTTCTGGTGAGATTTTATTCTCCTAGATTTGATGTTGACTTGTAGTGTTGTAATTTTAGGAATTATTGCATAATTAAGTATAAATACAAGGTTCTTTCTCTCATTTTAACCTCCCCAAACATTCAAGTATTCATCCTTATAGCAAATTGAGTTCACAAGAGATCATCAAGCATTCACAAAGGCATTCAAGGGAAGATTATCAAGCATTCAAGAGTATTCTTCAAGCATAAATCATCATGTCAAAGATTGAATTCTTCATGTTTTTCATTGTGCTAACAATTTTGATGTAGAGTTCATGATTCAAGCAAGAATTAAATTCAAGATCTATCAACATCAAGAAAGAGTTAAAAACCACATCCATTGTAGCCATTTTAAGTATAATTGTAGCACCTTATTGCTAGGGTTTGGTGAGTTTCAACATTATCTTTTGTTCATTTATAATTTCCCTTTATATTTTCTTTCATTTCAATGTTTAATTACCAACAAAGGGGTTTGACCAAGGCAAACCCCTATTCTCTAACTCCACAACATTTTTCCCTCTTCTTGTGTGTGATTTGTAGGTCTAGGTCACATATTTGTTAAGAAGTAAAGTTGGAGAAATTTTTTCAAGTCTCCAAAGTTTTCAAATTTGTCATTCAACCTTGGAGAAGCTTGGAGAAGACCTACAAGTTGTATTTTGTAGATTCAGATCTAGAAACCAACCAAAAAGAGCATAGTAGACTGAGAGACACATAATCTAGCTCAAAAATTCTAAAAAATTAGAAGTGGACTGATTCACCACTATTGGTGAATGAGTCACATTGTACAAGCCTAATCAATATTTCTACAAATATGAATCTCCTTTTGGCTAAAAACTGCTCTAGTGCATTTTCCCAAAAACTAGACTGATTCACCCAACTTGGTGAATGAGTCCCAATCAACTTCAATAACAAATTTTTCAGTGATCCAGATCTCCATTCTACCTTCTTCAATCTTCTAGATGCATACTTTCAATCTCACAACTTTTTATTGCATTTTGTTCATCTTTCTAGGTCATTTTGCATATCACACTGTGTTTTGCAACATTTTTTCCAAGTTTACACTTGGTGGTGAACCCCTCATTAGCTATAATTCAATCCTTAGAACAATCCCTTTTCCAGATTTCAATCTCCTTTGCATTGAAATCTCAAGGGATTTTTCTTGAGTGAAAAGGTTGAAAATTCATCTCTCTCCTTTTAGGTCCAAAACCGTAGAACTGAAAGAAAGCACACACCACAATGTGCTTCTTTTAGGTTACAAAGATAGTGTGATGCTTTTGTTTTGATAGTGCACAATGACTTTGAAAAATATCGACAAATTTATAGTTCAAAGTTCAACACCTTTATTTAAAGCTTGATGCATTTGATTGGTTCATGTTTTGTTTGTTTGTAGGAAAACTTCGACGCCTCTATCAAAGGGAAAAACCTTTATAGAATTTTGATGATTCTATCTATCACAAGGTTGATGCCTTTTCCATAAATCTATGCCTTTGTTCTAACTGCTCTCCATTTTGTGGTAGGACAATTTAGTGCCTTTGTACAAAGGTTGATGCCTTTGTTGATTGACAGTGTAGCACATTTGTTCAAAACATTTATGCCTCTACCAGGTAAACACCACTTTTATTTTGTCAAGGTTTTTCGTCTAATTTAAACTTTATTTTAACTAACCTTTAATAATTCTCCATTTTCTTGATTTTAACTAACAATTTTCAACATGTGATGATTGATGGAGAAATATAGGAATTCGAAACTACTAACGTTTCTATTGTAGGGATTTGAGTTAACATAGGAATTCCATTTTCCCTTGGTGCACTTAAAATTTAATCTCACATTTCATTTGGTGTATTTAAAAATGAACAACACAAATTTCATTTTCCCTTGGTGCACTTAAAATTCAATGTCACACTTCATTTGGTGCATTTAAAATGAACAACAAAAATTTCATTTTCTCTTAGTGTACTTAAAAATAAAAATACAAATTGCACACTTAGTTTTGGGTTTAAAAATTGAACATAAAAATATCATTTTATTTTGGTGTACCTAAAATTAAACAAGACAAATTTCACATTTACTTTTAGTGCACCTAAAATGAGTTCTTTGATGTGTTTGGTAGGTTAGTGTGTATGTATTCTCTTTCCTTGCACCTAGTGTGATCTTGGAAATAAAAAATACCACTAACTTGTAATATGTTTGTACACCTTGAGGTATAGTGTTGTGTATGCTCTCCCCTTGCGACTCCTAAGAGCGATCTTGGGGATCAAAAGCAACACTATTTCCATTTATTTCAAGTAGGATACTTTCTTGGGGGGCTCATCACCCCATGCTTTGATCTCAAGCATGTTTCTTTGTGGGCTATATAAAGGGTGGAGAACAAAATTTGTACCCCAAGGAGTGGCTCGTGTCCTTCAAGCCAAGCCCCATGACCCCTTGGTTCATCAAGACAAGGAGGTGATGAGTAGTGAGGATACCCCTCTTGACTCTAGAATTTCAAATGAGCTCTCTGTTCAGGACAAATCCCTACTATGAAATTGTTTAATCTAGAAGCCTAAGATCCATTTGTTAATCATTAGTTTATAGTGGTGCAACATACAAGGATCAATGTGTGAAGTTACTCACCATGTATTTCCCTTTTTTGAGCTGATTGGTATTCCTTATTAAGATATTTTTCTTTTAAGGTGAGAGGTGTCAACATGGTGCATGACCTTGGCATACTCTAGTCACTCTTTCATTGTGGAGGTATAGATTCAATAGGTGGGCCCACTATAAATTGTCATCCTAATATACCACTAAAATAGGAAGTGTATCTACGGCATATCTTTATTGTTAATCTACATGTGATACCAATTAGTGTGGTCTTGTTGAAGAAGACACACAAAAATCTTCTAAACACCCAATTGAGTCATTCCTACATGTTATTTTTGTTGTTTTATATCACTTGCCAGATTAATTAAACACAAATCAAACTTTAAAAAACTAAACCCCTAGGTCAAACTTACAAAATTCCACCTCTAAGAAAAAATGATGCTTTTGATTGTCATTGTGTGATGCCTTTATTTTCAAATTGATGCTTTTATTTTTATCAAAACAACTTTTTTTGCATCTTGGCACTTTTGCACATCTCGATGCCTTTGTCTCAAAGTAAATCACTAATATCTACATCTTGATGCCTTTGATTCAACAATGTGACATTGTTGTTGTATCTTGACACCTTTGCAGTCATTTCGAAATCTCTATCAAAAATAATCTAGCACTTTTGAGTGTCAGAAAAAAAAAGAACCCTAGTTTATCCAAATTCTGAATTTTAACCAAAAAACATTGCAAAAGTTGAGATTCATGTAGAATAGACTTGTAGTTATCCTAATCAATCAAAATAATAGAAAACATACACATTTCCATCTCACATCATTAGCTCACATTGGACTTGTTTGAAACACCTTTAGTCATCATTAGATCAATTCAACCCCATTACAGATAACAAACCAATTCATTCAAAATAAACAACCTACAATTTACACAACTCACTTTTGGTTCAAACCTCTACCATCATCTCCTAGTTTAGCTCTTTACTTGAAAACTATATTCTTTCAAGTACTTGGTTGAATTAGTGTCAAAACATTGTTAGTTAACTTGCTTTGGAGTCATTATTCTACTCCCAAAGTTTTTGAATCTCATTATCATCCTCCTTAGCTTGGACTAATTTATCTAGTACAAGAAATTATCATCCCTAAACACATCTTAAACAATAGATTTTATCCAAAACAAACTTTATCCAAATTAGAGGTTTCACTCCATCCATTCATCCAAACAACATTCATCATTGGTTCAAAGAGGCTTAGGTTGTCTTACTAGCCAAATTTGAGGCAACACAAACACCTCCACAAACACATCTTAATACACCTTCAAAATCTATGTCTCCTAGGGATACTACAAATTTTATTGTCACAACTAGATCTCAACAAAAAAATAAAATGAAGAAGAGTCATAGTGGAACAACTCCCCCCACTACAACAAGTTCCACTACACAAGTGCTAGTGATAAAGTGTATGGAATGCCTAAAAACAATCCTAAAGGGTATAAAATTCCTTTTCCAACTAAAACACAATCCAATCCCATTGAATTTCAAACAATACATATAGTGGATGATACTAATAAAGATTACACAAGACCCCATCTCTTACAAAAGTAGTCGATGTTATGTTAAGTCTTGATACAAAATTATACATGTTAAAATTCACACAAGATGGCGCTAAATTCCCCTTGATTTTGATGTCAATCAACTTAGGGAACAACACAAATTTTTAAAATTTTGAGAAAGGAACCATCCACAAGGAAATGATCCCTTGTGCATCATATCATTAAACAAATACCAAATCATCCTTAAAAAAATATAACAATTGAACCCATAATCACTTTACAAGGAGCATATTAAATGAAATTTTCAAACCAATATAACAATATTCTATATAAAACTCAAGGTCTAGGGACTCCAACCAGCCTAGGCTTACAAAATACAAACAATCCACCCACATAAACCAACCTACCAAATCTGAACATACCAAATCCAAAAAGACCAAATATTAACATTACCAAATCCGAATTTGATGAAGTATGGGAGAAATCCTCTTACAACACCACCCTTACAAAAAACACATGTTCATCAACAACCCCCTCAACAACCATTTCAACAACCACCTCAACATAACATCCTTCCACAACACCACCACCAAACTCCCCAACACAACATCATACCACCAGATCAATATATTATTCCTCAAACAAATCCTACCCCACAACATCAAAAAAACATTATGTACCAACAACAACTCCAAGCACAACAACAAAAACTTTCCGAACAATAGTTTCAAGCTCAACAATAATTGCAAGCCCAACAATAGTTACTTGCACAACAACAAAAAGAAGCTTTGCAACAAAACATCCAACCAAACATCATACCCCAATACCAATATGGATCTTACAATGCTCCTCCTCCACCCCAACCCAATCCACAATATCAAATGGGTCCCCAACCTCCATACAATCCATATAGCACAAACCCACCTACATATCAAGATCCAAATCTTTACAACACTTACAATCTTCTATTAAACATTCCACCTATAGATAGATCCTCATAAATTCAAACGTTGACACACAAAATTTTAGATATACAAATGGGAAAGATGAAGAAATCATACACTGTTCAAGACTTGTGTCCATACCCATTCAAAAAAAGCATAACATTATTACCCTTTCCCCCAAAATTCTAAATGTCAAAGTTTGATAAATACAAAGGATGTGGTAACCTTGAAGAGAACATAAGATAATTCTACGTAGTTTACATGGAGGTATCATATAATGATTCCTATCTTATGCAACTCTTTCCACACAGTTTGGGTGGGAAATCTATTCGGTGGTTCTTACATCTACCACTCGGCATAAAAACATTTCAATAACTTATAGATCAATTTGTAGCTCATTTATCCTACAACATTGATTCCGAAATAACCTTAGAGGAACTATACACTCTCAAACAAAACAAAGGAGAAGCCTTTTCCACTTTCCTATGAAGATGGAGACACAAGGTGAGCAAGTACAAATGGACAATGCTTGAAAAAAAAGTAGATATCATTGCAAGTGACCTAAACATAGATCTCACCTTCCAATTATGAATATAGTATGTAACAACCTTTGAAGAACTTATCTCAAAAGTTCTTAACATTGAGATAAAACTCATTGCTAAAGGAGCAGTGTCAATCTATAAAGACAATCACCAATTGTCTAGTTCAGGTGACAAACTCCTTATATGGGAAAAAAACTAGAATGTGACTAATGGCAATGTGGCAGATGCAAAATTTGAGATAAATGACCCATCTCAATCAAGCATGGAACAATAGAATCAATAGAATTTACAAAACACTAATCCACCAAGGGCACCACCACCACTGAGACAAAATAATTATTTACCAAGATGCAAATATACTCCATTGGTAGAAGATATTGAAATGATCTTGCGTAAGTTAATCCAAACTAACTTAATAAAACTTCTTGAATTCATATAATATGAAGAGCTATAATTCAAACCTTCATGGGATAACAATAATGACTACTATGCATATCATCACATAAAAGGTCATATTACCTCAAACAATATGAAACTCAAAAAAATCATCCAATACATAATCAATCATGGGGAAGTAAACATCAAAAAATGACCTAGTACCTTTGGAAACAATGACTTGGGAATATACAATAATGCTATGCTAGACCATGGTAAAGGAAATGATGTCGGAAAAGCTCAAACCTACAATAAAATTAATCCTAACTACGACAATGTTGTGGGAAATATGCAATGTGATGACAATCATATATCTATTGTTACTATCCAGGTACCAAATACCGAGTTTTGAGTCACCAAATGAAGAGGGAAAGTTACCATTCAAGGATCCCCTACAACAACAAGAGGTCCATCAAAATCAAATCCTAGATATTATAGCTTGATCAAACATCTCAAGAAGACACCAACCCAAATTTCCATTCTAGAACTCTTGAGAATTTTTATTGCACATAAAGAAATTTTGGATAAGACTCTTTTATCATCATTTGTACTCGATGAAAGACACCGAACAATTCCAAGCCATGGTGGGGCACATTTTTGTAATGTAGAAAAATGTATCCCTTTACATTTTCACACCTAATTTGAATTAATATTAAAATGAACTTAACCATGCCTTAATTTAGTGTTATAATATGTATTTTACATATTCACATTAAGTTTAGGGCCCTATTAATTAAAATGAACTTAATAATGCCTTAATGTAGTGTTGTAAAGTGCACCCCTTTACACTTTCACACTTATTTAGGGCTCCCTTAATTAATTTACCTTAATTTTCCTTAATGGGCCCCTTTTAATTCAAATCCAAGCCTAATTAATTAGGTTTTCTGAAGAGGAAACCCGACATTCATAAATACCTTAACATAACACTTATCATTGAGCAATGTGTGTCTTAGCTGAGTGACCTAGGATCCAAATTTAAATTATTTTTTTAGCGGCATTTTAACATATTCAAATAAATATTCACATTTCGGCTTGTGTTATTTGAAATTCAAGAAATTAATGTTACATACCTATAAATACAAGGTCATTTCACTATGTTTCATCTAAGAGTTTCCTAGCAATTTGATCCAAGCAACCTATAATTTTCATGAGCATTTTAAGAGAATATTAAGACATTCAAGAGAAGATTTAGTGAAGAATGATTGCAACAATCAAGATCCAATTATCGTGTCAAAGTCTTCTTGCATCATGCATTTTTTTGGAGCTAATATGGTGATGTTGAGTTCATGATCTATTTTATGCATTCAAGGCATCATTCCAAATCAAGATTCAAGGTTCAATATCCATATCCATTGAAGCAATTTCATGCAAGTTGCAAATCTACATTCTAAGGTTCATTCAAGGGTTTGGTGAGTTGTGACATTGAATTGTTCATTCATCATTCCTTTCATGCTATTTAATTTCATTTCAAGGTTTGATTACCAAAATAGGGCTTGACCAAGGAAAACCCCCATTCAACAAAAATAAAACATTTTTCCCCCTTGATTTGTGTTTCCACATTTAGGTGGAAGAAATATTGAAGAGAAAAATTGGAGAGCTTGTCAAAGTTGCAAATTTTTTCATAAAAGTTGTCATCTCACGAAAACTCAATTACATAATTTATTTTCAGCTTTCCAAACTTGAAACCTAGGAAAATTGAGAGATTCAAATCTATAGCAAAGGCTCCCAAAATTTGTAAACAAACCCTAACTCAAGACACATTCGTCCCTGGGCGAATGAGTCCCAGATTAGCTTCAACAAAGAAATTTTGGTGACTGGTACACATCATCTTACCCTTCTCTGATCTACGATTTGGTTTATGGTTCTACTTAATTTGAGTTTAACTTCAAGATCTAAGTTGTAGATTTCATTTTGGAGTTAGTTTACTATTTTTAATCTTTCTCCCCAAAGTGTTGTTTAATCAGGACCCCTGTCCTTGCAAAAAAAGGAAATCTATAGATTCACAATTTGACTTGATTCACCTAAGGGTTGATAGTCATTTCATTGTGTGGATCTCATTTCCTAATGAATTTAAGAAGAATATGTCTTTAAGTGGTTCATATCCACATAAAACCACACATATTTTTCTTTATTTCATTTTGGTGAACCTGAGTTTGATCATTGCAATTTTTTTTTATTTTGGAGTCTAATTTCACCTTAGATCTAGATCTTGCATTCATTTTCATTGCATTGCATTGAATTGAATCTCATTTAGGGTTTCTTAAATTGCATTAGTTTACACTAGTTTAGGGTTTTACGATTGCACTTTTACATCTCTTGAAATCTGAAAAATACAAAAAATCAGTCATTTTACAAATCACTTATATGGCATTGCATCATCATTCAATTACATTTGAAAATTGAATCAAAATTTCAAATCAAATTAGGTCTCCTATTTTGTTGTTTTTTCATATTTTGCATTTTCATTCAACCTTAATTTCACAAAAAATTCAAACTGTAACTCACTATTTTAAATCAAAATTTAGAAAACACTATAATCAACTCAAAAACTTGCAAAAACATTTTTAAAAACCCTTAGCTAGGAACCATTTTCCCCTAGGAAAATGAGTCCCTAATTAGGGTCATTTCCTAAATTTTTGGGCATTAAAACATTCGTTTGTGCATTCTACTTTGTTGTTTTTAGTTTTTAGTTTTAGTTTGTAGAATTTATTTTACTTAAAATTGGTCATATTAAGATTCATTTGATAAATTTAATGCATTGTGTGAATTCAAAATTATATTTACAAGACATCATTTTTAGGTTTTTACATAGCATAATAAAAAAACTACCTTGTTAAAAATCCCCAAATTTAAAAATTCCCTTGCATTTCAAACAATGGACATGTGCATTAGTAATCTATGGAAGTCTTTAACATCTTTAGTGGATGTTTCAAGTTGTGTTTTTGAAAATGATTCTAATGCAATCAAACCTAATAATGCTCAATCAACTCCTAATGAATTTCCTCATGAGGTTTACATCATAGGAGAATATGATGATCACATGAATAATTTCATAAATGATTGACTTAACAATCTTGAGAACAATCCATCCTTTTACATTTCCATGCAACAACCAACACCCCTACCATCCCATCACTTTATATATTTGGTCTTTTACATCCTAAAATTTAGTCACAAACTAAGCCTAAACCTCCAACAATGAGTGAACCTAGTTCCTCTAATCAAATGCATACATATCCATCTTACGTTAACAAAGTGACCAACACACCCATCAACATAGAAGATACCTATGACCAAGGATTCAAAATATTAACTAAGCAAGGATGTGACATAACTAATGAGCATGAAATTCACAAGCTTCTATAACAAATCCCAAGTGAAGATACTAAAGGATTAGGATACCAAAATCCTTATTCCTCCACATCTTCTAAGGATACAAATGTCCTCCCTCATAATGATGAAATAATTTCCCACAAGGATGATAAGATCACTTTAGGTCCTTATCCTTCAAATCAACCTCAACAAGATCCTCAAACAAGCAATAAATCCAAACCTTACAAACTCAAAAAGTTTCCATTCCTACATACTAAAACACAAATTGAACGAAAAATGGAACACCTTCTTCATATAGGATGGATTACAATGCCACCTCCTAGTAAGGGTAACAAACCTAAGAACATGAATTATTGTGCATATCATAGAACCCTTGGGCACCTTACCGATGAGTTTCATTCCTTAAGAAGGATCCTTGAGCAATTTGATATGATAGAGATAGTCCCTTAAAGCATGCACTTTTCTCCTTGCCATGTAATAGTTGTAAGATCATAGCATACTCACTATTACATATTTAACATTCATCACAAATAACTACTAATCAAGATTGGGATGCAAACGACCTGTTATAGGTTGACTCGCACGTGCCTTAATAGTCCTATTTTTATTTTCTTTTGCATGTTCTTTGTGTGATTTCATGTGTAATGTGATCCTTTGTATTGTTTTGTTTGATGTATCTCTCTCTTCATGTGCATTCCTCTATTTGTACCTACATTATTTTATATTTTGTAAACCTTTATCTTTTCTTTTGTCTTGTATTTTTCTTTTGGGGATAATGCAAGGTGTCAAGACATTTAGGTGTCTTCCATGGTGAACCAAAATCTTTTTCCTTTTTTTTTTCACTCTCCATGTGTCATTCTTTTCATTCTACAAGTATTTGGGGAATGATGGAATTTTTGAGCTCTAAAACAACATTGTAGCAAAGATATACTAACCCCAAATCTGTAGATCCCTTATGTGTTGGGATTTCATTTTTGGGGCAACCCCTTCCCCTCTCTTCTTCATGACTTAGCTTCATTCGAGAGCATATGACTTGGAATAGGGATTTCTGAATAAGCTCTTATGTCTTCTTTTAGCATTGATTTTTTGTTACTTTAAAGCAAATTGATCCTAGCAATTTCCTTAAAGTGGGGGCATACATTGGCATTATCATTTCAATTTTTTTGGCATCCCCTATGTTTCATTGTGAAATTTTATTTCTTCTTGTGATGCATCTTTTTCTTGGTGGTGTCATTAGGTTTGATGTCCTTTGAGAGCATTATATTTCTTGGCATACAACTTTCCTCTTAGTGGTGATGCTATGTGTTGTATTCCCTAAGTTGTGATTCTTTTATCCTTGACTTGTCTTCTCTCAGAGACATTAGGCATGATGTTCCCTAAGAAGAGACCTTACATGAACTAAGTGAAATCCCTTTGAACATTTTTACTTGCATTTTTGTTCATGTTTTTAGCATAGCACAACTTTCTAACCTTGTGAAGCTCAAACCCCTTTTCAAGGCCACTAAGCATAACACACTTTGCTTTCCAATTGATCCTTGTCTTGTTTGTTCATAGGTGCTTAGCATAACATAGCTTGTCAGGCCTTATGAAGCTCAAATTTCATATTTTTTTGGTTCCCTATTAGAGTTATTAGAGGGATAGCTTTGATATGGTTAGTACAGTGAGAGCCTGTAGACCTAGCATGAATTTCTCACTAAGCCACTTTTCTAGGGGCTCACCTAGTGGACAACCTGAGGTTCCATTAGCTCAAAGTGAGCATGCATTGTTGTTTGCATAGTGGACGTCGATTTATTCTTGTGAACATCTTTGGAAAAACATCTAAGGCATGTTCCACATCATGTTGGATAGTCGAGGCTTCATCCGCCTCCCTTTTTTTACTTTTTCTTTTAGGTATTTGATGTTGTATGATTGAGTATCTTTGTCATTGTTTCATACATATGTGTTGAATGCCTAATTTAGTGTGAATTTTTGCTAGTTCTCATCCTCTCAATAAAGTGGGGGCCAAATGTAGTGTAGAAAAATGTATCCCTTTACATTTTCACACCTCATTTGAATTAATATTAAAATAAACTTAATTATGCCTTAATTTAGTTTTGTAATATGTATTTTACATATTCACATTAGGTTTAGGGCCCTATTAATTAAAATAAATTTAATAATGCCTTAATGTAGTGTTGTAAAGTATACCCCTTTACACTTTCACACTTATTTAGTGCTCCCTTAATTAATTGAGCTTAATTTGCCTTAATGGCCCCCTTTTAATTCAAATACAAGCCTAATTAATCATATTTTCTAAAGAGGAAACTCGACATTCATAAATGCCTTAACATAACACTTATCATTGATTAATGTCAAGTTCATGATCCATTCAAGCATTCAAGGAATTATTCCAAATCAAGATTCAAGGTTCAAGATCCCCTCTTGATTTGTGTTTGCAAATTCAGGTCAAAGAAATCTTGAAGAGAAAAATAGAACTTGTCAAAGTTGCAAAAGTTGTCATAAAAGTTGTCATCTCACGAAAACTCGATTACATAATTTATTTTCGGATTTTCGAACCTAAAACTTGGGCAAATTGAGAGATTCAAATCTATAGTAGAGGATCTCGAAAGTTGCAGACAAACCCTAACTCAAGACCCATTTGCCCCTAGGAAAATGAGTCCTAGATCAGATTTAGTAGAGCAATTTTGGTGATTGGTACACATCATCTTACCCTTCTCTGATCTATGATCTGATTTCTAGTTCTGCTTATTTTGAGTTTAATCTTCAAGGTCCAAGTTGTAGATTGCATTTTGGTGTTAGTTTACTATTTTTAATCTTTCTCCCCAAAGTGATGTTTAATCAAGACCCCATCCTTGCAAAGAAAGAAAATCTGTAGATTCACACTTTGACTTGATTCACATAAGGGTTGATAGTAATTTCATTGTATGGATCTCATTTGCTAATTAATTAAAGAAGAATAGGTCCCTAAGTGGTTCATAACCCCATTTTAAAAAATGACACACCTATTTTTATTTATTTCAATTGCATACACTCACGACCTGGTATTCACCAAGAAAGATCTCCCATACCAATAATTTCTCAATCGAGCATTATATCTTGAAGTATACATTCATAAACACAAAGTGAAAAGAGTCTTGATAGATGGAGGTACGAGCTTGAACATTTGTACCCTTCAACTAGTCAAACACTTGGGTTGCTCTAAGAAATTAATCAAAAGAGAGAAAGGAATCACCATTGGAGCTTATGATGATAATGAGAGAGATTTAGAAGGAATAATCAAGCTACCTATTAAAGTGGGTCCTACAATAGTAGAGACAACATGCCAAATCTTGGATCTTGAATTACCATATGACATTCTTTTGGGCTACCCACAAAGCCATGCCATGTAGGCTGTAGCATCTACATATCATTAGTGCATAAAATTTCCATACAACGACAAAGAATTTACCATTGATGGTGACCCTAAACCATTTTACTATATTGTAAAGATATTGAATAAAAAATAGTATAGATTGCTCAAAGTTCCAAATAATGATGTAGTTCCACTTTCATCCTCCTATGTTGATCTAACAACACTTGATTCTACATCAAAGTCACAACAAAAAATCCCTAAGATCAAAGTGTAGATACAAGACAATGGTTGTGGTGACTAAAATATCAAGGAATTATTTTATGTGGGAAAATTACCACTTTATCCCAAAACATATGGAAAACCTCGCCGTATTGAGTAAGTGACTAAAATCCTTAAATTTAAACCATCTTCACAAAATGGGGAGAGTTAAATGCAGAAGTTATAAACGAAGGAGATATTTCCAAATAGGTATACTAGGAGGAACAAGAGGAACCTCCTCTTCCTGTTGATACAAACAAAAAAGGATATCTATTGATTAAAAACATGGGATATATCAGTACCGATCAACTTGGCTTAAAGCAACAAGGTATGTGTGAACCCATAATCTTAGATAAGCGACCAAAGAACAAAGGTCTTGGTTATGACTCGAACAAAAGTGTGATCCCTCCCATTGAGGATATCTTAAACGAGGAAGTTGAAGATTCTTCTTGCTCTAACCCATCTGATGATGAAAATATCGATGACTTACCCATGTGTATACTGGATTTATTTAAAAAATCTTCAATATACACTATCACCACTACATCCTTCACATCTCTTCAAGACAATTAACTTGAACTTATCTATCCTCAACTCATAAACTAGGACCAATAACAAGTGTCAATTCTTGATTCATTTGAAAATGATGAGGCTATCACAAAATTCATGGAGCTTAGAGATGACATGCCTTTTGGAGATCACAAAGAATTTTTTCAAATGGAACTTGATACCTACACATACTTCAAGGACATTATTGAATCCTTCAATCAAAAAATGATGAACCTAAAAATCAAAACAAGATCCCCAAGTGAAAACCACAATGTGGCACTTTTAGATCGGGAAAAAGTAAAAATAAAGACACATCCAATGGTGAATACCTCCTTGAGGCACCTGCAGATGAAAGATTCAATATCCCTAAAGTCATGATGGATCAGGAAAAATTAGTAGTTCTTGTGGAAGATGCACAACCAGTGAATGTTAGGACTGCCAAGCAACCTCAAGTGATATTCTATGCTACCTCCCTTGATGATGAACAACATAATATAACATCTTTCTTAAGAGAAAGGAAAGTCAAATTTTCTTGGTCCTATGAAGACATGTTAGGATTGGATACTTCATTGGTCATGCATCACTTGACACTACATTCAAATGAAAAATTTGTGGAACAAAAGCTAAGAAAAATGCATCCACAAATAAAAATCTTAGTCAAAGTTGAATTGTAGAAGTTGCTCGATGTAAGATTCATAAGACCTATTGATTATCTAGAGTGGGTTTCAAACCTAGTACCAATATTAAAATCCACTAGGGGCATTCAAATATGCAAAAAATTCAAGAACTTGAATAAAGAATGTCCTAAAGATGACTTTCAATTGCCAAATATAGACAATATAATGGATCTAATAGATGGACATGATATGTTGTCTCTTATGGATGGATTTTAAGGATACAACCAAATAATGATAGCCAAGGAAGACCAACATAAAACTGCATTCACATGTCCATGGGGAGCTTATTGTTGGAATGTCATGCCATTTGGTATCAAAAATACAAGAGATAAATATCAAAGAGCGATGAAAGTTATCTTCCACGACATGTTTCACAAGGTTTTGGAAGATTATGTGGATGACATAATTGCACAATCCATTAGAAGAAAAGGACATATTGAGGTCTTAGCTCAAATCTTTGACAAGCTCAAGAAATATCAAGTAAGATCAAATCCAAAGAAGTGTGTCTTTGGAGTCACTTTAGGAAAGCTTTTGGGATACATTGTATCGCAAAGGGAAATTGAAGTGGACCCTACCAAAGTCAAATCCATCATTGAGATGCAACCACCTAAAATTTTCAAACAAATTTGTAGTCTATAAGGGAAGCTTCAGTCTATCAAGAGATTCATTGCACAGTTGGCTGAAAAATGTCATCCCTTTACACACCTTCTTCACAAAGGTGTTTCTTTCAAATGGGATCATCATTTCCAACAAGATTTCTAGAAGTTGAAGGATAATCTTGCACCACCACACACCTTGATGCCATCGGTTGCAGATAAACACTTGATACTATATATCTCAGTGACATTAGTAGCATTGGGAGCTCTCCTAGTGCAACATGATGAATCAAGAAAGGAAAGAGCTATATATTACATCAATAGGAACTTAGTGGGATATGAGCTTAATTACACCCCCATTGAAAGAGCTTGATTAGTGGTAGTTTTTGATTCTAAAAATCTATGAAACTATATTCTTAGCCACCAAATCAAGCTTATCTCCAAGGTCAATCCATTGAAATATATGTTATCAAAGGTAACTCTCATAGGTCGCATGGATAAATGGGTAATGATCCTAAGCGAGTTTGATATTGAGTATGTGGATCGAAAGGCTATCAAAGGACAAGTCAACATAGATAAATTAGCTGAGGCTCCCATATATATTGAAAACCTATTGGTATCTGAGTTTCTAGATGAGGTAGTATTCACACTCAATTCAACAAACTAATGGAAGCTATACTTTGATGGTTCCCATACCCAACACGGATCAAGAGTAGGAATCCTATTTATCACCCCTCAAGGTGATTCTATTATGAAATCATATAGGCTAATTTTCCATGCAAAAATAATATAGAAAAGTATAAAGCTCCCATCATAGGGCTAAGAATGGCTATTCAAAAGCAAATCTAGGAACTCCAGGTCTGTGATGATTCCCAACTAGTGGTTATACAGGTCAATGATGACTATCAAATGAAGGATGATAGCCAATAACCTTCACAAAAAAAATATCCTCTGAACCTCTCACTTCATCATCACTAGTGATACCCTTTATCAAAGAAGTCTTGATACAACATTACTAATATGTCTTAACCAAGAAGAAGCTTCAACCACCTTAAAAGAGATACACGAAAGGAATTTTTGAATCACATTCAAGTGGCATTACTTTAGCAAAGAAGTTACTTAGAATAGATTACTATTGGCCTACCATAGAATAGGAGGCTAATCAGTTTGTGAAAAAGTGCTTACAATGTCAACAACATGGGGACCTCATTCATGCTCCAGCTCAAGAACATCAACCTATCACTACACCATGGCCTTTTTCATAGTGCGGGCTCAATCTCATTGGGAAAATAACACCTACCCCATCTAACGACCATAATTTCATAATTACCACCACTGAGTATTTTATGAAGTAGATAAAATCCATTCCAATGATGTATATCATAAGTAAGAAGATATCCAAATTCATCTTGAACAACCTAATTTTCCACTACAGTGTTCTACAAGCTATTATCACATATAATGGAACATCTTTTAAAAAACAATATGTCTAAGAACTTTACAACAAATTCTATATCCAATATTGTTTCTCTACACATTATTACCCTCAAGGAAACAATCAAGCTGAAGTGTCTAACAAGACCATCATTAAGATCTTGAAGAAAAATATTAATGACACTGGTTGGGATTGGAACTTATAGTTAAACCCCATCTTATAAGAATATTGAACAAGTATTAGAACACCCACTGGTGCTACTCCCTATTCTGGTATATGGAACTAAATTTATCCTACCTATTGAGGTCAAACTCCCAACACTGAGAGGTTCACTGTAGCACCTATTTGATGATCAAGACTATAGGACATCCAAGTTGAAAAAACCTGAGTTGTTGGATGAGCGTCACCTAGAAGAATTGAATCACTTATAATCATATCAAAATAAGTTGTGTAGAAGCTACAACAAGAAGATCAAAGGCTGAAACTTCCAAGTAGGTGGCCTTGTTGTTAATGAGAATCAAAAAAATTAGTTAGATCAAGACAACAAAGAGAAGTTTGAACCTAACTGGTTGGGACCTTTTGTCATCACCGCAAGCTATGGCTTAGGAGCATACCAGTTAGCCACACTTGAAGGGGATCCCTTGTAATAAATCTATCAACAACAATCATCTCAAGTGATTCAATGCCTAGCCCATGAGGGGTATATTATTCCAAAAAGGCAAAAAAAAAATTCAATATATAAAAATCCAAAAAAAAGAGATAAAAATAGTAGAGAAAAATCATCCTCTAGTGAAAACCACTTTGGTGGTGCTTTGGGAAAGTACCTCGGTGAAAACCTGGAAAATAGATGCCTTGTGTAAATAAGCACCATATACCATCTATCAAGTACTCTTTCTCCTTTCACCCATTCATAACAAATTTTCATCCATCCATCTCCATCCCTATCATGGCCTAGTTTTCAATGAGTATCTATCTTTATCAGTATTAAATGGAATTATCCTAAGGTTAGTTTTTCCTACCTATATCAAAGTAATCTAACACATGGACGAGGGAATTTTTCTACACCTAGTCATCAACATGGATTCTTGTATACCACTTAATTCATTTAACTTTAAAATCCTCAAAAAAATCCACAAAATGTTCAAAATCCCCCTCCAAAACAATATCATTAGCCATCAAGTATGTGCTAATCTAAGTCCAAATAATTGAACTATGAAGCCTCTATGCATTCACATAGGCAAGACCATCTCAGATGAGCCCTCGAGGCATAGGTTTATCCCTTAGGTCTTGTTCTCTCGATCCAAACATGTTGATAAGTCAAAAACATTTGAAATATTCCAAAAAAAACTAAACACTCATTCCATCCCATTTCATTATCATCTACAATAAACTTTCATCCATAATAAACCTATCATCATCTTCACCTTTGGTGAAAAAAATAGAAGCAAGTACAACAATTATCAAAACATAATTGTTTATGTAAAATCATGAGTCTTGATCATTGTCAAAATATATCAATTAGCCTTCATATCAATAACCTAAACATTTTAAAAAAATCAACATCCAATGAATGTCTTAACGGATAGATTGTTCCTACAATAGACACCATTTTGGATATCACCTAAAACAAATCTCTCTAGCAAAAAATATGATGGCATTGATATTTTCATCTTTATCTTTTCTTTTGGATTTATCATTTTTTCTCATTTATATTGCCCATTCAAAACTGCTTTGATCTTCAATATGTTGGTATGTCTAGAAGGGTATGTGATGGGGCATTTTCATTGCTTTCATTTGTTGTTCTTGTTGGATGTTCTTGCAATGTGACCTTGTAAAATACTTGCCTTGTGTGTACAGGGATAGTCTCAAGTAATACACCGATTGGTGCATATTAGATTCTTTATACCTTTTATGTATTGGCCTTCTTTCTTTGATTACTTCATTCTCTCACATGATCAAACAAGGTTTTTGCATGTCAAATTCCATGCAATAGATACAACCTCGCCCTGGTTCTTCATACCTTGGTGCATCATGTCTACTTGCTATATCAAAATAAGGATTTCTCTATATTAATTAGAATAATCTAAAAGAAAAAGAAAAATCATTTATACTATCTCATCACATATCCAATAAAATCTCAAAATATTTGATATCTTGATCAACATCATCAACCCCGGTCTATCTAAAAAAATTATTCTCCTTCTTCTATACATACTAACATTTCTATCCAAGTATCATGATACAATAAAAATGTGCATCCACCCTACATCCATAAAACATAAGTACCATCTCACATCATCCATCCTACATACTCATGATTTAGTCACATAAAAATACAAAAAATAAATCATCATCATCATCATCCATGTCATACATCTTGCATCCACAAATCTTTAGAAGTGTCACATCATAAGTTCAATAAATAGATATCCATTGATCACATCATGGAAACATGAAATAACATCTCATAACATAATGCATTCATACATACATAACATCTTCATCCATAACCATAGCATACATCATAAAATATCAATGCATAAATAAAACCATAGCATGGTCACAAAATCATCACTCATCTCATATATAATCAAAAAATGATTGTCATGATACATATCAAATGTGTGTAATAAACATCAAAATATACATGAGGCTATCCATAGCCAATGAATGTGTATAAATCATAAAATATATCTACATGAACATATGGATACAACAATATCTATACACAAGTCAGGCTACATCGAGCTCCCTTGATCCTTTCAATTAGGAGGACGTTGATCTGGTGGTGGCCCCACAGGCTATCATTGATGGCCTTGTCCATTTGAATGACCCTGAGAAGGTCTATCGACTAATCCCCCTCTAACTTGCTCAGACCCATAACAATATTGTAAGAGTAATTAGGTCATCACCTATGTGTTGGTATTGTCATATGATACAAAGTCCTATAATATGTGGACTCACTTTGTAACCCCAAAATACCCTCAATATGGTGAGTCAAAGGGATCATTTATCCCCGATCTTGTATAGTGGCCTCTAACAATTATTTGCATGACCTCTCTTGGTCACACTTTGTAGTAATCTAAGCTATTTGAATCTTTATTTGTTGCTTCCATGTAGTCTCTGTGTCTAATTGGGTTTGGGCCTGATCACACTCAATCCTAAGTTGATCGCTCTTTGTCTAAGTTTGGGCAAGCTATCCTGAGAAGCCGTCTCTCTCCTATTTTAATCCATCACACTTATGATGCACCTGGTACCTCTCATATAAGGTGAACCTCAGTCTCTAATCAACAAGACCACCTCCTATGGTCATTAACCCTAATTAACCTATGGCCCCTCAGCTAGTGATGGACCATTTAGTCCTTGTCCCCTATCCTCAACTAATGGAACCTCGACCTCAACCCTCTATCTTTATTAATGCTATATGTCAGACTCCTCTCTATGCCTCCTACCACCTACGCATCCTCCATTTGGGAATGTAAATATGTGAGGACTATGGCTAGCGAACCATGCATCATAGGTTGTTGTAGTCCCAGGATCAACCTCACCATTTGAATATACCTAGGCAAGTGGGGCTAGATGTCAAAATCTGTAATGGTTGTGTGTTTCAAAACTATTGGCCTCCACTCTAGGATCTCTTACACTATGTGAGAAAAAACAACATGATAATCATCTATCGGAGCATCCTGCTTCTCTCTAAATGGTTATCTGACCCTATCTGGTAGATATCTCTCAAGTATATGAGGGGTAAAACCTATGAGCCATCGAGTCTATTTAGTATATGACAGATGCTCATGATCATACTCTCAAACCTCTACATAGATCCACAATCTCCATATGAACTTTGTCACACCATCAATGATGCATCACCAATGTGCTAACTCCCCCATGTGATGGTGTGTCAACATGCCCTCGTATCTATAAATGAAAGGTTCTCCAACCTCTTGATGTAGCTCCTTAATAGGCCTCAACACTCCAATGTGCTCCTAGGCCCAGATATGTAACAATGTTGCTCCCACAGATATGTTGGTTGCACCCCTATACACAACTTGATGCATGTCATGGTATAGGTATGCTAGGATGTAGGGTCCCAAAGAAAAAGTGACTCCATTATCTAGGATCCTCTTTAGGACCCTCCCCCATCTAGGGTTGAATCTCCTTGATCGCTTGTTGAACATCAGTGGTCCACAAATGAGTGCAACAAACATAATGGTACCATTTCTAAATCTATTGACGTAATCCCTAAGATCCACCTGTCCCTCCTCGAGTTGAATCTCATTGTCCATCAGAAATTGCTCAAGAGCCTCAAATCCTAGGTATGGCTCGTGTATGAGCTTCTCACCATGAATCAATACCCTCAAGATCCACCAAACATCCTCAAGTGTGATGGTGGCCTCACTGATCAAAAAGTGGAAAGAGGAATTCTTTGAGTGCCATCTCTCAACAACTGCAATGATAAGAGCAAGGTGTGCCTGAATCTCAAGCATATAAGTAGCATGGTATAAACATACCACATGAAGGAACTCAAACTCCATTGCATTGAAGGTATAAATTCTCTCTAGAACCAATGATCACTACTCTTGGGAAAGGAGAGGGACTAAGACAACCTGCAATCATAATGCTCACAATGTCAATTTTTAAAACCGAGACTTTTTTAAAAAGGCATTTCTTTTATCAATCAAGGGCATCACCTTTTTGCAAAGATGCCACACCTTTGAAGACGAATCATACTATCAATCTAAAGCATAGGCATCAACCTTTTACATGGGCATTAAACCTAACCAGTCAATGGTGTCACCTTTTTATAAAGTGTCACTTTTTTTCAAAACTCAACATAATTCTAGAGGTTCGATGCCTTTGACAAAGGCATTGTGTCAGGTTACAAAGGAATTCCATTAGGTTATAGAAGTGTTGCACAAACTATGATGCCTTTATTTTCCTAACTTCTAGCCTACCTTTAGCTATCTAGAAATGTGTGCAAGAAAAAGTTAACGAAGTACGCACCAAGGCACCTGAGATGACTGGCCATTGAAATTTACCCAAATGAACATATGTACCTAGAAAAACCTAGGATTTCAACCTACAACTCATTTTTTTCCAGCCTTGGCTATCAGTCTTGATTAGTATTGAGGCTTCCTAGGACTTATTTTCATCCTTTGTTCAAAAAAACTACTCCCGTGGTCATGTCATGGTCTCGACCTAAAAATTAGTTTTTTCGATGAATCTCTCAAGTGGTCCACTTATCATTCCTTCATTCACTGGATCATTGTGGGGCATCAAGTAAAATCAAGGGATTTTTTCAAAAAAAATCGAGCAACATCAGGTCTTTGAAACAACGCAACAGGTACATTGCTTCAAAAAGATGAAAAATGTAGACACTTAAAATTTTCCTAAGTATATCACATGCCTTGATTTCACTTACTAACATCATTTTCTTCATTATCACCTTATTCCTCAATTTAATTAAATAATTTCCAATTATTTAGTTAAATTCACTTTATTCCTTTATTAATTGAATAATTAAGGTTATTTGATTAATTCATCATTTTCATACTAATAATCCCTCTTGATTAAATAATTCCAAACTATTTAATTAAAAATATTAATTCCCCTCATCCTCACAATTAAATGATTTTTCATAAAATTGTTTAATTGACTAATTTTACTCCAACCCTCCAACTTGAACAAAGAATATTCCCTAGAGAATATTCCTAATTCAAATTCAAATTCTTCCCTCCAATTCAAAATATCTCCAGCCCATTTCCATGAGATTAGGGATATTTTGAGCTCTCATGAATCCTCAACCATTGATCCTCCTTGATCCTCACCCATCTCCTTGATTTCCTCTCATCCATTGATCCTTAGATCGAATCTTGACCGTTGATCACAATTTTCAAAATCTATAAAACAAGCCTTCATCAACATGAAAATCATTCACAATACTCATAAGCATAGCCACTCTCTACAATTATTGAGTCATTTCTTGAGCATTAGAGGACGTATTTTATGAATCACACCTCTCATATCAAGATTTTGCAACATGGATTATACACAATTTGAGAAATCCACATACAAATATGCATCAATTCACAATGGAATTGAAGTTTTGCACTTTCAGTTTGGTTAATTGCTTTGATTTGTGTTCAATTCTTTAGGATAAACCATTTGAATACTTTGCAAATGAATTTAATTGAGTATGGGTTTGTATGATCTCAATTGTGTGAGTTCTTAGTGTCTTTAGGCTCTAATTACTTCATTCATGCTTACTATAGACACCTAAATTTGGACACTTCATTTATCCAAATTTACCCTTTTTCGTCTAAATATCCTCTTATCTGCATTAATTAAGTAATATCACTATTATTTAATTAATACCTTTAAATTTCTTCTAATCTCTAAGGTATTTAATTAATAATTAAATACATTACCCCTTTATTCTCCTTTTCACCAAATGAATTAAATAAATATGAAATTTATTTAATTCCTAACATGTCAAATCCTTTTCCTTAATCTTAATCTATCTTCCAATCTCATCATTAGAGATGTACACATGTCTAATCCTTGATTAAGACATTCACATCCTCCAACTCTTGCAAGTTGGCCTCTAATCTTCCTTAACCACTAATTATCTTCTAATTACTGATCAGTTAAGCCTAATCAGAACCTTGGTCAACTCTCCCCATCCCCCAAGGAATTTTTAATTCCTCCAAGGAATCTTCTCTTCCCCATGCAAGTTCTAGAACCTTTGACTTGTCACATCACTCACATGTGCCAAGGTATTCTAGAATCTTTGACTTGTCACATCAAGTCACATGTGGGTGAATCCTACCTTTTTAAGGACCTTGTTTTATCCAAGGAACTTTCCACCTCTCCTTTTGGAACCTTGTCTTATCCACAAGATTCCCCCAATCATGTGAATTTTTAATTCACTTTTATTCACCCAAGATTCTCCTCTTCCCTATGTGATCATTCAGTGGTCAAATCAAGGTACCTACAAGGTACTTGTCCTTCCTCCACATCATGTACCTTTCTTCCATGTCATTTGTACCCTTGCCATCTCACCTTGTCCTTTGGACAACTCACCCACCACATGTCAAGATGCGAGGGCTTGTGAGTCCTCAACTCACCATAGCCCTCCATCTTGGCCATGGTGGCTCAATCTTGACCGTTGAATTCTCTAGAGAATTTAACTTCTCCTATAAATACCCCCCTCTTCGTTCATCTTAGGATCTTAGGATCTTAACATCTTGCATCTTAGAATCTTGGATCCTTATGCATTCTTAGCCAACTTATGATCTTGAGTCATTTGACCCTCCATAAGTTTTTGTCACATCATTTCTCATTCAATATTCATCCATCTTAGCCATTTTCATCCTCATTTGCATTTCAATCTCTTTGCATCACTTTTCCATAAAGGAGCACACATCAAAGCGATATCAAGGGCCAACCAAAGGATCGATTCAAGACAAGGTATATTCATTTTTTTTTATCTTAATCTTGCTTTGTTTTGAATCCAAATAGGCTAATCATTTGAGGTGTTAGGTGTTTTTGTGTTCTTGCATTCTAGTTTATTTTTTAGTTTAGATTAGCACACTTTTTCCCCTTCACACTTACTTACTTCCCCTACAATATGGTCATATGAATAAAAAGGTCTAGCATTATTGGCTTGATTTTTTCCTTGAGATTTAGCTTGAAATTGTTGCTGAGATGTTTGATACAACTTGAAATTTTGAACTTGCTACCTTATAATAGCCACTAAATCATTGCTAAAGGTTTGCAGGAGGCTCTTTACTTCTTGCAAGTCATTGGATTGGCTTGAGGAAGCCTTATCTTGACTTGGTGATTGGTAAGATATTGGTATAGGTGATATTGTAGGCATTGGATATGGCATCAAGAGTTGCATTTTTTGGAATATAGGCATATGATTCCTAGGTGCAATTTTTATAGCATATATGTGACTATTCTATATTATGATAGCTATGCCATAGGCTTTAGGAAGTGTACTCCCGCTCATATATTGGATATTTATTGAGATAACACTATTCAATGCTCTCAAATAATATAGAAAATCATATTCGAGAGTTGGTCTTATTTGTTGTGAGATTCTATCCTATGTCTTATGGAATTTGAAATTGAAATCAGTCATATACTCATGTGGTTCTCTTTTGATGGTTGCCAACTAATCCACCAAGGATAGGTGATCCGACTTGTCTTAAAATTTCCTACATGATGGAACTTCAAATTTTATCTCTTTGAATTCCATTTTATCTTGCCCTTGTCTTGGTCTTTCATATTGTTTGGAAAAAACCTAAGGTTGGGGTTTTTACTTTTTTCTTCATGAAAAACCCTAGTGTTTTATGTTATGCCTTGGGTGGGATCTATTTGGTTGTTACCTTTATGAAGGGGTTTTTAAAACAATTTATGCCCCATCGCTTCGTCTAAGCCGAGCCCCTTTCAATTTATTGTTTTAATTCATTCGCCTGAATTTATTACTCCCTAAGTCTAGGTTGGCCCCGTGCTCCCATGTTTAAAAACAACTTAAGTCATTTTTTTTCATCAGCCTAGTGATGTCCCCTTGAACCTTTTAATAAATGTTTTATAATTTGCAGGGGACAAATTTTCATGACCATAGATCAACCACCATTTGATCTTAGTCGTTCCCCACCATCCCATCATGGCCCCACCACAAAGTCTCAATTGATTGCGATATCATGGGTGAGCGCCACGTGTCTCACTTGGTGAAGCCGAAGAGATGACAAAAATGCTTTAATACATTTGTCAGGTTTTAATACATTATGTAGCGGGTTACTAAAGTGGTTACGAGATGGACGTGCTTCAAATCAACGGAGATGTTATAATCTTGATGGGAAATATGCTCGATGGTTACTGATAAGGCTGGCGACTGCGTTGAATGAACAAGATTGCTGATGGTTGAGATCTACGGTTTCTCGCCATCGCATGATCAGAAGTTGCGAGGTCTTTATTGATCATGATATCATGGGCGAGAGCCACATGGATTTCTTTGACGATGCATAATATGGTGGGCCCTTATTGCCATGATAAAGATCATGTCAGCTTGTTTTGAAGGTAGTCATTCGATGATCTCACAAAAGTGAAGGATCGACGATTGGTATTTGAATTTGCATCAAATGTGATTGGAGCCATTTTCCCAGTGCGAGAGTAAGCTTTAATGGTGGATGGGACATCTACTGGCATGATTTGATTGAAATAAAGTGACTATTCTCTTGCTCTATTATCTCATAAAGAATTCAAACATCTTTGCAAAGTAGTTTCAGAGCTAAGGATGAAGTTATGAGTTGTCACAACGAAAATTTGGGTTTCTGCAAAGCACAAAGCCATGAGTTATTTTCTATACCTCCTAGTTAATTTGATTGAGAATTTGGGAAAAATTATGGTACACTTGTCAGAGAGCTTATTGATAATTGTTTTTAGGGCTATAGGTTAGTTGAATTGTGAGAAATTGCAAGGTTATATTTTGTAATTTCATTTTCTGCATAGCCCTAGTTTGTTTAAAGGTTTGAAATATTAAGGAAGCCCTAGTTTACCCAAGATAGCACCGTCAAAGCAACATTTTGGCCAACTTGATTATTTACATAGAAATTTATATGATGACTTCCTAGATCAATTGCCATCGTCAACTAATGATAGGAAGAAGGGGTTGGTTTTGATGCATGGAAGAACCCTAGGGGAGGGATTAGTATATAAATGTTCCAACATTGCCGATGTTAGGGTTCCCATGATAGGTTTGGAGATGTTTAGGTTGTGAAATGGACAGAGAAATTTTCCCCACCCCTTCTTGAATGGTTGGATGTATGACATGGGGAAGCTAGTGGTACCAAATGTATTCCCTGATGTGGATTTTCTTACAGTAGTGGCCGCACGTTATTACCCTGTTACACGGGTAATTAGAGACAATGACAGAGAGATTATGCTCAACATTACCAAAGAGGAATCCAACTAGTTTTTGGTTTGAGTGATTCTAGTACATTCTTGGTTCCTATTGATCTTAAGGAGATGAAACATGAGTATGGTAGGTTGAAGTCACTTTTTAGGGTTAAGTTGCTCCCACCTCATTTGGAAAGGGCGAGCAGTTCAAAGTTCTATATTAGCCCTAGTGACCAAGAGCCTTTCAGGATAAACTATTTTTCCAATCACTTATTGGCCACCTTTTACTCATTGTGCCAGATTTTGGGTTTTAACCCTAATATGGTGATGCTAATTGCTTACATGTTCTTGTACAAGAATGTTGATTTCTTCTCTGAGAAGTTGGAGTTAAGGCAAATGATTAATGGAGAAAGCTTGTCAGTGCAAGCATGGACTGTTGATCTATCTTATAACAGAGAGAGTGCCAGTTTTGTGCATTTTGATAACTATTTTGGTTCTAGATTGAGGGCTTGGTTGATGGTAAATGTACCTAGAATCCCTGAAGAGTTACATGATTTCCTCATACTGAAAGGGAGGAAGCCAGAATTGAGAGTTTTTCACAAATGGGGTGATATTATCCCATACCCAGTCAACACTATCTTGAGAGTGTATGGTTTCCAAGGGACCCCACATATACTTCCATACAATGTGCCACCAAGACTAGGATTCACAGAAGTTATATGGCAGATTGGTTGTATCCATGAGGACAACCTTACTGGGAAAGCTAAAGGAACTTTTTTCCCTGATTACACTGTGGTGTCATATTTTGTGTTTTCAAAGGGAGGTTGAGTCCACTTTGGGAATTTTTTTGATGATTACCACTTGAGGTGTGGTCCCAAGCAGCATCATGATCCTGAGGGCTTCTTTGCCCTTTTCAGACAATGAATAAAAGGTGGTAAGTTTGTGCATGAGTTCAACTTTCCTGAGGATTTGATCAAGAATGAGTTTGATCTACATAAGCATGAATTGAGCAAGGAGAAATAGATAGCTTATGACAAGATATTAGCCATTGTGCACAAAATGGATCCTAAATATGATCCATTGATGGAGTTTAGTCCATTTCACAAGAAAATTAACTTTTTGATGGAAAACTTTAAAGAAACCATGGGCATCTTAATGACAAAAAAGGTAAAATTGGAGATGGATCAAGGTATAAAAGAGCAAGATGCCAGGCCTATTGAGATGAGGCCAACATACTAACCTATAGAGAAGTGGCCTATCTATAGAAGGAAAAGAAATGATAGCAGTGATGAGGAAGAAGAGGATAAAAAGGGAAAACAAATCATAAAAGCGTCAGCATAGCCAAGTCCAAGGTTCAAAGCACCTGGGGGAATCAAAATTATTGATTTGGAATCATCATCTGAGGATAGCCCTTCACCACCACCATCAGATCCAAGCCCTAAGAGGAAAATGATTGAGAAATTATAGGAGGATCTTATGGATGAAATTGTTGTCACATACCGGGATATGCAGGTGGGTATGCCTTGTCAGTGTAATTAATATTTAATTACACTTGCATAACTTTACTTAGGTTTTTCTTAGGTAATAATTAGTTTACTTAATTAATAAGTAAGCTTTATTTAGCTGAGCTATCTTTAGGTCAACATTAGGGTTGCATACATTGCTTTTATAAAGCAATTCTCTTATTGTAATTTCTTAATTCTGAATATTATCAATTTGCACATTGACATGAAAAGCTTTGCTTTTTTGATGTTTTCTCTTTTGTGGAAGGTGTTTAGGTTTGCATGTCTGATCTAGGGTTTCTAACATGGTATTAGAGCCTTGACATGCAGCCCCTTCTCAAATTCTAGAGAAATTCATTGCAAAGTTTGTTCGGGGTTCCTCGAGGGTATCATGCCTTGAGTTTATTTATGCAGCATCTTGGATCAGATTGGGCTTCACCATTGGATTCAGAGCGCTGGAAAAAGTCAGGAATGACTTTTATTTTTTTGATTTTCATCATCGTTGAAGAAATCTATGAGGGTTTCAAGATCAGTGATTTTTTGCAAGCTCTGGCGGTAGCTGATTTTTCAGAGCATTTTGAGCATGAACGAAGGTCACCATTGTGTTCGCAGTGGCCAAAAACCCTAAGGAAGCCTATCGTTTGGTCGATTTCTGACCACTTGATCTGGAAGGCAATTTTTTTTTGCTAGGGAGGCTGTACGGCCTCCTAGCACGCATTTCAAGGTAGGTTTTTGCATGAAAATTGAAAAAAAATATTAAAATACGTGTTTTTTGGGACTACCACCGACGCCTCTAGTTCATACGTCGAGTGCCACCGCGAGCTCAGCCAGCATATGCAGCGGTCACATGGGGGACCGGGCGCTATGCGCCCAGCCCCTGACCGGCTTCTGCATAAACCACGTGGCCACATGGACAACCAGGGGCTCTGCCCCAGCCCCTTGTCTGCCAACCCCTAGTCACGCACAGGACCAGGGGCCGAATTTTGTTTAGCCCCTAGGCTGCCTGCAGGCCTTATTGGCAAAATTGGAGCACTTTTACAAATTCAGGGGTAACTTTTGCGTACAGTGTCCTTTTTTCGTAAACAAGATACCGTTGGAAAGCTGATTTCGACGCTGATCCAGTGGTGTTGGTAGTTTTTTCTTATTTTTCTCTAGTTTAATTTTGTAGGTCATTGAACTCAAAAATTATGTTTTTCACTCTGGAGGGCATATCTTTTGACTTGATGATCCTTTTTTCGCCATTCTTGCAGCATTAGAAAGCTGGTTCAGTCCTCTACACAGATATGAGGTATATTTTTATTTTTTGTTTATGCATGTTTAGGAATTCTCTCCTTTTTCATTCATTGGGGATTGTAATTAATGAACTGATATAAAGTTCCATCGGGGGGGTTTCTTGCATAATAATCTGATTAGAGTGTGCATGCACTTTAATCTTCATCGTATTTTGATGGAAAATCGCATGGGTTGTAATCTGGTTTCTTAGTTTCTTTTGGCCACATTTTTGTCTTAGCTTGACACATATCAGTTCATATCGGTTCACACTTTAGATTGAGAGCCTATGGTTAATGATCCGCATCGGATCCATCTTAGTTTGAGGGCCACTAAATTTGTGGTTAATCTTCCTGAGTCTTTATGGTACTTGTTCCCATGGAATATTTTTAGTCTCAGTTTGGCATCGGCATTGAGATTCATGGCTTCCAGATTCTGTCATCATCATAACATCTACTGTTGCTTTATGGATTCCAGGGTTGTTCCAGTTTGGAGTGTTCAAGTGTTCTATGGCATTGGGTCTGTTGTTGCTTTTATCATGATTCCTTGAGTCAATCAGTGACTCTCATCCAATTTCAATAGTAGACAGAAGTATCTTTCCTTGCTTTCCAGATTGTGGCTCCAGTGTTACTCCACAGTGTTCTTCCAATGCTTCTTTGCAACTGTCATCTCATTGTAGGGGGGTTGTCCCACTGGGTTTTCCTTCTCTATGTCATTATTGCATTTGTACATGGGTACCTGATCAGGCCTTGTTGTCAGGACCCATTCATGTTTTCTTGCATTCATCTTAGTTTTAGGTGCATGATTTTTTAGTCTCCCTAAGTTGCACTTATGGGGGTGTTAGTGTAATTAATATTTAATTACACTTGCATAACTTTACTTAGGTTTTGCTTAGGTAATAATTAGTTTACTTAATTAATAAGTAAGCTTTATTTAGTTGAGCTGTTTTTAGGTCAACATTAGGGTTACATACATTTCTTTTATAAAGCAATTCTCTTATTGTAATTTCTTAATTTTGAATATTATCAATTTGCACATTGACATGCAAAGCTCTTTTTTTTTATGTTTTCTCTTCTGTGGAAGGTGTTTAGGTTTGCATATCTGATCTAGAGTTTCTAACATGCCTTCTCCTCCCAGGCCAGCTGAATTGGTCATGTCTAATTTGGATATGAAAGGAAAGTGTGTACAAGATGTCAGGATGGAGGCATGTAAGGCATTTCTGGATGATGATGCATTTGTCAAAACTCTAGTCTTCTTGCAATTAGTATAGATAATGAAGTTGGAGGAGTATCAAGATAAGTGCAAGAGGAGAAGAGAGTTGAGGCCTAACAAGTCAGACCAGGAGAATGATGATGAGGTGAAAACTGAATTAATGGAAGAATTTAAGAGCATCACTCCTGAGGAGGGGAGAAAACTAGTGACTTAGGCTAGTGTATTGATTTTGCCTAAGTGGGACACTGTAGACGCAGTAGCTTTTAATGCTATTCTTAAGTCCAAGCATCCCCTGCAGGATTTTGAAGAAGAGGTCAAGGCAGCATTGCAAGATTCTGCCTTCAGTGAAGAATATGATACCTTAGCAATTTGGGATTTGGCTCCTCAAGGTAGAAAGCCCAATGTCACTGACATTAACCCAAAACTAAGGGGAGGGTTAATAATAAAAAGAGCCTCAGAGACATCAACCACAGAGGCTACTAATCTAACTATGAATGTGGCCAAATTGGCCCAAAAGACTGCTAGGAGAGAGGAGGCTGAAAAGAAAATCTGAATGAAAAAGTATAACTTTATAATAGGAGAGTACAACAAGGTGCAACAAAGGAATGTTGAGCTGCAGACTGAGGTGGATAGGTTGAAATATAGGTAGATAGGGGAGACATCAAGTGCTCCAGGGATTATGATATTGCCTTCCACATTAGGATCAGTGCCTCTTACTTATCCTATTGTTTCTACACCATGGTCCCCTAGCTAAGCTCCTTCCCTCAGTCCTACATTAGAGCCAATTGAGGAGGAAGTAGAATGCTATGTTGATCCCACCAAGAAGCGGCTAATGCATAAGATTACAGAGTTACAGGCAACCTTAAAGGCAAGTGATGAGGGAGCACTTGTAAAGCAGGGGGAGATTGTTAATACAGTTTTGAGACATTTAAATGAAAAGGTTGATGGCAGATTGCCATCAGTGTATTCTTTATATTCTTTATTATTGGATGCAATAAAGAATATTAATAGGGATCAGGAGGTAGTATTACCATTAATTGAGAATTGGATCCCCAAGGCCAATGATTTAGACATAATATACAAAGCCTCAAGGTTTGATACAAATAATAGGCCCCAATCATTAAGGCCTACTCAAGTGTTAGTTAAGTCATTGCAAGGTTTTCAGGCCTTACCAGATGACTTGAGTAGGAAGATTAGGGAGTTGGTAAAAATATTTGATGATTGGAGTGACACATCTTTACATGATATATTGATGAGCAAGGAAATGTTAAATTACTACAACAATGGTAGGATCGAGCAAATGAGGTCATCAATGCACAAATTAAATTGATTTGTGATGACTCAGATTATGACTTGTTGGTGAGCTGAATGGACAAGATTATTAGTACCAGCTCATTTTTGGAATCTTTTGAGAGAGAAGCAAATCAGGTGGCGGTTAATTACACACCTTATATTGCTAAGGTGAATGAGGTAGTTAGTTTTGATTGGCCAGATGATGAAGAATACCAGAGATGGGTAAATGTTTACTTAACTGAGGAAGACTGAAACAAAGTTGGCTACTGGCGGTTAACAACTCAGCTTTTGTTGTTACAACAGATTCTAATTTTTTTTTGGTGGTAGTCTTGGAACAAGATTCTTGAAGTTTTGTTGATGTATCAACCATTCTCAGTGGGTAGGATGAACAAGAAGATTCTCCAGGGATCAGCTGTTGTGACAAATTTTTGAAATATCACAGGGCTTTCCAAGTGACTGATGACATGTGTACTTCTGGCCCGATGCTTGTTTGCTCCTTCATTTTCTATAAGAAGGATTTCGAGGCCAGAAGTATGGGTTAGCAAGTTAGATAATTTCCGTCGAGTCTAGGTGAAGTTGCAAAGCAATTGTAAAGTCTGATGGTTTTAGTGAAAATGCAATTTAGGTTTTGAGTCATTCTATAGTAGGTTTTAAACTCATGGGAATTTGATGTTTTATGACAGTACTGGCAGTTGAATTGAAATGATTTATTTCAAACTCATGTCTCTCCATTGTACACGCATATCAAAATTTTAAATAAAATGATCAAGGGCTGTTTTGTTCATTTTAGTGTTGTGGTGTGTATGATTCTTGCTTTAGCTTTAATTCAAAGAATTAATTAAAATGCTTGAATGGGATTGTAGGTGGATATGTTTTGTATAAGGATTTGATAAGTAGTATTGGATTTGAATGCATATTGGTGATATTGTAAGGCAATATTATCAAAGATTTTACATGTTATGTGTTAAATCTATCATGAACCCTTAAATGCTCATGAATTTGACTCCTCTAATGGTATATGGCACTGATCTAAGTTGTACTTATTTGTGAGGTTCAGTATTTGTTTGTATTTACTTAGAGCTTGCTAAAAATTGCAAATCAATGACCATCTTATACTATGAAAAATTGTTGTAGTTATCTCATGCTCCAAATAGTTGATATTATCCTTTTATGTTGATCTATTAAATGAGATTATCTATTGTTGTTAATGTTGTTTATAATAATGGTGTAGAGGTTGTAAACACATTAAGGGATCACCCTCTCGGGTCTTGCAGAGCCCAAAGTGTATGAGGTTTGTTAAAATCCTCATCAGTTGGTCCAGGTCCTTCGAGCTGCCCTTGATTGAAATTGGAAATTTCATAGGTAGATTAGAAGATCAACCTAGTTATGGTAAAAACAACCGACAAAATGGTGACTCTACTGGGGATGTTAATCTAAATATTTCTTGTCTGTATGTCACTTGTCCATTTTGCATAGATTTTTCATAATATTTCTGTGATATGAATGTCGTGGTTTTGTGTTAGGTTTTTCCATTTCTTCTGTTGTTCAAACGTTTTGAGTTATTTGGTGAAGTACTTTTGTGCATTGTTAGTACAAAGTTCCAAAGGTCTTTTTCATTTTACCAAGTGTCTCTGGATAGTTGGTATTCCCAAGATAATTGGGTGGGGACTATGAAGTCTATGCACTAGTGTGCATCTTATTTGAAGATTTAATATAATTGAAGTATCTTTTGGAAAAGCACGTAGAATGAAGAACACTAGGTCATTCATGAAGAATCATCCAAAACATAAACTGGAGGGTGAACTTCCTAAAATGAAGAAGAAGGACTAGATAAAGAAGAGACCAGAATCTAGCAATGTTACTCCCGCATCACAAAATCCTGTACACCAAGGTACAAGTAATCCTTTACATCCTATCCCTGAAACTCTTGAACAAGTGTGTTGACATTTAGAATCAGATAGTTGTGGATATTTTTATCCATTATTTAATACACCTATTCAAGAGGATTTAACATGTCAGAATAAGGAACCTATTAGTGTCCAATATGTTGAAAAGAGAAGAGGTAGGAGTAGAAGTCAAAGCCATCATAGAGAAAACACTAGTGATGTGCCTCCTTCTCCTACTGAAGATGATGGAACTCCTTTATTGTCTAGGCATGTACTTGAAGAAGTAAACCTAATAGACCTAAGTGATACATCAAGTTTTGATATGACTTTGCCTGACCCTGATGATGTTTTTAGAGATATTGACTCCTTAAGGCGGGAGATCCAAAAAAAAGTTGAGCTTAGGATGAAAAAGGATAAGGAGAGGGAAACAAAACTAATGCATGTTGTAATTGAGAGGGATAGGTTAGTTAGACAATTGGCAATGATGAAGCTCCTGAACCAAGAAAAACCTGAGCCGAATGAGGAAGGTCCTGTTGTATGTGAGATATTGGACAAGGAGGTAAATCCATTGTCTAAAGTAAGACCTTTAGGTCAAGTTGATGCCTAATCAAAACCTACAGACCCAAAACCCTCAAAACCTATTAAGCCTCAACCGAGTAATCCAAACCCTAAGCCTATTCTAGACAAAGGAAAACAAAAGGCTGAGGGGATTAAGATAAATGATAGGGTGACTTCTCATCCCCCTAAAAGAGATCTCCCACCACATGTACTTGTAAAAGTTGTGAGTGCCTTAGAAAAGGTTAGGAGGGAAGGTGAGGCTCTTGCAGAAGAGTTAGAGAGGATTGAGATTGAGGTTGAAAATGTAGAAATGAAGAGGAAGATAAGTTTCTGAAAGATGTCAAGTGTGGATGAGGTTACACAAGCTGCAACCTCATCAAGTCACCAAGATACCTTGAAAAATGGTCCTAAACCCAATCTGGATACTACCACAAACAACTTGGGCCCAAAGGTTCATGCAAATAAGTTTGCAAACTTACATCAGGATGGCCCTAGACATAGAATTTAGGTCCTGGTGTTGATTCTTAGAAGATTGAAGGATTATTCCAAAGGAGACCTATAAAATTGGAAAGGTATAGGCAGCTATTCTTTTATGGTATTCCAGGTTATCCAAAGCCCATCCCTGATGAGCTGAGAGAGAAGATGAGTAAATTTTCTAGGAACAATGTTGTGACAGCAGAGGAACATTTAAAAGCCTTCATGGATATGCTAAATGACTACGAGGTAGAGCATGAAGATGTAATGAAATTGTTTGTATAGTCTCTAGTGGAGGATGCAAGGGATTGGTACAGAGGTTTACCTAATGCTAGTATTGGTTCATGGGATGAATTTGAGAAGTGCTTCAAGGAACAATATGGTGATAAAACTAATGCTAGTTTCATGCTAAATGAGTTCAATAACATCAAGAAGTCATTGAATGAACCTGTGACAGAGTTTAATCTTAGATTCCAAAAGGTAATGTATAAGTTGTTTTAAGTTCTGAGGCTTGATGAAAATGTTTGTCTAACTACATATTTTAATGCTTTTGATGCTAAAATGGAATATCTCCTCAGAGATAAGGACCCTCAGACCATGAGAGATGCTTTCAGGGTGGCTATAAACATTGAGAGTAATAGGAGAGCTTCTGGGAAATATGGTAGGAGGGAAGAACCCACACTTTTGAAAAATCCTAAGGATAAGACTGAGAAGGTTTCTGCTGCAAAGCCTAAGGATGCTGAGAAATGGGATAAGGTCTTTAGTACTTTGAAAGATGTAAAGTATACCATATTCAAGCAAGAAAAGGGTATAGGAAATGAAAAGCAACAGTATAATAGAATGATAGACCACCTAGGCTGCAAAATTATCCTTACAACACAAATTGGAAAGATGGGAAACCAGTCTTGCCTGGCCAGAAGCCTAAAAATGATCAGCATACTCTAGACCCCTTGCAGAAGCATTCAGTAAATCTGGTACAAGATAGACCATGGTGTGAGGTGTGTGAATATCCACATGATCAAAATTACTATGGTATTGCTTAGTTTCTTGTTGCTGAAGGAATAGAGGTGGATGCTCATGAGAAGATTCCATACTGTGAGCAGGGTAGTGTAGATGTTTGTATGGCCCAATCATACATTGATGAAGTAGAATGTTCTTTTGAAGATGAATTATAGGGACCTGATGTGGATAATCAGAGATAGAGAAGTGAAATGTACCATCAACATTTTTTCTTTGATGAGGAAGGTGATTTCGACCATCATGCTTGCAATATGGAGCAGGATGAAGATTTAGTGTCCTTAAGGAGACCTTCAAAAGAGGAGATTGCAAGGTTGATTGAGGAAATGGCTGCTCAAATGAGGAGTTCACTTCAGTTGAGAAATAGAACTATGAGTGGTGAACAGGGTAAACCTACTAGCCTGTTTATCAAAGAGCAAAAAAACAAAAACAAGGGTGTTAAGGTGGATAGTAAAAAGGATGTTGTCAAAATCAAAGAGGTTAAGAATGATAAGGTTTGGGAAAAAAAGATTAAAACTCCAAAGCCTCAAGAAGATGTTACTTCATCATTGGTGAAGACCAAGGTGATTACAAAGTTTGTTGAACCTGCTTTAGAAGATAAGAAGCAAAAGAAGCTTGAAGGAAGTAAGCAACAAGAGAACAAAGAAAATGATGAAGGCATGGTTTCTGATTTGCCCAAATATACACCCTTAGATATGTTTCAAGTTCTTTCTCAAGTTAAAGTTTATGTAACTTTTCTAGAAATGATGAGAATAACATAGCATAAGGAAAAGACAATAGCCTTGATTACAGGTGTTGCTAGTAATAAAATTGAACAAGGTAATTATAAAGAAGCAAAGGATGAAGGAGAAATAAAAGAGAAAGAAGTGGAGGGAATTGTGTCACAAATTCCCCCTGTGTATTTAGGGAATTCTATTAATATGTGCCTTGAAAACATAAACCCCCTTTTCTTAAGTGTTGATATAAATAGGAAAACTTTGAGAAAACGTATGATAGATTCAAGGGCATCAAATAATGTTATGCCGATCAAAATCATGGAGGCGATGGGCTTGATAGTAGATACTACTCAAGGTAAATGTTATGCATTGGATTCAAGAGAGGTGCCAGTTATTGGGACTATTAGAGCATTTCCTTATAAACTGGCTCAATATCTTGAGAAGGATTTAGCCATGACTGTATTAGTTGCAGATATCCCACCACATTTTGGGATGCTTTTGTCAAGAAAGTGGAGTGCATCAATGGGGGGTAACATGCAATGTGATCTATCATTTGATATTGTCCACATTGATGGTAAGAATTTCAAGATTGAAAGAGAATCAAAAGTGCCTCATATGATTGAGCATGATCCTATTAAAAATATGACATGTTTTATTGACAATAGTATAAATGAATTCAGGGCTAAGGAATTCCCTGGAAATTGTGATAAGCCTATTGCACCTATCGATATAGAGGTAAAACAATTGTTGGATTGTGATGACTTGTGGACTATGTACTTTGATGGTGCAAGTTCAAAAGAAGGGTCTGGTGCAGGTGTTTTGTTAAGATCCTCGAGTGGAAAGGCATTTAGGTTCTCTTTCACTCTGTTATTTGAATGCACAAATAATGTGGCCGAATATGAAGCCCTCTTACTGGGGCTGAGATTAGCTGAAAAACATGGGATCAAGAAGCTCAAGGTAATTGGAGATTCTGAGCTTGTGGTTTCCCAAGTTAGATCCAGGTATGTGTCAAAGAATAAAAGGTTGAAACAGTATAGGAATGTTGTTTGGGATGAATTGGAAAACTTTGATGCATTTGGTATAAGTTGGATGGGGAGAGGCCACAACAAAGTGGGAGATCTATAAACAAACATTGCATTAAAACCAGATGATATGACCTATGCTGGAATTTCAAAGGTTGAAGTGCAAACCAGACCATCCATTTCTGATAATATAAAAAACTGGCAAGTTTTTGATAGTGATGATGATATACTAAGGTTCTTGAATTATGTGGATGAATATGAAAGTCAAGAAATTGACTTTGGAGAATTTGTTGAAAAAATTGATGGTAAAGATACTGTGTTTGGTAATGAAGTCATTCAGTTAAAAAAAAATACAATTCCTAAGGGTTTAGTTATGCTAGAAAGAGTGTTTGATAATCAGGATAGGACTAAGGCTAATCATGTTGCTTCCCATCCTGATGATTTGGAGGAGATAAACCTTGGAATAGAGGCATCACCAAAAAAGGTGTATATTGGAAATAAATTGTCACCAAAGGTGAGAAGGATGTTGATTGACTTATTGAGGAAGTTCAGACATGTGTTTGCATGGTCTTATGATGATCTTAAGGCATATAGGGAGGATTTATTTCAACATGAGATTCATTTGAGTGACGGTGCTAAGCCATTTAGGAAAAATAAAAGGCCGATTAATCCTACTTTGGCCCCCAAAATGCAAGAAGAATTAACGAAGCTAAGGGATGCAGGGATCATCAAGCCAATCGGACATTCATCCTGGGTGTCAAACTTGGTACCTGTGAGAAATAAAAATGGAGACATTAGGTTATGTGTGGATTTCAAAAACTTGAATGTGTCTTCATTGAAAGATAACTATCCATTATCGAATATGGAAGCCATGTTGCAGAGGGTGGCAGGTTGTGAGTTACTATCTATGATGGATGGGTTCTCTGGTTACAACCAGCTCATGGTCAAGGAGTTTAAGCAGTTTAAGACAACTTTCACTACACCCTGGGGAACCTATGTCCATGTGAGAATTCCTTTTGGTCTAAAAAATGTCGGGGCTTCTTTTCAGAGAGCCATGGATGTGGCATTCTCAGACTTCATTAATTTTTTTTTGGTGATTTACCAGGATGATTTGACAGCATATTCCAAGAAAGAAGATGATCATTGTGAGAATCTGGAGAAGGTATTTAGCAGGGCACTAAAGTATGGTATTTCCTTGAATCCGAAGAAGTGTGATTTTGGGGTAAGGGAAGGAAAACTGTTGGGACATATTGTTTCCAAGGATGGAGTCAAAATTGATCCAGAAAGGGTAATTGCAATAGACAAAATCCCACAATCCTGCAATGTCAAAGGAATACAATCTTTCTTTGGACATATAAACTTCCTAAGGAGGTTTGTGACAAATTTTGTTGAAACAATTCGCCCAATTTCTAAGATTTTTAAGAAGGGAGCCAAGGTTGAATGGGAAGAGGAGTTTGTACAGGCTTTCCAAGCCATTAAGCAAGCAATAAAGGAGGATCATGTGTTAAGAACCCCTGATTTTTCCAAACCCCTACATATTTTTTCATTTTCTTCTTTCCACACAATTGCAACTGTGTTGTTGCAAAAGAATGCAAAGGGTTTTGAACTACCTATAGCCTTTTTCAACAAATATTTACAGGTTGCAGAACTTAAGTATGATATAAATGAAAAGCAGGCATATGCGTTGGTAAAAGCAGTAAAATATTTTAGGACTTATTTGATGGGAGCTACTATAATTGCATATGTACCCAGTGTTGTTGTTAAGGATATTTTCACACAGCAGGAAGTATCAGGAAGACGTTGTAGATGGATCAATAGGATCTAGGAATTCAACATTGAGATCCAGATTACTAAGCTGGTGAGAGGACAAGGATTGTCCAATCTTATGGCCCAAAGTAATCTAGAAGAAAATTAGATAAATTTGCTTGAAGAAGAGAATAGATCACACATATGTGATATGGAACATTCTGAGTGGTATAAGGGTATGATCTATTATTTACAGAAGATGAAATGTCCTGATAATTTGAGTGAAAATGAAAAGAGGACATTGAAATTACATGCTATCAAATATGTTATCATAGCTGGAAAGATCTGGTGGAGAAATAGAGAAGGTGTCATTTTGAAGTGTGTTGACCAAGATCAAGCACAAGGACTCTTGAATGAGATGCATGGTGGAGTTTGTGGAGGGCATTATATGACCAAAATAACTGCACATAAGGTAATGAGGGTTGGATTCTAGTGGCCTACTATCTTTAAAGATGCACACCAATTAGTGAAGACATGCGATGCCTATCAACATTTCTCTGGTAAGTTAAAAAATTTTGGTAACTTGCCCCTAAAACTAGTGGCAGTGCAATCTCCATTCTAGCAATGGGGTATTGATTTTGTAGGGGAAATAGCATGTAAATCTAGTGGAGGCCATTCATGGATATTGGTGGCCACTGATTATTTTACCAAGTGGGTGGAAGCAATTCCAACAAAGAAAGCAACTAGTAAGGTGGTAATTGACTTCCTGATGAGCAATATATTGACTAGGTTCATATGTCTAGAAAGGATTGTGTCAGATAATGCAATTTGTTTCAGATCTGAAGAATACATAGAATTTTGTGAAAAACATGGCATCCAAATTTCTTACTCATCACAATATCACCCACAAGGAAATGGGCAAGAAGAATCAAGCAATAAAAGCTTGATGAAAATCATTAAGAGAATCCTAGATCAATATAAGAAGGCATGGGATTCTAAATTGAGATTAGAAATCTAGGCAGATAGGGTAACTATGAAAAAGGTAATAGGTTGTGCCCCATTTGATTTAGTTTATGGGATAAATGCAAGGTTTCCCCATGTTGTGCATGTTTTGCACACACGCCCCACCGTAGGCAGGGACGCTCTTTTTTCACTCCCAACGGGTTGCTTTGCTCCTGTATCATTTTGTGTACCCCTCATTTTTCTGTCATAGTTGATCAATGCGCCCTTCAAAGTCTCATTTTTGGCTAACCATATTTTTCCCCTAAAATAAAAAATGGCTAAGTCTTGGGTTTTTTGGGCTTCACCTCCTCGCTCGTTCGGTTCGCTTTTTCCTTCATTTTTTGACTTTGGGGATAGGTTTCCTATGGATTTGGGATGTTTTGTGGTGCCCAAGTGAACTGCCAAGGTTTCATTAAGTTTTAGGAAGTTGTGAAACTTTCAAAATAGCATTCTTGCAACAGCATTTCCAGAACGACATTCTGGCCTCTTGTTTCCGGAACGTCCAAATGCTCCTCCAATTTGAAAACAGACTTCAACCCAGATGCTAAAATTAGATCTTGTCCTCCCTAGACCTTTCAAATTCCAAATTTGTAGTCAGGAGATACCATCTAGAGTTCCATGTTCTATTCACCATTTTCAAAACAACATTTCCAGAATGGCATTCCGGCCTCTTGTTTTTGGAACGTCCAAGCGCTCCTCCGATTTGAAAACGGACTTTGACCCAGATGCTAAAATTGGATCTCATCCTCCTTGAAACTTTAAAATTCCAAATTTTCAGCTAGGAGATACCATCCGGAGTTCCATGCTCTGTTCACCATTTTCAAAACAACATTTCCAGAACGACATTCTGGCCTCTTATTTGTGGAACATCCAAGCGCTCCTCCGATTTGAAAATGGAATTTGACCCAGATGCTAAAATTGGATCTTATCCTCCCTAGACCTTTCAAATTCCAAATTTGCAATCAAGAGATACCATCCAGAGTTCCATGCTCTGTTCGCCATTTTCAAAACAACATTTCAGCCTCTTGTTTCCGAAACATCCAAGCGCTCCTCCTATTTGAAAACGGACTTCAACCTAGATGTTAAAATTGGATCTTGTCCTTGTTGGAACTTTCAAATTCCAAATTTTCAGCTGAGAGATACCATCCGGAGTTCCATGCTCTGTTCACCATTTTCAAAACAACATTTTGAGAACGACATTCTGGCCTCTTGTTTCTGGAACATCCAAACGCTCCTTTGATTTGAAAACAGACTTTGACTCAGATGCTAAAATTGGATCTTATCCTCCCTGGACCTTTCAAATTCCTAGTTGGGAGATACCATCCAAATTTCCATGCTATGTTCACCGTTTTCAAAACAACATTTCCAGAACGACATTCCGGCCTCTTATTTTCGGAATGTCCAAGCGCTCCTTCGATTTGAAAATGGACTTCGACCTAGATGCTAAAATTGGATATTATCCTCCTTGAACCTTTCAAATTCCAAATTTTCAGCTAGGAGATACCATCCAGACTTCCATGCTCTGTTTGCCGTTTTCAAAACAACATTTCCAGAATGGCATTCCAGCCTCTTGTTTCTGGAATGTCCAAGCACTCCTTCGATTTGAAAATGGACTTCGACCCAAATGCTAAAATTGGATCTTATCCTCTTTGGACCTTTCAAATTCCAAATTTTCAGTCGGGAGATACCATCCGGAGTTCCATGCTCTGTTCACCATTTTCAAAACAACATTTCTAGAACGGCATTCCGACCTCTTGTTTCTGGAACGCCCAAGCACTCTACCGATTTGAAAATGGACTTCGACCCAGATGCTAAAATTGGATCTTATCCTCCCTAGAGCTTTCAAATTCTAAATTTTTAGTTGAGAGATACCATCCGGAGTTCCATTCTCTGTTCGTCATTTTCAAAACAACATTTTCAGAACGACATTCCGGCCTCTTATTTTCGGAATGTCCAAGCGCTCCTCCGATTTGAAAACAGACTTCAACCCAGATGCTAAAATTGGATCTTATCCTCTTTGGACCTTTCAAATTCAAAATTTTCAGCCAGGAGATACCATCCGGAGTTCCATGCTCTATTCGTCGTTTTCAAAACAACATTTCCAGAATGACATTTTGGCCTCTTGTTTCCAGAATGTCCAAGCGCTTCTCCGATTTGAAAATGGACTTTGACCCAAATGCTAAAATTGGATCTTATCCTACCTGGACCTTTCAAATTCCAAACTTGCAACCTGGAGATACCATCCAAGTCACCGTGCCCTGTTCGCCGTTTTCAAAACAACATTCCGACCTCTCGGTCTCGGAACGCTCAAACGCTCTCCAGTTTCAAGAAGCCTACTGCAGATCCATTGGGAGACCCATTGAGAAAGTTGAACAAGGAGAAGCACGTGGTTCCCATCACCATTCATTTTTTTCCCACCTCCCCTCGTGGTGCCCATCAATAGAGCTGGCATCAAAAGAAGGCCTATGCTAAGGAAGTCAATGACAAAATGCAAGGAAGTTTGTCCTACTTTTCACCAGATGATGATGATCTTTGGGGGTTGTCCGCTTGAATCAGGGGCAACCAATCCATTGATGCCAATCATTGACAAACCTAGTTGATCCAATGAAGAATGTTGCAAGTCCATCTTAAAGAAGGCAGCTTTTAGGTAGTTTCAGCTACAGTAAAAGGGAAATTAGCTAGAAGACAAAACTGCTACAACACCTGGGCACTAAAAGACAAAATAGGGAAAAGACAAAGATGAATTTTAAATTGCTGAATATTTTGGGGTAGGTGAAGCCCTAATGTAATTGAATCTGAGCCACACAATGTAACTCAATCATAGCCATTTATTTGGGCTTTGGAAAACTATAAATAGGGATCTTCCCCTCATTTGTAAGGGTTGGAGAGGTGTTGTAAAAACATTCTGCAACAATAGAAAGCAGAATTGCATGATCTATGGGTGTTACTTTTGAGTTTGTTCATTATGTGTGCATGGTTCTACCTTCCCTTTTAGTTTAGTTGTTATTTTCTTGAATGGAAGTGGTAATGGTGATTGTTATTTCAGTATTTAATGAATTTCTAGCCCATACTTTTGGCACTTGTTGATGACAAGTTGTTGTGCAAAGTTAGCCTGGGCTTCTTTATTTGATTGCTATAACTTAGTTCACTTGCATGATCATGATGTGTGTATGCAAACTGAAAATCTACAGTCCTTAGAAGATTACACTGGTTTTGTGTAACTGTAGGATCCTCTTGGCCAAGAAAAACCCAGTTTAGGGAGTTTGTCTACTGTAACAGCCTCCATGATCACTGTTCATTCTTAGTTTTAGATCCAGGAACCCTCTCTCTTCCTTGCCCTTTTTCCTTTTTTTTAATAAGTAACCTTAGACAAGGTTCATTGCACATTATAAAGCTAAATCTAGTGTTGACATGGAGTTCTAGATTGATGTTTGAACCTACAGCAAATGCTCAACAACTCTCCCATCTTAAGAACTCCATTTGCAGATCCAACTTCCCCACTTTGTAACTCATCCATAAGTCCACCTTGTGATTCTAGAAAATCACATAAAATCAACTAATATATTCCAAGCATCACCATGACCTGACATCTGAGAGACCTTGGGATAGTGTTTTTCAATTTCATTGTGGAAGATTGTCTTTCAAGAGAGGTAGTGCACCTATGTATTACTTGTGTTGAGAAAAGCATAAAAACACCATTAACACCCCAAAATAACCTGATGGAAATGTATAAGTTTGTCCAAATCTATGATAATGAAATAGATGATGAAATGCAATTAAGAGTGGAATCTCTCATAGAATTAGATGAAACTAGGAGGGAAGCTCAAATGAAAAATGCAAAATTGCAATTGCAAGTAAAAAATTTGTATGATAAAAGGGCAACTGCAAGGAGCTTACAGGATGGAGATTTGGTCTTAATGTGGAATGCCAGATTGGAGGATAAAGGAAAACATGGGAAATTTGATGCAATCTGATTGGGTCCATTTTTTATCAATAGGAAGTGGGGTGAAGACTCCTACTTCCTCCAAGATATGATAGGAGACATTTTCGAACTGCCAGTTCATGGACAGTTCTTGAAGTTGTACTTCACTTGAAGTATTATTTTCCATGAACAGATTTTAGGTTTGTACATATGTTAGTGGTAGGTTTCTTTCCTGTTGGGTTGTTTTGTCTGGACAATCCCTTTTGGTCACCTCTGTAATTGGTTTGCTCAACCTGAGATTCTAAAATCTCACTTCATTCTAGTGGAATGAACGTCCCCAACTAGAGCCACTGATAGAACTTGAAATTTCTAGTCTTTGAATTCCATTTTATCTTACACTTGTCTCGGTCTTTCATATTGTTTGGAAAAAACCTAAGGTTGGGCTTTTTAATTTTATCTTCATGAAAAACCCTAGTGTTTTATCTTACACCTTGGGTACGATCTATTTGGCCATTACCTTTATGAAGGGGGTTTTAAAAAAAGTTATACCCCATCGCTTCGTCTAAGTCCGGCCCCTTTCGATTTATTGTTTTAATTCCTTCACCTGACTTTATTATTCCCTAAGTCTAGGTTGGCCCTGTGCTCCCATGTTTAAAAACAACTTAAGCCATTGTTTTTTGTCAGCCTAGTGATGTCCCCTCAAACCTTTTAATAAATATTTTATATTTTACAAGGGACAAATTTTCATGACCGTAGATCAACCATCATTTGATCGCAATCATTCCCTGCCATCCCGTGATGACCCCACCATAGAGTCTCAACTAATTGTGATATCACGGGTGAGCACCACGTGTCTCACTTGGTGAAGCCGAAGAGATGATAAAAATGTTTTAATACATTTTTCAAGTTTTAATAAATTATGTAGCGGGTTACTAAAGTGGTTACAAGATGCATGTGCTTCAAATCAACGAAGATGTTATATCTTGATGGGAAATATGCTTGATGGTTACTGATAAGGTTGGCGACTACATTGAATGAATAAGATTGCCGATGGTTGAGATCTGCAGTTTCCCACCATCACGTGATCAGAAGTTGCAAGGTCTTTATTGATCACGATATCACGGGTGAATGCCATGTGGATTTCTTTGGCGATGCATAATATGGTGGGCCCTTATTTCCATGATGGAGATCATGTTAGCTTGTTTTGAAGGTAACTGTTCGATGATCTCACAAAAGTTAAGGATCAATGGATGGTATTTGAATTTGCATCAAATGTGATTGGAGCTGTTTGCCTAGTGTGCGAGTAAACTTTAATGGCGGACGAGATGTCTACTGGCATGATTTGATCGAAATAAAGCGACTATTATTTTGCCCTATTGTCTGACAAAGCATTCAAACATCTTTGCAAAGTAGTTTTAGAGCCAAGGACAAAGTTACAAGTTGTCACAGCGAAAATTTGGGTTTCTGCAAAGCACAAAGCCATGAGTTATTTTCTATACCTCCTAGTTAATTTGTTTGAGAATTTTGGGAAAATTCTAGTGCGCTTGTCGGAGAGCTTATTGATAATTTTTTTTAGGGCTATAGGTTAGTTGAATTGTGAGAAATTGCAAGGTTATATTCTGTAATTTCATTTTTTGCGTAGCCCTAGTTTGTTTAAAGGTTTAAAATATTAAGGAAGCCCTAGTTTACCCAAGATGGCACCGTCAAAGCAACATTCTGGCCAGCTTGATTATTTACATAGAAATTTATATGATGACTTCCTAGATCAATTGCCATCGTCAACTAATAATAGGAAGAAGGGGTTGGTTTTGATGCGTGGAAGAACCCTAGGGGAGGGATTAGTATATAACTATTCCAACATTATTGATGCTAGGGTTCCCATGACAAGTTTGGAGATGTTTAGGTTGTGGTATGGACAGAGAAATTTTCCCCACCCCTTCTTGAATGGTTGGATGTCTGACATGGGGAAGTTGTTGGTACCAAATGTATTCCCCGACATGGATTTGCTTAGGGCAGTGGTCGTATGTTATGACCATGTTACACGGGTAATTAAAGATAATGACAAATAGATTATGTTGAGCATGACCAAAGAGGAATTCCAACTAGTTTTTGGTTTGAGTGAGTCTAGTACATTCTTGGTTCCTATTGATCTTGAGGAGATGAAACAAGAGTATGGGAGGTTGAAGTCACTTTTCAAGGTTAAGTTGCTCCCACCTCATTTGGCAAGGGTAGGTGGTTCAAATTTCTATATTAGCCCTAGTGACCAAGAGCCTTTCAGGCTAAACTATTTTACAAATCACTTCTTGATCACCTTTTACTCATTGTGCCAGATTTTGGGTTTTAACCCTAATACAGTGATGCCAATTGCTTACATGTTTATGGGGGTTCAAATACAACACCCTAATTTCTCAGTAATCTATTATTTTGCTTCCTTTTTCGTCGGAAAGATATATGAAGGGCTGTTAAAGTTGCAGCAAAAGGATGCAGGCACTCCATTATTCTAGTATTTCATGTTGATGTACATGTTCTTGTACAAGAATGTTGATTTCCTCTTTGAGAAGATGGAGTTAAGGCAAATGGTTAATGGAGAAAGCTTGCTAGTGCAAGCATGGACTGTTGATCTATCTTATAACAGGGAGAGTTCCAGTTTTGTGTAGTTTGATAACTATTTTTCTTCTAGATTGAGGGCTTGGTTGATGGTAAATGTACCTAGAACCCCTGAAGAGTTACATTATTTCCTCGGACCGAAGGGGAGGAAGCTAGAATTGAGAGTTTGTCACAACTGGGGTGACATTATCCTATACCCAATCAACACTATCTTGAGAGTGTATGGTTTCCAAGGGACCCCACATATACTGCCATACAATGTGCCACCAAGACTAGGATTTGTAGAAGTTATGTGGTAGATTGGTTGTATCCATGAGGACAACCTTACCGAGAAAGGTAAAGGAAATTTTTTCCCTGATTACACTGTAGTGTCAGATTTTATGTTTTCAAAGGGAGGTTGGGTCCACTTTGGGAAATATTTTGATGATTACCACTTGAGGTGTGGTCCCAAGTGGCAGCATGATTCTGAGGGCTTCTTTTCCCTTTTCAGACAATGAATAAAAGGTGGTAAGTTTGTGCATGAGTTCAAATTTCTTGAGGATTTGATCAGGAATGAGTTTGATTTGAATAAGCATGAATTGAGCAAGGAGAAATGGATAGCTTATGAAAATCTATTAGCCATTGTGCACAAAATGGATCCTAAATATGATCCATTGATGGAGTTTAGTCCATTTCATAAGAAAATTGACTTTTTGATGGACAACTTTAAAGAAACCATGGGCATCTTAATGAAAAAAAAGATAAACTTGGAGATGGATCAAGGTATACAAGAGCAAGATGCCAGGCCTATTGAGATGAGGCCAACATACCAACCTACAGAGAAGTGACCTATCTATAGAAGGAAAATAAATGATAGCAGTGATGAGGAAGAAGAGAATAAAAAGGGAAAAAAAATCATGAAAGCGTCAGCATAGCCAGGTCAAAAGATCAAAGCACCTGGGGGAATTAAAATTATTGATTTGGAATCATCACCTGAGGATAGCCCTTCACCACCACCATCAGAGCCAAGCCCTAAGAGGAAAAGGATTGAGAAAGTACAAGAGGATCTGATGGATGAAATTATTGTCATAGACCAGGATATGCAGGTGGGTATGCCTTCTCTTCCCAGGCTAGCTGAATTGGTCTTGTCTGATTTGGATATGAAAGGAAAGTGTGTACAAGATGCCAGGATGGAGGCATGTAAGGCATTTTTGGATGATGATGCAGTTTTCAAAACTCTAGTCTTCTTGCAATTAGTATGGAGAATGAAGCTGGAGGAGTATCAAGATAAGTGCAAGAGAAGAAGAGAGTTGAGGTCTGATAGGTCAGACCAGGAGAATGATGATGAGGTGAAAACTGAATTAATGGAAGAATTTAAGAGCATCACTCCTAAGGAGGGGAGAAAACTAGTGACTCGGGCTGGTGTATTTATTTTACCTGAGTGTGACATTGCAAATGTAGTAGCTTTTGATTCTATTCTTAATTCCAAGCATCCCCTGTAGGATTCTGAAGAAGAGGTCAAGGCAACATTGCAAGATTCTACCTTCAGTGAAGAATATGAGACCTTAGCAATTTGGGCTTTGGCTCCTCAAGGTAGAAAGAACAATGTCACTAACATTAACCCAAACCTAAGGAGAGGGTTAATAATAAAAAGAGCCTCAGAGAGCTCAACCATAGAGGCTACTAATCTAACTATGAATGTGACCAAATTGGCCCAAAAGATCGCTGAGAGAGAGGAGGCTGAAAATAAAAGCTTAATGGAAAAGTATAACTTTATAATATGAGAGTACAACAAGGTGCAACAAAGGAATGTTGAGATGCAGACTGAGGTGGATAGGTTGAAATACAGGCAAATTAGGGAGACATCAAGTGCTCTAGGTATTATGACATTTCCTTCCACATCAGGATCAATACCTCCTGCTTCTCCTATTGTTTCTACACTAGGGTCCCCCAGCCAAGCTCCTTCCCTTAGTCCTACATTAGAGCCAATTGAGGAGGAAGTAGAATGCTATGTTGATCCCACCAAGAAGTAGCTAATGCATAAGATTACAGAGTTACAGGAAGCCTTAAAGGCAAGTGAGGAGGGATCACTTGTAAAGTAGGGGGAGATTGTTAATATAGTTTTGAGACATTAAAATGAAAAGGTTGATGGCAGATTTCCATCCGTGTATTCTTTATATTCTTTATTATTGGATGGAATAAAGAGCATTAACAGGGATCAGGAGGTAGTATTACCATTAATTGAGAAGTGGATCCCCAGGGCCAATGATTTAGACATAATGTACAAAGCCTCAAGTTTTGATACAAATAATAGGCCCCAATCATTAAGGCCTACTCAAATTTTAGTTAAGTCATTGCAAGGTTTTCAGGCCTTCCCAGATGACTTGAGTAGGAAGACCAGGGAGTTGGTAAAGATTTTTGATGATTGGAGTGACACATATTTACCTGATATAATTGATGAGCAGGGAAATGTTAAATCACTGCAATAGTGGCAGGATTGAGCAAATGAGGTCATCAATGCACAAATTAAATTGATTTGTGATGAATCAGATTATGACTTGTTGGTGAGATGTATGGACAAGATTATTAGTACCAGCTCATTTTTGGAATCTTTTGAGAAAGAAGCAAATCAGGTGTTGGTTAAGTACACACCTTATAATGCTAAGATGAATGAGGTATTTAGTTTTGATTGGCCAGCTAATGAAGAATACTAGAGATGGGTAAATGTTTACCTAACTGGGGAAGAGTGAAACAGAGTTGGCTACTAGCAGTTAACAACTTAGCTATTGCAATTACAATAGATTCCAGTTTGTTTTTTGTGGCAGTCTTGTCATAGGATTCTTGAAGTTTTGTTGGTGCATCAACCATTCTCAGTGGGCAGGATGAACAAGAAGACTCTCCAGGGATCAACTGTTGTAACAAATTTTTGAAATATCATAGGGTGGTCCAAGTGATTGATGACATGTGTACTTATGGCCTGATGCTTGTTTTCTCCTTCATTTTCTATAAGAAGGATTTCAAGGCCAGAAGTATGAGTTAGCAAGTTAGATAATTTTGGTCGAGTCTAGGTGAAGTTGCAGAGCAACTGTAAAGTCTGATGGTTTTAGTGAAAATGCAATTTAGGTTTTGAGTCATTCTGTAGTAGGTTTTAAACTCATGGGAATTTTATGTTTTATGACAATACTAGCAGTTGAATTGAAATGATTTATTTCAAACTCATGTCTCTCCATTGTACAAGAATATCAGAATTTTGAATAAAATGATCAAGGGTTGTTCCGTTCATCTCACTGTTGTGGTGTGTATGATTCTTGTTTTAGCTTTAATGGGATTGTAGGTGGATATGTTTTGTATAGGGATTTGATAGGTATTACTGGGTTTGAATTCATATAGGTGATATTGTAATGCAATATTATCAAAGATTTTACATGTTATGTGTTAAATCTGTCATGAACCCTTAAATGCTCATGAATTTGACTCCTCCAATGGTATATGGCACTGATATAAGTTGTACTTATTCTTGAGGTTCAGTATTTTTTATTTATTTACTTAGAGCTTGCTACAAATTGCAAATCAATGACTATCTTATAGTGTGAAATGTTTTTGTAGTTATCTCATGCTCCAAATAGTTGATATTATTGATGAACAACCAATTCTATTTAGTATTATCATGTTATGTTGAACTATTAAATGATATTTTTTGTTGTTGTTAATGTTGTTTATAATAATGCTGCAAAGGTTGTAAACACATTAAGGGATCACCCTCTCAGGTCTTGTAGAGCCCAAAGTGTAGGAGGTTTGTTAAAATCTTCATCAGTTGGTCCAGGTCCTTTGAGTTGCCCTTGATTGGAATTGGAAATTCCATAGGTAGATTAGAAGGTCAACCTGGTTATGGTAAAAACAACCAACACTACAAAAGGCTTCTCCTAGTTGATTCCACATGCTAATTTAATTTAATATCAAGCTCTTGTACCACTACAAGGTTTTTCCCTTAAATGAAGTGTTTGACAATCTATTGCAAACACTACTCAAACTTATAATTTGGTAATTTGGTAGTCTTGAGAATTATCCTTCTATTTCAAGGTGAAAATTTTAGCCACACTAATACCTATGTCTACCTAACTTCAAGTAAATTCAACCCTTAGTTCCTCCACTTATTTCATTAGTGATCATCTGGCTCCTAATAGTAACCAACTCCATCCCCAATGCATCTAGCTTTCATTTTTCATTTTATTCCTTAATAATCCTATTGGAAATCAAATCCGCAATGTCATTTTTCTTGAGTCCCTTTCATTTTTTCTTTCTTAACCATATTTGACCAATTATTTATAACTAATATGAGACATCCTAAATGGGTCCCCTAAGTGTCAAAAAATGAAAAATGTAATGTCCCAAAGTAAATATTTTGTTTACTTATTAAAATATATCAATAAAAAAAATGAGACCAAAAGATTTATTTCAAACCCTTGTGAAGTTACTTTTCTAAACAATTTGAAATACCCACAAATATTAAGCAATTTTCCACCTTAAAAAGCACAATAAAAACAACCAATCAACACCAAACTTGCAAAAATTTGAAATAAAAAAACCATCAACTTTATTATTGATATATATCATAATTTTATAGAAAATATATTGTTATGACAATAAATTTAAACATCAACAATCAGAATTACAAATTGGCACAAAAATTGCATAGAAATCACACCTTGTCGAAACACAAGACTACCAAACTAAAGCACTAAATTCGTCCAATATTCTCCACATAAAATAATAATGTCCTCATCTCTTGGAAATAATTTGAAAAAATAAAATAAAATTACTCACAACAACAAAGACAACATAAGATTATCACTCCTCAAACCTTCAAAAAACACACTGTTGAAAGCACACGTTGACAACACTGGAAAACTTCAAATTGAAAATGATAAGTGACAACCTATAAAAATGATGTAGAATGATATAAAAAAATGATAACATCCAAAATTACATGCTACAACAAAACACACTCCAACAAAATGTAATCCAAACAACAATCAAAACTACACACTTCTTCACCTGCAACCTGCAACCAAACAAGCACACATTGAAGTTGAACTATTCTACAAATATTTGAAGCTTCTGTGAAATCTATAAATGATATTTATCTTTGAACCAAATTGGTTTCTTCCTCTTTTTCTTATCTCCAATGGGTTTTCATCCATAGAATATTTTTGTATGAACACAAGTGTCTAGTCAAATTTTGGTAGAGATTTTGTATGATAAAATGAGATACCCTAAATGTGTAAAACCTCAAAATATATAAAGAAACAATTAAAAATGCTTCATTTTGTGGGAAAATAATAAATAAAATTTTATTTTAATTCCCACACCACCTTGCATGCCAAAATAGGCCATTACTTACAACTATCAACTTGTAGTTACACCCTACACAAATGTTGTCATAACTATCATAAATATTATAAAAATAGCTTATGGCTATGAAAATATTATCTTATCCATACTTATGGAAAAGGAGAGGGAGGGACTAGGCACGGGTTCCAACGGTCATTTTCCCTCTTTGGACGAAGCTCGGGTTTTGCCGGAGCCAAGTCTGTTGGACAAGGCTTCTAAGGGCATATTTGGTGGCACTACGGCGGACAATGGATGTAGTAAACTCAAAGATGGAGGTGACTGTCTTATGGGGAAACGATGGCTGGAGTCTGTGGGGCACGGTGGAGCCAAGTATTTAGGGAATGGTGGCCAATCACAAGGTCAGCAAAACGACATTTTGGTTGGGATTAATGGAGCGGGCAGGGAGTCTAAGCGGACCAGAGCAGAGGGAAGCAAATCAAAAAATGAGAAGGCTGTGCTGCTTCAAAATAGAAGATCCGTGGGGGGTAGTGGTGAGGATCTTGCTTCCCGTTTCTCAGAGAAATCAATCACTATGGTGTTAAATGGGGAGTTGGAGCAAGAAGTAGTCTCCAATGAAAATGTATTTTCTGGGTTGGGCCTCATTGGGAGATTCAAAGGTTTTTGGCCAAGCCTGAATGACCTCCACTAGTGGATCTCTAACTTCTGGAAACCTCTGTTGGATGGGTATGTTCAGATTTACTCAATGGCTAAAGGTTCTTTTGTAGTGTTCTTGAAAAAGAACAAGATAGAAGGATGATTCTCTATGATTATCATTGGGATTGGGATGAAAAACACACTTTGATGTTAAAGCCATGGCATCCGGATTTCAACCCAACTACTAAATTTTTTGAGAGTACTCCCATTTGGGTGAGACTTCCTAACCTCCCCCTGCAACTCTGGTTTGATTCTTGCTTAGAGGCTATTGGAAACTCTTTACGAGACTTCTTAATGGTGGATGATGGGTCTTCAAATCTACTGCATTCGACCTATGCCCGAATTTTGGTAGAAATGAATGTGTCCAAGGTGCCCTCGGAGGAGATTCATTTGCAGTATTTGAAGGGTTGTTGGGTGTAGCCCTTGGACTATGAAGGGCTACCTTTTAGGTGTAGAATCTATCATCAGTCAGGTCATTTAGCAGTAGAATGTGCCAAACGCAAAGCTAATAAATTTGCTTCTTGGTGGAAAGACGCCTCTAGCCAAAACTACATGGTGGAGAAATGGGAGGAAACACTTGTGTGCCCTCAGACTAAAGACACTGAGGAGGAGAATCAGGCTAGTATGGTGGAGGATCGTCAGGAAAGAGAGGAGACAAAGCTAATCAAGAAGACATCGATACAGGAGGATAGAAGAGAGGTGTTACATCTAGACAAGATGACCCCAAGGTAGGAGGAGTTTGATGCAAGGACTAGTGAAACAGTTGTTGTTGATGGAAGTGACAAAGTATTGACCTTCAAATTAGGGGCTGCAACACCAGAATTTCACAAAAAGATTGGTGTTGTGAGGTAGTAGGAGGTAGATGCCGGAAAACAAAAGGCTGATGAGCAACATCAAAAAACATGTTTTAGTGGGGTGGGAGTCTGGAGGAGCCCCCGGGTTTTATCTTTGGACTGGAAGAAGGAGGAAGCATGGGTGGAGGACAGGTGGCAAATGGTAGAGGGGAAGAAAACAAAGAAGGTGAAGAAGAAAGCACTAACAATGGTCCTTCATTCTCAGTCCAAAGTTAGATCAAAGTCAGCTTCAAGTTCTTAACCTTGTGTTTGAGGTATGGGATTTGGTGGGGTTTGGATAGGAGTGATGTTGATGCAATTTTGGTTTTAGCAATGTAATCTCTATTTTAATTCTCAATAAAATAAACTTTGTTATTGATAAAAATATATATATATATATATATATATTAACTCCAAAATTCATAGAAAATAATTGAAATATTAAATAGAATATTTTCCCTAATTAAAATTCTAATATGTGAGAAAATAGAAATGATATAATATTATTACCAAATTATTTTTTATAGAAAGGGTACATGACTTAAAAATCCAACAAAAGTCCAAGTTTGGGTTGTTTTTGGTGTTTTATGTTTTTTGACATTTCAATTTTTTTGGGGTTGTCCATACCTACATACCTTCTCTACCAATCCCAACAACCCACTTAAGTCCTTGTTAAAATATTGAATGTAATGTTTTGTCATATTTTTAGAGTTTATCATCTCTTGCTACCATTCCTTTGGCATTCCCAAGCCTCAAAGCTTGAAAATTTGTTAGAAGTCCAAGTCCTTTCTATCCACTGGACTTTTGAACTTCCTCATCCATCCCATCCCTTAGTACTCATTACTGTTCATATTTTCTTCTTGAGGTATGGGATTTGGTGGGGTTTGGATAGGAGTGATGTTGATGCAATTTTGGTTTTAGCAATGTAATCTCTATTTTAATTCTCAATAAAATAAACTTTGTTATTGATAAAAATATATATATATATTAACTCCAAAATTCATACAAAATAATTGAAATATTAAATAGAATATTTTCCCTAATTAAAATTCTAGTATGTGAGAAAATAGAAATGATATAATATTATTACCAAATTATTTTTTATAGAAAGGGTACATGACTTAAAAATCCAACAAAAGTCCAAGTTTGGGTTGTTTTTGGTGTTTTATGTTTTTTGACATTTCAATTTTTTTGGGGTTGTCCATACCTACATACCTTCTCTACCAATCCCAACAACCCACTTAAGTCCTTGTTAAAATATTGAATGTAATGTTTTGTCATATTTTTAGAGTTTATCATCTCTTGCTACCATTCCTTTGGCATTCCCAAGCCTCGAAGCTTGAAAATTTGTTAGAAGTCCAAGTCCTTTCTATCCACTAGACTTTTGAACTTCCTCATCCATCCCATCCCTTAGTACTCATTACTGTTCATATTTTCTTCTTGAGCTCAAATTCCTTGCACTCCAAAAATAGATTATCTCACGGGGTTAAAATTTAAACTTTTCCCTTAATCAAGTACCAATTTCCACCAACCTCTAAAAGTCTGAAACTCCATCTATTACTTTATGTAAACTATCAAAGTCACAGTTTCAACTACTTTCTTGACTTAATACCAAGTTAAGCCTCATCCTAACATCCTAATGTCTTGTTCCTATCAAGGTTCCCCTTTCAGCATTCCTCCATCTCACATATCCTCTAGTATGACTTCCCTATCGCCCTTGATTCCTCATCACTCTAATCCTTGGCATGTAGTATATGTTACCCTGTCCCCTGATAGTTCGAAACTCCCACTATTTTCCACTATGAAATTGACATACTTGCTATTATTGTAGATCAATTCTCCAAAATACTTGCATTTATTCTTAGATCTCCTCAGTGATCTAGGGATTCCATTTTGGAAGGAAGTGAAAGGTTTCAAAATAATTGAGTTTGACTTGCATTTAGTAGGCAAGTAGCCCATGAAGGTCACCAAATTTTTTTCTAATGGTATTATGTGGCTAGGTGAGTATGATAGTTGGAGGTGATTTTAGTGCAAAAAAAATAGCAAGGAGAAAGATCCTTCCACACCACCAAGGAGTCCATGAAATTATGAAGGATAGAAAAGAACGTGCTTAAATGAGCAGTGACAGTTCTTAAGCACTTCTAGGAGATTTTCACACAAGAAGATCTAGTTAACAACTCCATAACATCAATTGATATTATCAAGGATTTTCAATGAGAGAAATTAACATGTTTTCCACTTCTATGCCTAGAATAAGGTGAAGCCAATTGAAGCATTAAAGAGGAAATTAAATTCTTTGTTCTCCTTTTGAATACATCTTCCTTATTTCTCTCACACAATCAATTACTCTTCTTCTATATCTTTTTTAATTAGGTGAAATATGGGAGGATTGACTTTTGGTGTTAGTTTTTTCGTATTGAATTTGTAACACATTCTTGATCCTTCACAATAAATAGAAAAACTAATTATTGGTTTTCTCTTGTACAATTCCATTGTGTTTTCTTGAAGAATTGAATGTTTCTCTTGTGGATATTAATCACTTTTATAGTTGCACCATTATTCTCCTAACCTTTGTGATAATATTCCATAAGTTTGTGTGAATGTAAATCATATCCTTGAAGTTGATTAATGATTGATGAGAAAATCTATTTGTTCTCTTAGAATTGGTGCATTACCATCATTTTATTCTTAAGCATTTATTTTCCTCTTTTCATCTTAATCAACAACTTAAAATTAGGATTAGGCCTTTGAGAGTGAATCAAGCATAGTTTATGTGAGCATAATCATAACATAAGCTAAACACACTAGATCCAATAGATTCTAAGCAGTATCTAACTAGTTAAGCTATACTCCCAATGAAATACTTGAAAACATAGAACGAAGAAGTCATTTAAATATAAACAATGAAGAAATGCATAAAGGAACCGAGTTAAATGCCTCAAACCTCATCCCATTGGGGGATTGGTGGTGCATTGATGTGGAATGTCAGCCCTTTCTCAATCCCTAGATTGAAATAAGCATCTAAATGAACTTCATTGATGAATATTAATAAAAACTAAGCTAAAGATGGATAAAAAGCTAAAATGGATGTAAGATCGATGAAAGTGAGTATGCAAATGTGTAGCATAACTTTGCTAAAATGGAAGTGGATCCTTTTCTCATAGAAATGAGGAGTATTTATAGGAGAAAATGCTGAATCAATGGTCAGTATTGATTTGATCAATCAATGGATGAGAAGTAATGAGAGGTGAAGGCATGCATCAAGGATTCTCATCGATGGATGAGAATGCAAGTTGACAAGGATCAAGGATTTAATCAATGGTTCTCATTGATTCAAAGAAGCAAACTTCCTAAAAATTAGGAACTATTAGGAATAATATTCCATTTTGGAGCAGTTCAAATGGAAGAATATTCCAAGGGAATATTCCCTTGAAAGTGGGATGGTGAGGGAAAATAGCAATTTAGATAATTTAAACATTTTTTAAAATAATTGTGCAAGATGAGTGAAATTGGGATGCTCATTAAATAATTAATTTATTTAATGAAAGTTGGTTAAATGACATTTAATTCAATAATTATTATTATTTAATTAAATGAGAATACATAAGCAATTTAATTAAATAATTTGTATTACCTAATTAAATAAGACGAAAATTAGTGTGAAAGGGGATGAATTAACCAAATAATATTGACTGTTTGAATCAAAAAGAGGTGATTTAGGATGGAATGGTGTTAGTAATCAAATTCAGATGTGCAATATCAATCATGACAATTTTAAGTGTCTACATTTTTCCCCTCTTTGAAGCGAGGTACCTATTTCATTGGTTCAAAGACTGACGCTCTTCAGATTTACACTACTGCTTAGATCAAAAAAATTAAAAATCATGATTTTTCAAATGCCACATTATTGCCCCACGAACAAAATCAAGCTAGTACCCTACCCCCTCAAGAGATCAGGCAAAAAAATTATTTTTTGGGGCGAGGTCACGACTAAGGTTTAACATTGATTCTGGTGCAAAAAATAGGCTCTAAGGCGTGAAAACAAGCTCAAAAACATGAAAAATGCCTCAAAATAGGCCCCCATAGATCAAAAATTGATAAAAGAGGACTAAAATCCCATTTTCCCCTCAAATGAGGGAAAAAACCATAACTTTTAGGCTTAAATAGAGGTGGAGGGGTCATTTTCAAGTCATTTGCACTCATAGCCCTAGTGAAACCCTATTAATTTTGCTCTGAAACCTTTGCGGAATGGCTTATCGTGAGCTCCCACAACACCTCGCGAATAGGGTACGAGAGTATCAATGGGAAAGAGACGTAGGACCTCTGGTATGAAAATTAAAAATTTCCTCATTTTTCATGTTTTAATGCATAAAATGCTAGGTTAATTAGATCAATCAAAAGTGTCACTCTTTAGCGACACTTTTATCATGGACAACGATGCTTTGGCTGGAGTAGCGGTGCTATTGTAGATAGTGTTTCTTTTGCCTAGTTAGGTTCAACATCACTATTGAAATATCGACACACTTTTGAAAATGGCGATGTGGTAGATTTTAGGGTTCAGTGACACTTTTGAAATGTCATCGCGCTTTTGCGCAAAGCGTTGCTTTTGATATTTAGGTTTAGTGTCACTATTGAAATACCAACACGCTTTTGAGAATAGTGGTGCTATTGACATTTTGGTACAGTGGGACACACAAAATACTGCCATGCTTTTGAAAATTAGAGTTAGAAACTTGAAATTTTATAAGTTTTTTGGTAATTTTGATGCGGTACGCTTCATTTGTGCAAGAAATTATTCATCGGATTCAGTCGAGGGAGCATAGACCTAGCCTCTTGTCTTGCGTTTTCCATTTGACTGAATAGGAAAAATTCTTCCTTAGAGTGATCAAGCTCGGTTTTGTGGCACATATGCTAGAGATCAGGACACACCTACCCATGATGTCAATGTTGATTGAGTGATGGCATAGCGAGAATTCATCTTTCCACCTACCTATTGGAGAGGCTACTATCACTTTGGATGATTTTTAGCATATCCTACGAGTGTTGATCTATAGTGAGTAGGTTATCTATGATGTGGATGCCGAGATTGATGCTTGCTACAAGGTGCTTAGCGTTGATTCCCTCTAGATAGAGATTGCACAGATTGACTTGCAGGATTATAGAGGACAAGCACTAGACTTGACCTTAGTTATTGGAGCTTTGATTTGTGGAGTTCTCATGCCAGACAGGTGGGGTCGAAGCTTCAACATTGGTTGGGGACTTGCCTCAGCATGAATGATAGCTAAAATGACTTGCTTTGCCTAGGCCCCTGTGATTCTAGCATCATTATACCATGATATGCATCAGGTGGTCTACATGGGAGGGCAAAGTATAGGATACAACGTTACACTCCTACATATCTAGGCTTGGGAGCACATTTTCATGCTCATACCTACTATCACATTGGTATATATTGACATGGATGAGCCTATAGTCTACCACTATGGATCCATGACTACGTTGCATCATACAGGTCCAACAAGTATCCCATACTGAAGACGGGTTATCAACAACATGATAGTGTTTCAGTGCATACCATGGTTGTAGGAACCACCATGGTATGATGATCATGAGAACCTATTCTATGTCAAATAGACCAAATACATGCGGGGTTGTGAGCATTCTATGATCAAGAGGTACCTTCCAAATTGGGTTGCCTGATAGTTTGGGGAGGTTCAGGATGTCGTCCCCTAGGAGTATCGAGTTGTGTTCACACATAACACTAGAGAGACCGACTAGGGGTCACTGATTCACCTAAGGTGGCCATTAATAAATTTAGATAGCTTGTGCCCCAACCATGGTATACACCGATGGACCATATGATGCAGGAACTACACTTGCCTATGATGCATGGTGGTTACAGTTTGCACTAGTTCGGTTGATAAACCTAGTAGTGAGATAGGTACCAGGTAGGGGGAGGGGGTAGGGATCAGGTAGGTGATAGGGGAGAGGACACCAAAATCCCCCTCATGATGGACAATAGTCAAGTCATGACAACTAGGTGCTGGGTCATGATGGACAACATCCACTAGTTCATCCATCGAGGCCACCATCCCCACCATGCTAGTAGTAGCAGCAACAACAATAGGCACAGGGTCCTGATCCATGGGATGCCTAGATTTTGGCACTTACTATAGAGAGGGACCAACTTCGTCAATAGGTCTAGCAACTAATAAGGGAGTAGGATCCAGCTTGCACAGAGATCTAGAGGTTCACTGGTGAGCGTGACTAGGAGCGACAGTAGAGATAGCAGGTGGGTTTGCAACTTGCTTAGGAGACAGGGTGTCAGATGCAGTTAGAGGCTAGTGCACAGTTCCAGGCCCAAATAGGATAGGGCAATGTACCTATAGTTTTTTAAAAATATATTGTTGTCAAGGCTTCATATTATAGGACTTTATATCATCAAGATGTCCCCCAAGAGTGGAGACAACCAGATTATTCACAAAGGAGCTGAGTTGCAATGACTAACTCGAAAAGACCCTCAATTAGGTAGCCCATAGGGAGTGGCCACTAATAGCTATCAGGTGGTCACCAAGACCAGTTGTGACATGAGGATAGACAAATCTGAGGCTAGCCTCACATTTTTGTACATTTTTTTTATGTACGACCCTAATATGTTATATTTATATACATTCATTGCATGATTTTTGATAGCCTCTTGTATATCTATTTTTGGTGACATTTACACATTGATTCTGATTTTGTATCATAACAATTATTTTTGATGAGATAGATATTCATAGATGTCCCAATTTGATTATGATATGATGGGTGGGTGCATGGAATGGGTAGCCATTCTGTGGACACCCTTAAAAAAAAAAGTTGTTAAACATAACGCGAGCGCGTTATAACATGCTCGCATTATGTCATCGGTTAAACCTAGGCAAGGTCCCGGTGGATAAAACACTGCAAAGCAATAACGCGAGCGCGTTATAATGCGCTCGCGTTATTGACTGTTAAAAGCAAAAAAAGAAATGCAAATCTCTCATTTGCATTTCGACTGGTTTTTTTGTGCACCCGCGGCCAAAAACACCAAAATAGCGCACTCGCATTCGAGGAGAAGAATTTCTTCACCAAGAATCTGAATTTCTTCACAATGATGGCACCACAATGACAAGGAGTTGTAAGAGGTAAGGATTCTATGCTTTTTATTTTGAATTTGTTAGTTTTAGGTTGAATTTGATATCTATTTGTTTGAAATTTTAGGAGATGCAAATCAACCTGCAAACCCTCAAAATCCTCAACAAGAGGACCAACCAAATCCTCAAGATTAAAATCAATCACAAAATCAACCTCCTCCACCAATCACTCAACCCCCTCTTGGCACTCAACAAAATTTAATGAGTGAAATTGAGAACAACAAAAAACAAATTGAGGATTTGATCAATAGGTTGAGTGATCCAAATGGTTCAACCACAGAAAGAATGACCCTAGCAAATTCCTTGAAATATATGTTAACGAATGTAGATTCAATTAGCAAACAAATAACTGGATGGGAAGATAAGAGGTAGGCAGCTAGGGAGTATTATACAAATAAACTATCATACAAGGATGTCAAAGATTTTAAAATAACAAAAGGTGATTTGTGCTCATTATTCATCGAACCACACACAAATCAAAATCTTACCCTCAATGCGAAGAGGTTTCCTATCCATTGGTGCCACCACCAACAAATGAAGGAGCAGTTTTATGATAGGTGGTGCATGGTCTTCGATTACCCACCGTGCAACAATTGCGAGGTCCCGCAATATTTCCTTAGGAAACTATATAGTGAGTTCATATTGAACAAAATCCCAAATTATTTTGATATGATGGATTTCCAGGGGAGAGGTGGGGGGTCAGCTCAGGATAGACCTGGTGCATAGTCGAATCCTATGCGACAAGGTAGATGAGCTCTCGCTAGGCCGCCTCATGAGCACATTGTTATGCCTTCCATCGTGAAGGAAAGTGTTGATGTAGAGACATTGTAGGCAATCAACACTTTGACCCAAAGTGTCATCCATCATACTAGCCCTATTCTACAGCGCCATCCAGGGGAGTCTTCTAGTGGTGGTCTTCAAACACATGTGTGTCAATCTTGCGGGGCTACTTGTTCACATGACCCCACTGACCCTCAGGAGACTGGTACACAAGATCCTTCTGCAGCTATCGAGATGGAGAGGGCAGCTAACATTTTGCATGAGGCATATGGCATTGATAGTCAGGTAAAAGTTATTGCATGTGTTCATTGAATTTAATTTATTAAATTTTGATTTTGAAATGCAAGCTTAACTAAAAATGTTTTATGATGTTAACAAAATTGCAGGGTCATAGTGTTGAGACTAGATACACCAGCCCCCCACCAACCTATTTTTGCAATACACCTATCGCTAGGGTATGTAACTAGTAAAAAATTATAAGTTTATTGCATATTAATGGAATTGTTTTATGATTGGTAATTTAATATGCAATTTTGGATGTTGAATAGACTAATATTGGAGGTTTTGATGGAAAACTTCCCAGTGGTGGTGGATTTACTCAAACCTTCACGCAGGTAATAGAATAAATATTTTAACTAATGAATCAAGTACTTAATAGATTTGTGTAGTTTATACATGCACATCGTTCATTACGTTGAATAATTTGTTGTTTTATTTTCAGTTGTTGTGAGATGATACACCTCCAAATGTGACGAGGGCAATGGATATTGGTGTGACATCTGCTATACAATCCTCGATGGCTCTGAAAGAAGAGGTATGAGGCAAATTAGTAAATTTTAATTTACATTTGTTGTTATAGATGTTAGTTAGTCAAAAATCAAACCATTATTGATTCACGTAGTTTTTTTCTATTTTTTTGGTTTATACAGGGCTTGAGCACGCCTGAGCATGGGCGTGAGGATATTTCCCTCGTGGAGAGATTGTGAGATGGCTGTAAGTGATTATTTTGTCAAATATATCATTTTTTATAATGTAATTTCTATATATTCATGTCTTTACTTATTGTAACAGTTAAAACTTCACCATGAACTAAACCCTAGGAGGAGTAGCAGGAGCACTCCACAAGCGCAGAAAAAATGAGTGACAGACCTATTGCCATCTGAGCAAAAAGGAAAGGGAAAGATTTTATTTCCTAGGCATGGAGAGCAATGACTTTTGATTCTTGAGTCTTTTATTGTATGCCTACATGGTAGTTTTGTACATATTTTTTATTGGACATATTTGACATTATATGCCTAGATGGCATTCTCGTAAGCCTATATGGCTGTTTTGTACATTTATTTCATACTTATATCGACATATATTTATGTATGCCTACATGGCTATTTGGTTAATACAAATATCTTTTTTCAATGCCTGTCCATATTTGCATTCTAAATTGATGGTTCAATAGATATGAGTTACATATATTCAAGTGTATACTTTACAACTTACATGTATACTTTGTGACTTACGTGCATTCAAGTGTATACTTTGTGGCTTACATTTTTTCATGCATATACCTTGTATTCATGCATATACTTTGTTTTAATTTGTGTATACTATGTATTCGTGTGTATACTTTTTGAGGCTTACGTGTTTATGAGTACTTGTAGTTCCCTTATTGACATGTACATGTTTGACTTATTCACATGTATAATTATTGATTGGTTAGCCGTAGCATTGATCTATTTCATCCTTAATGAATGATCCTTGAGATGAATAATGAGATGAGATACATGTGCCTACACTCCCATACTCTTTATTGGCACAAACCAATCCATTTAGCAACTCTCCTTGTTGCTGTCCTCTCCAAGCTACTAGCCGTAATGCACTTGCACTCGCCTAGTGCTTGATGATTTCATCACCTTCCCTACAAAAAAAGACCCCAAAACCTATATGTACACTATTTACATAGTCCCCAACTTGATTCCAAGTGGCCATGAGAGGAAAGCCATGGGAAGTCAAGTGGGACTCATTATTCACAAAACAGGCCTGAACCGGCAATGAGACCAAGAAAACCAAAAACTTGTAAAAAGATAACCAGTCGGTCTAGATGACTAATCTAATGCTACACAAGGTAAGTAAGTGACACAAATGGAAGAATCAAGGCATTAGATAAGTCCTTTCAATCCATTCTTGACTGGATGAAGGCTCAAACACAAAAATTCAATGAAAACTTGCTCTCTTCCAATCACAAAAATGTACTCTCCAAGTCTCAATTCGTGAAAACAATCCTCCAACCCAGGTATTAGGGTTTTTCTGACCTTATATACCTTTCTCCCACATTCTAGGACCCTTCGATCGGGCTTAGAGCATCATTAATGCCATTTTCCAACTTTTAGGATAATAGCCAAGGCAACATTGCTCAAAATGCTCACAGTGTCCAAGACTTACCCAAACCGCAAGCCCCTAACAAACCTATTTCCAATTCACTCATCAAAAACACTCTTGGCGTTTATATCATAGTCCTTATTCCCTCTTTCATCCTAATCTAATAGTAGCCACTTTTCAAATCAATCTTGGAGTAGTACCTAGCACCCCCCTAAACAGTCCATTAAGTCTTCTATCCTAGGAATAGGAAACCTATATCTAATGGTTATCCTATTTATGGCCCTAGAATCAGTACACATTCTCCACTTATCTCCCTTCTTAGGTTCCAACACCACTAGAACAACACATGGGCTTATGTGTTTCCTGATCAACCCTTGGTCCAAAAGTTCTTGAACTTGCCTTGCTATCTCCTTGTTCTGCTCTGGTGTCATTTTGTATGCAGCCTTGTTAGGCAATGTTGCTCCTGGTACAAAATCAATTTGATGATTGATTGCCCTCTTAGGTGGTAGTGTAGCTGGTGTGCCTTCACAAATGATATCCTTGAACTGATCCAATAGTTGCTTCACCTCTGCTATCATAGGTAGCTGACTAGGTGACTCCTCCTCCTTTGGCTTCAACATGATTGCATAGACAACTCCTTCTTCCTCCTTCATGCCTCTTAGTAATTCCTTTCCACTCATCAAAAGTACACTAGATTCTTCATTTTCCACTATCCTTCTTGGGGAAAAAACTTCGTGGTTAAGCGCTTGAGCTGGAGTATACTGGAATGGGTGACCTCCCAGGAAGGCCTAGTGCCTCACCTCTATGAGCATCACTTAGATGCAATGAGTGCTAAGTGGGCCATTCAATATCATTTCAAATTTGTTTCTTTAAACAACTTACAAATTTGCAACTTAAGACTCCTCCAACCTAAGGGATCGATCTGATGGAACATAGCTCAGAGCGATTCCACATGTTTCAGTGCAAAAGAGAACCATGCCTAGCATAAACATACCTATTTGGACGTGTTGGAACAGTCTGCTTGGTCACACAAGTTGCAGAACGAATGTTGCACCACTCTGCAACTTTGCACTGCTTGCATTTGATGTTTTTTCCATCAAGTGAAAATCCACCACCACTGGAAAACCAATCCGAGATAGCCAAAACCGAGAGAGGTTTTTGTAGATAGTCTCAATGCAATCCTATAGGATTAGACGAGAATTTTCTAAGCATCACGGTATCCAAGTAATAGCATGCTGAAGTTTGCAGCTATTTTGCACTTTGGACCCTTAAGGGATCGATCCGATGGAACATAGCTCGGAGCGATTCCACGTGTTTCGGTGTGAAAGAGGACCATGCCTACCATAAAAATACCTATTCAGATGTGTTGGAACAGTCCACTTGCTCACATGAGTTGCAGAGCGAAATTTGCACCACTTTGCAACTTTGCATAGCTTGAATTTGACACATTTTCCATCAAGTGAAAATCTGCCACCACAAGAAAACCACTCCAAGATAGCCAAAATCGAGAGAGGTTTTTCTAGAGGGGTTGAACACCTTTTTCTAGGATTAGACGAGAAGATTCTAAGTGTCATGGTATCCAAGTAATAGCATGCTAAAGTTTACAGCTATTTTGCACTTTGGACCCTTAAGGGATCGATTCGGTGGAACATAGCTCAAAGCGATTCCACGTGTTTTAGTGTGAAAGAGGACCATGCTTACCATAAACATACCTATTTGGATGTGTTGGAACATTCCGCTTGCTCACACGAGTTGCAGAGCAAAAGTTGCACCACTTTGCAACTTCACACAGCTTGAATTTGACACGTTTTCCATCAAGGGAAAATCCGCCGCCACGAGAAAACCACTCCAAGATATCCAAAATCAAGAGAGGGTTTTCTAGAGGGGTCTAACGCCTTTCTATAGGATTAGACGAGAAGTTTCTAAGTGTCACGGTATCCAAGTAATAGCATGTTGAAGTTTGCAGCTATTTTGCACTTTGGACCCTTAAGGGATCGATCCGGTGGAACATAACTTGGAGCGGTTCCACATGTTTCGGTGTGAAATAGGACCATGCCTACTATAAACATACCTATTCGGATGTTTTGGAACAATCCACTTGCTCACACGAGTTGCAGAGCAAAGGTTGCACCACTTTGCAACTTTGCACAGCTTGAATTTGACACGTTTTCCATCAAGTGAAAATCCGCCACCACAAGAAAACCACTCCAAGATAGCCAAAATCGAGAGAGGTTTTTCTAGAGGGGTCCAACGCCTTTCTATAAGATTAGATGAGAAGTTTCTAAGTGTCACGGTATCCAAGTAATAGCATGTTGAAGTTTGCAGCTATTTTGCACTTTGGACCCTTAAGGGATTGATCCAATGGAACATAGCTCGAAGTGATTCCACGTGTTTTAGTGCGAAAGAGGACCATGCCTACCATAAACATACCTATTCGGACATGTTGGAATAGTCTGCTTGCTCACACAAGTTTTAGAGCGAAAGTTGCACCACTTTGCAACTTTGCATAGCTTGAATTTGACACGTTTTCCATCAAGTGAAAATCCGCCGCCACGAGAAAACCACTCCAAGATAGCCAAAATCGAGAGAGGATTTTCTAGAGGGGTCCAATTCCTTTTTTTAGGATTAGATGAGAAGTTTTTAAGTGTCACGGTATCCAAGTAATAGCATGCTAAAGTTTGCAGCTATTTTGCACTTTGGACCCTTAAGGGTTCGATCCGGTGGAACATAGCTCGGAGCGATTCCACGTGTTTCAATGCGAAAGAGGACCATGCCTACCATAAAAATACCTATTCAGATGTGTTGGAATAGTCTGCTTGCTCACACGAGTTGCAGAGCAAAAGTTGCACCACTTTGCAACTTTGCACAACTTGAATTTGACACATTTTCCATCAAGTGAAAATCCGCCGCCACGAGAAAACCACTCCAAGATAGCCAAAATTGAGAGAGGTTTTTCTAGAGGGGTCCAACACCTTTTTGTAGAATTAGATGAGAAGTTTCTAAGTGTCACAATATCCAAGTAAAATCATGCTGAAGTTTGCAGCTATTTTGCACTTTGGACCTTTAAGGGATCGATCAGGTGGAACATAGCTCGAAGCGATTCTACGTGTTTCGATGCAAAAGAGGACCATGCCTACCATAGACATACCTATTCAAAAGTGTTGGAATAGTCTTCTTGGTCACACGAGCTACAAAAAAATGTGTAAAAATTGTTTACATGACCTTTATATGACCTTTTTCACATTGTTTACATTTCAAAATTCAAAGTTTGCAAATTTTCCTAGTCAAGGAATTTACAGAACAAGGTGCTACTACACCAAACATGAACTTCAACCTTACAATATTTGAGTATATCTCATTATGTAATTAAATCTTATTACAATGCCTCTGGCACTTCGTTCTCTCAAATCTTTTACAATGTCACTCATACATTCAAGATTCTTTGTAAATGTCTACATCATAGGTGCTCATCATGAGGCTAACTTCAAATGAGTAACTTGAGATTCCCTCGCTAAGCTTCACATGCTCTCTTATAATGGCTTGAAATCAAAATTGAGATTTTTCAAAATCATCAAAATAAGTATGTTGCATTGCTTTTTTGGCTGAGATTTTTGATAATGGCTCTTAAATCAGCATTTTCTGCAACGAAAGATCAATCAACCCTTAGTAGTTTACTTACAAATACGCAAAGTAAAAGAGAAAAATAAAGAGCATCCAAAATGGAAATGAAATAAAAATAGATGGAAGGCACTTACAGATGTTGCATGCAGGCATCAAAATAAGGATGTTGCATTGCTTTTCTAGTTGACATTCTCTTTGATGGCTCATATATCAACATTTTTTGCAAGGGGACACCAATCAGTGTAAAAGAAGATGATAGCATTGGCATCAAACAAATTAATGTGTATACAAGTATAAATTAATAAGAACCAATGTGCATATACTTACAAATTAATCCAATGAACCATCCGGGTCTGCTCTATTCTTTATTGTGTCAAGTATTGCCTCATGGTCAGACTCACGGACCTTCCATAGCGTCTTGTTCAAAGGTCTACCCCCATATTTGGTCAAATGAACATTGGATGCCACGACAAGGTTTGAGTAATGAAGAATCTTACGATGCATGTCAAAGTCCTGAAATAGACAATGTTTAACACTTGAATGTGGGTACCTTCTAATCCATGTTCCAGTAACCACATTTGAGCCTGCAGGGTATTCGATGTTTTCTCCATCTATAACTGGGGCCTCCAATTTCTTTTTGGTCTCAACACAATGACACAAGTAATAGTCTATTCCCTCTTCATTGTCTTCATCTAGAATAACTGCATAAACATGCCCTGCATTGATATGTGCAAAAAATCTCTTGAAATTTTGTCAACATTACAAATACAGTACAAAGTAAGATCTAACGATATGGAATTTCAACAACTAAGAAAGTAGATATATCACCTCGTTGAACTAGATCTGATATGTGGTCAAATTCAACCAATGATTCTATCTGTGTCAGTTCCAATGCCATCGGAGGGTGATACGTGTGAAGTGGGCTAAGATAACTTGTGAAACATTTGTCAACCCACTCCCCTGACTCACAATCATTCCAGTCTTGCATTGTACATGAAGAACAAAAGCATGACATCTTTCGTGTATCGCTACTCCATGAGCCTGTATTTGAGCTAAGGAAAGAGTGTACCTCACTCGATCCTATTAGTGTACAACAGTCTTCATATGGTGCAATGTTAGTATCATCCATCAACCAAAAAAATCTATGAACTAAAGACGTACCTTCATTATTTGGACCCATCAAAGCATTACACCACTCGACGATTGATTTTGCATTTGTCAACTTTGCACTGTATTTATACTTTAACTCTTCTCGTGCTAATGCTCTTTTCACGCATGCTCCCCCTTTCCATGTCTAGCCTCATAAAATTTCCACATATGTAGAACACCTGTAATGACATGCTTTCCATATGTTGACATACTGGCATACGCTGGAAGCCACCGCAACACTCGCATGAACCATCCAAGCATGTTGTCCTATAGAATATCTGGCCATCCTCTATTTGACATAAAAGTTTTGATAAGAACTCTCTTGAAGATTTTGGTGGGGTTTCTATGCCACAATCCTGCAAAACATTGTTAGTATGCAAATCTAAACATATAGAACGATAAACATCGTAATGGTTAGAAAATTCAATATGTAGTCTACAACAACAAGTAGTGCATGTGTTATTTATCTTGACATAAAAAGGTTTAATCAGTTCAAAATATCTTTGAGAAATACTAATTTGAGGATAATCATTTTCAAACTTCTAAAAAAAATGGGTTTGAGTCATATCCAAAAAATGCTTTGGATGTGTCTCATGATTCCGACTACCGATTCTCCTTCTTACCACATCCCTTTGATTTGGAGATGGCCTTGTGTTATTCTTCCTATACTCTTCAATTAGTGTTCTCAAGGCTTCGACAACTTCTTTATCTTTTCGTGACAATCTCCTCGAGAACGCCCATAATTCATTTGTATCATTGCCCTCAATTCTTTGCCTCCTTTGAATGGCTCTTGATAATTTTTTTCTACTAATTCCTATTTTTCACTAGTCTTTCTAATTAGGCGAGCTCTCTTTGTTTGAAAACTTACCAAAGTCGATGTAATGACACGTCGGGTGACATTACTATCCTTTGAGCGTGAGGTCTTACCCACACTCTCATAAGCATCCATTAGATTCTTCACAATATTGTCTTCACTCGATGCATTCGATGTTCTCAACCCAAGAGTCTTCATGATGTTCCTATACTTTACACCCCGCATCATTTCAACAAATAGTTGACATCTTGCAGTCTCATTTAGCCTTTCAAAGAATCGTTCCTAAATCTTATCAGCATATCTTCTACAAGTGTGTGTTGAAATCTTACCTTCCATGTGCTGCAAAATCTCATCATCAATATTAATCAAATACTTTGGTTTTCTACGCAAAATTCTTGGTGGTTTTCTCCTAGGTACATACATCTCAACATTAGGAATTTCATCAATATTTAATTGAGGTGGTCTAGATTGCATACCTTCAATCGAGGGTGGAGAAGAAGACATACCTTGAGGTTCACATGGGAATGATGGCATACCTTCTTCGTCAATTTCGAGTGATGATGTACTCTCAACTTGAGATGTGTTGGATGGTGTCCAACAATATTCACTTGCGGTAAATGGTGTCCCTCCATATTCACTTGCAGTAGATGGTGTCCATCCATATTCACTTGTGCTAGATGGTGTCCCTCCATGTTTGCTTGTGCTTAATGGTGTCCCTTCATATTCACTTGTCGTAGAGGGTGTGTCTCCAACTATGGTATATGAATCTGTCTTACGATGATGCTTTCACATTCATTCCTTTTGTGCTGCAAATTCCTGTTCTCTTTTTGATGGTTGAGGTTCCTCTACAGTCAGGTTGTTTTCATCAATCGTTTCCAATTTCTTCTTTTCACGATATGCCGCCACCCGAACTCTCTCCTTTTCTTTCAAGGTTTTGTTCTCTTCATCTATTAGTTTCCTCTTTGTCTTTTTCTTCGGAATGGTGGATAATTTTATCTATACCATGGTAATGAGATGAATATTAGTTCCTAAAAAATGTATCCATTCAAGATAATTGAAAAATATATGTCATTGAAGGCTTCATTTAAATAATACTTACAATCATCTTGTACAAAAGTAGTCTTTTATTGTTGATGGTTCTAGCCAACCACCAAGGGAATAAGGACTATGATGTAAAGTCCCAATAGTTTTTTTGATGTGTGAGTTAAGGCAACCTTAGGGTAGTCTAGAGCCTTCAAGTTTGGAGAAGCCTAGATGATGAAATTAGGCAAATTAGTCCATGTAGACTTGGCAATTTGTCCTAAAAGTGGGAAAAGGGCATTAATGATGCTCTAAGCTCAACCCAAGGGTCCTAGCACATGGGATAAAGGTATATAAGGTCATAAAAACCCTAATTGAGCATGTGGGAAATCTATTGTACGATTTTGAGTTTTGGAAGGGGAATTTGTGAGTTGGAAGAGTGCAAATTTTATTGAATTTTTGTTTTTGTGCCTTCATCCAGTCAAGAATGGATTGAAAGAACCTGTCTAATGCTTTGAGTCTTTCAATTGTGTCACTTAATTACTATGTGAAGCATTATATTAGCCATTTAGTTCAATTGCTTTCTGTTTTGCAAGTTTTTAGAGTTTTTGGTCTCATAGCCGGTTCAGGCCAGTTTTTGGAAATAATGATCCCCACTTGAATTCCCGTGGAAAGGCTACCATGGAAACTTGGAATCAATTAGGGGACTATTTTTACAGTGTACATATGGTGTGTGGTGTCTTGGTTTGTAGGGGAGATGGTGAATTCATCAAGAACTAGGCGAGTGCAAGTGCATTTTGGCTAGTGGCTTGGAGAGGACAGCAGCAAAGAAAGTTACTAAATGGACTAGTTTGTGCCAATCAAGAGCAAGAGAGTGTGGGCACACATATTCCAGACATGTGTGTGAAAGGGGAAGAGTTGAGGAGGTCATTTGAGCCCTCAAAGTTGGAAAAAGGAGACAGAACCCTAGAAACCCTCAAAAATAGGGGGTATGAGGACAGTCCTATGTACGGACGTCAAAGGGACTAAACACCTAGTAAATCTTGAAGCCTAGGGTACCACTAGAAATAATCTATAAAAATATTTGGGGTTTGTTAAGACCATTTTTGAGAAAATCCAAGAAAACGGGTTCTAGGAGGCTTAATTGGGCAAAAGGCTACAAGGCCTAAAATTGGGTTTTTCAAGAAAGCGATGGGTACAAGGTGAAAGAATCCTATGAGATGGATCAATGAGGAGTCAAATCAACAAGGGGATAGTGAGAATACCCTTTTGTACCCCCTCAATGGTTAGGACACTTTAGGTCAGTGTGGAGCCCAGGGAAGTTTAGTGGTGAATTGAGAGCAATGGTGAAGAATTTGAAATTGGTGGAGAGTCTTATGAGGTGAGAGGGGTTTAGGAGGGATCCCTAAGTAGGGTAGAGAGGAATACCCTAGGAAGACCAGAGAATAGGTCTTGGGAAGAGAAATATTGCTCTTGAAAGATAAGACTCCCCATCAATTGTTGAAGGACTGGTCTATGTAATGAACTTTTGACCTTGTGCAGGGTATTTTGAAGATGTTTGATGCTTTGGAATGGTCTGGGAATGGTCTTAAAGGATGAATTTTTGTGAATGGTTCTGAATTTTTATAATTGGCAAGTGTAAAATGGTAATTGGCAAGTGTAAATAATTGTGTATATAATTTGGTAATTTAAAATGTGCATTGACAACCTAAGGTTATAATGACAAACAAAAATGAAAGCAAGCCATAATAGAATAAAGAAAATTTGTAAAGACTTCACATACCTTAAAAACCAGACTTTCAAATGGAGGAATTCAACCCAATTATGTAGCCTTAGCTTCTTATTTCTTCAAACTCCACAACAATTTGACTTGTTCAAAAGCTTGTTCCCTTCCACGCTTCAATTGTATATTAGTTTTCAATGGAATTCAAACTTCAATTGATATTATATGTCTTTCAACGTTGAAACTCTACTATTTCATGCAAAGGTGGTAAAAAGATCATGGAAAGGGTGATGGAAAGTGAAAAAGATGCTTGCACACTTCACAACATCATCAAAAATATATTTTTTGTTGGATCACGCACAGAACCAGGGGAATATGCAAATTGTGGGCCTTCAAACCACGGGTATATTGATTTTTTAACCATTTTAGTGGACTACAAAATGCGCTCATGTTATAACGCGCACGCATTATAACGCGAGCACATTATGTGAAATTAAGTTTTCTTAGTGTATTTTTTATAGTATAGGATTTTCTGAGAGAGTGGGAGGGAGAGAGGGGGAGAGTGGAAGGTAGAGTGGGAGGGAGAAGGGGAGAGTGGGAGAAAGAGAGAAGGAGAGAGTGGGAGATAGAGTGGGAGGGAGAGAGGGGAGAGTGGGAGATAGAGAGGGAGGGAGAGAGGGGTAGAGTGGGAGAGAGTGAGAGAAGGGGAAGTGGAGAGTGGGAGATAGAGAAGAGGGAGAGAGGGGAGAGTGGGTGAGAGTGGGAGAGAGGAGAGGGAGAGAGGGAGAAGGGGAGAACTAGAGAATGGGAAATAGAGAGAGAGGGAGAGAGGGGGAGAGTGGGAGAGAGTGGGAGAGTGGGAGAGATTGGGAGAAGGGGAGAAGTGTAGAATGGGAGATAGAGAGAGAGGGAGAGAGGAGGAGAGTGGGAGAGAGTGGGAGAAGGGGAGAAGTGGAGAGTGGGAGATAGAGAGAGAGGCAGAAAGGGGGAGAGTGGGCGGGAGTGGGAAAGTGGGGGAGAGTGGGAGAGAGTGGGAGAAGGGGAGAAGTGGAGAGTGGGAGATAGAGAGAGAGGGAGAGTGGGAGAGAGTGGGAGAGTGGGAGAGAGTGGGAGAAGGGGAGAAGTGGGGAGTGGGAGATAGAGACATAAACCCTAAACCCTAATCCCTCAACCCCTATACCCTCTTAATCCCTCCACCCTTAAACCCTAATCCCTCAACCCTTAAACCCTAATCCCTCAACCCCTATACCCTCTTAATCCCTCAACCTTCAATCCTAAACCCTTAAACCCTAATCCCTCGATCCTTAAACCCTAATCCCTCAACCCCTATACCCTCTTAATCCCTCAACCCTCAACCCTTAAACCCTAATCCCTCAACCCCTATACCCTCTTAATCCCTCAACCCTCAACCCTTAAC